>JAQISU010000024.1:550000-709724 GCA_029339505.1 Unio delphinus
ATTAAAAATAACGTGGTGTTCGTTTTTGACGTAAGAGTTCACACTTATGCACAAGTTGTCGATTGTAAATATTGACAGCGAAGAGAAATGAGACTTGGTTTATCATTTAAATAAAAGACAGTAGTTTGTTTTTGCTTGATTAAGATAGGGTCATAAATGTATTTTGACGCTGTGAATCTTAACAGAAGTCCTAAACGATGACGGTTGCATGTATTGATGACATAACACTAAATGTCTTCAGGTTTATCACGTGTAGGGTTCGTTTCTTGCTACTTTCCGTGACGTACTGACCAACCAAGGTAAGATGTACAAGAAGTGGTACAAAATAGAATTTAAATCTCATTTAGATTGAATTAATAGCCCTAACATGCGTCTGTTTACACCTATAATGTCCCTAACCTCATATTTAAAAAAATACCATTTACGTCTATTTTTTTTTACCCTAACCATAATCTCTGTTTCCATCTATAAGGTCCCTACGGTCCTACGGAAGTTAAATTTGGTTTTTCCCTGTTGTTGAAAACAACCAGACTAAAGCATATGTGTGCGTGAGAGACAGAGAGAGAGCGTACATGTGTGTGTGTGTGTTATATATATATATATATATATATATATATATATATATATATATATATATATATATATATATATATATATATATAGAGAGAGAGAGAGAGAGAGAGAGAGAGAGAGAGAGAGAGAGAGAGAGAGTCCAGTTCTCTAGTGTTCAAAGCATATCTCTCGCATAACGCCCAGACTCCTAATAAAGTTAAAATCTAAACCCATTATATATTCAATATCCATATCCATCTCATGCCCTCAACCCTCCTTTTAAAAATAAAACTATCATCCTCATGGGTCTTTATATACCAATACCCATTTATATAATGTCTAATATCCAGCCCCACATATCTACTATCCAGCAAACAAGTATATACTATCAATATCCAAATGCCTGTTATCTAACACAGAATGATCTGATATCCACCAACCAAGTATATTCTATCAATATCCAACTGTCTGTTATCTAACACCGAATCCTCTAATATCGACAAAATTAAGCTTAATCCGAAATAATTCGACCATTTATATTATTCGTAGCTAGCTACAAAGACTTTTTGATCTCCAAGTAATGCACAGAATAACCTAGAACGGAAAGGTACGCACATTACCTAGTAACACGTACAGGAATATTCGGAATAGGCACATTACAATTTGTACACGTGCTTTTATTGATAAACATTTTTGGATTTTAACCTCAATTATGCTATTGATCTCTTGTTTGAATTCTTTTTCAAAAATATTTTTCAGGTAGAGACATGATATTTATTTGCAAGATTACACAAATATGACTTGATTTCGACAAACCAATTTTTGTACGCACGTTTTTATTGATACGAAGATGCGTTCGTTACACTTTTAGGAGATTTAGGGACTTCACATTTTTAAATCTTTTTTAATTGCTGGAATAAGACATTTTACGTGTCTTGAATGAGCTAGATTTGTTTATTTGGGTGTCATCAGTATACAATTGGCGAGAAACTGGATGATGATCTATGACACTTGAGAGCGGCTGAGTGAAGAAAACTGGTCCAAGAACAGACCCCTGTGTAACACCACAACATAAATCATCTGGGCTGGAGTGTATTTCATTTGCAGATACAACTGTTGTCCTGTTGAACAAGTAGGACTTGAACCGCAGTAAGGCCTTATCATGAATGCCAAATACATGCTGGAGACGGTCACGTAATATATCATGGTCTTTTATGTCCAATGTTGCAGACAAATCAAAGAGGGCGAGGACTGTAATCTTTACGCTATCTAAAGCAGACACAATGATATTAATTACTTTTAGAAGAGTAGTTTCAGTACCGTAGCAAGAGTGATATGCAGTCTGTACATTTCTGAAAAGATTGTTTGAATTCAGATGGGTTAGAACAACATTTTCTAAGATTTTTTTAATATATAAATGGGAGATTAGAAACTGGGCGGTAGTTCTTTAAATCGTTATTGTCGAGTGTTGGTTTCTTTTTTCAAACAGAGGCTTTAAAATGGCAGAGAGAGAGAGAGAGAGAGAGAGAGAGAGAGAAACACACACACACACACACACACAAACATAGACACACACACACACACAGAATAATGATTGAAGATTGTGTATAGTATTTTGTTATTAATAACATGAGTTAGTGAAGACAATACTGGATTGAAGCACTCAAGCAGCAGTAATGTTGGAATTAGATCAAGCTCATATGATTTTGGTGCACTCGTCATCACGATTGTCCGCCCTACATCCATAAAGACCGGTTCAAATGCTCCTAATGGTTGTGGCTGGAATTCAGAATCGCAACTGAATGGTGACAAGTCAATTGAAATTGTGTTGTTAAGCTTATCTCTGATGGTTTGTGCTTTGTCACGGAAGAATATTGCAAACAGATTGGAAGGTGGACTGGAGAGAAGGTAGTCGGAAGTGATGTACATTTGTTCCTTGACATTAGCTTGTTAGTAACCTTGAAAAGCTCTTTGCAGCTGGAAGTTTTCATGATCTTGGTACTACAGTGGGCCGTTTGCGCTGCTGGACTATGTTTGTGATGTTCTTCTTAGCGACTTACGAGATTTGCTCATGAACAGTGAGTCTGGTGGAAAGCCAAAGCATCCCAGCTTTTCGGTGGTCTCTTTTAAGAGCCTGAAGTTGGTTCCTAACACTGCTATACCACGGAGAACACTTTTGAATTGATACTCTACGCTTGATGGTTGGGGCATGTAATGTAATAAAACCTTTGATTCAGTAGTTTATTACTTTAAGCGCGCAGAATGGTGAGCTGGGTTCTAATTATGCAAATGGTTACTGCGTAGCGCAATTGAGATATGCTCGTGACAAAGCCTTTATATTAAGAGCATGATAAGCTACTATAAATATCGAATACTTAACGTATTAATCATTGACTGCTAAATAACGAATACTTAACGTATTAATCATTGACTGCTAAATATCGAATACTTAACGTATTAATCATTGACTGCTAAATAACGAATACTTAACGTATTAATCATTGACTGCTAAATAACGAATACTTAACGTATTAATCATTGACTGCTAAATAACGAATACTTAACGTATTAATCATTGACTGCTAAATAACGAATACTTAACGTATTAATCATTGACTGCTAAATATCGAATACTTAACGTATTAATCATTGACTGTTAAATATCGAATACTTAACGTATTAATCATTGACTGCTAAATATCGAATACTTAACGTATTAATCATTGACTGCTAAATATCGAATACTTAACGTATTAATCATTGACTGCTAAATAACGAATACTTAACGTATTAATCATTGACTGCTAAATAACGAATACTTAACGTATTTATCATTGACTGCTAAATAACGAATACTTAACGTATTAATCATTGACTGCTAAATAACGAATACTTAACGTATTAATCATTGACTGCTAAATAAGAATACTTAACGTATTAATCATTGACTGCTAAATATCGAATACTTAACGTATTAATCATTGACTGCTAAATATCGAATACTTAACGTATTAATCATTGACTGCTAAATATCGAATACTTAACGTATTAATCATTGACTGCTAAATATCGAATACTTAACGTATTAATCATTGACTGCTAAATATCGAATACTTAACGTATTAATCATTGACTGTTAAATATCGAATACTTAACGTATTAATCATTGACTGCTAAATATCAAATACTTAACGTATTAATCATTGACTGCTAAATAACGAATACTTAACGTATTAATCATTGACTGCTAAATATCGAATACTTAACGTATTAATCATTGACTGCTAAATAACGAATACTTAACGTATTAATCATTGACTGCTAAATATCGAATACTTAACGTATTAATCATTGACTGCTAAATATCGAATACTTAACGTATTAATCATTGACTGCTAAATAACGAATACTTAACGTATTAATCATTGACTGCTAAATAACGAATACTTAACGTATTAATCATTGACTGCTAAATATCGAATACTTAACGTATTAATCATTGACTGCTAAATAACGAATACTTAACGTATTAATCATTGACTGCTAAATAACGAATACTTAACGTATTAATCATTGACTGCTAAATAACGAATACTTAACGTATTAATCATTGACTGCTAAATATCGAATACTTAACGTATTAATCATTGACTGCTAAATAACGAATACTTAACGTATTTATCATTGACTGTTAAATATCGAATACTTAACGTATTAATCATTGACTGCTAAATATCGAATACTTAACGTATTAATCATTGACTGCTAAATATCGAATACTTAACGTATTAATCATTGACTGCTAAATAACGAATACTTAACGTATTAATCATTGACTGCTAAATAACGAATACTTAACGTATTAATCATTGACTGCTAAATATCGAATACTTAACGTATTAATCATTGACTGTTAAATATCGAATACTTAACGTATTAATCATTGACTGTTAAATATCGAATACTTAACGTATTAATCATTGACTGCTAAATATCGAATACTTAACGTATTAATCATTGACTGCTAAATATCGAATACTTAACGTATTAATCATTGACTGCTAAATAACGAATACTTAACGTATTAATCATTGACTGCTAAATAACGAATACTTAACGTATTTATCATTGACTGCTAAATAACGAATACTTAACGTATTAATCATTGACTGCTAAATAACGAATACTTAACGTATTAATCATTGACTGCTAAATAAGAATACTTAACGTATTAATCATTGACTGCTAAATATCGAATACTTAACGTATTAATCATTGACTGCTAAATAACGAATACTTAACGTATTAATCATTGACTGCTAAATAACGAATACTTAACGTATTAATCATTGACTGCTAAATAACGAATACTTAACGTATTAATCATTGACTGCTAAATAACGAATACTTAACGTATTAATCATTGACTGTTAAATATCGAATACTTAACGTATTAATCATTGACTGCTAAATATCGAATACTTAACGTATTAATCATTGACTGCTAAATATCGAATACTTAACGTATTAATCATTGACTGCTAAATAACGAATACTTAACGTATTAATCATTGACTGCTAAATAACGAATACTTAACGTATTTATCATTGACTGCTAAATAACGAATACTTAACGTATTAATCATTGACTGCTAAATAACGAATACTTAACGTATTAATCATTGACTGCTAAATAACGAATACTTAACGTATTAATCATTGACTGCTAAATAAGAATACTTAACGTATTAATCATTGACTGCTAAATATCGAATACTTAACGTATTAATCATTGACTGCTAAATATCGAATACTTAACGTATTAATCATTGACTGCTAAATATCGAATACTTAACGTATTAATCATTGACTGCTAAATATCGAATACTTAACGTATTAATCATTGACTGCTAAATATCGAATACTTAACGTATTAATCATTGACTGTTAAATATCGAATACTTAACGTATTAATCATTGACTGCTAAATATCAAATACTTAACGTATTAATCATTGACTGCTAAATAACGAATACTTAACGTATTAATCATTGACTGCTAAATATCGAATACTTAACGTATTAATCATTGACTGCTAAATAACGAATACTTAACGTATTAATCATTGACTGCTAAATATCGAATACTTAACGTATTAATCATTGACTGCTAAATATCGAATACTTAACGTATTAATCATTGACTGCTAAATAACGAATACTTAACGTATTAATCATTGACTGCTAAATAACGAATACTTAACGTATTAATCATTGACTGCTAAATATCGAATACTTAACGTATTAATCATTGACTGCTAAATAACGAATACTTAACGTATTAATCATTGACTGCTAAATAACGAATACTTAACGTATTAATCATTGACTGCTAAATATCGAATACTTAACGTATTAATCATTGACTGCTAAATAACGAATACTTAACGTATTTATCATTGACTGTTAAATATCGAATACTTAACGTATTAATCATTGACTGTTAAATATCGAATAATTAACGTATTAATCATTGACTGCTAAATATCGAATACTTAACGTATTAATCATTGACTGCTAAATATCGAATACTTAACGTATTAATCATTGACTGCTAAATATCGAATACTTAACTTATTAATCATTGACTGCTAAATATCGAATACTTAACGTATTAATCATTGACTGCTAAATATCGAATACTTAACGTATTAATCATTGACTGCTAAATATCGAATACTTAACGTATTAATCATTGACTGCTAAATAACGAATACTTAACGTATTAATCATTGACTGCTAAATAACGAATACTTAACGTATTAATCATTGACTGTTAAATAACGAATACTTAACGTATTAATCATTGACTGTTAAATAACGAATACTTAACGTATTAATCATTGACTGTTAAATAACGAATACTTAACGTATTAATCATTGACTGCTAAATAACGAATACTTAACGTATTAATCATTGACTGTTAAATAACGAATGCTTAACGTATTAATCATTGACTGCTAAATAACGAATGCTTAACGTATTAATCATTGACTGCTAAATATCGAATGCTTAACGTATTAATCATTGACTGTTAAATACCGAATACTTAACGTATTAATCATTGACTGCTAAATAACGAATACTTAACGTATTAATCATTGACTGCTAAATATCGAATACTTAACGTATTAATCATTGACTGTTAAATATCGAATACTTAACGTATTAATCATTGACTGCTAAATATCGAATACTTAACGTATTAATCATTGACTGCTAAATAACGAATACTTAACGTATTAATCATTGACTGCTAAATATCGAATACTTAACGTATTAATCATTGACTGTTAAATATCGAATACTTAACGTATTAATCATTGACTGCTAAATATCGAATACTTAACGTATTAATCATTGACTGCTAAATATCGAATACTTAACGTATTAATCATTGACTGCTAAATATCGAATACTTAACGTATTAATCATTGACTGCTAAATATCGAATACTTAACGTATTAATCATTGACTGCTAAATATCGAATACTTAACGTATTAATCATTGACTGCTAAATATCGAATACTTAACGTATTAATCATTGACTGCTAAATATCGAATACTTAACGTATTAATCATTGACTGCTAAATATCGAATACTTAACGTATTAATCATTGACTGCTAAGAAATGACGTAAGCATCACAATACTACAGCATGTGCTTGTTAGACAAATCATTTTTTAACATAAAATCTACATTTCATAAGGAAACACCTTTGAAAAATAACAAAAAGTCTTCTCAGCTCCATTAATTAAAATTTTTCTTTTAATACATTATAAAAAAAAATCCTAAATGATAATTACTAATAACCATTATAGCAAAATCATAAGAAAAAGATGTATAGATTTCATGACGTTTTGGACACATTTATTTCTTACTATGACATTTCGGGGAAAAAAGATTTTGTACCACAGTCAGTTAGTACTCAGACAGTTCGTACCTTTGATATTTTGATACAGTTAAAACTTTTTGTACCGTTTCTATATTAACAACGGAAAATACTCAGGAATAAAAAATCGTGGGTTCTAAAGGTTTGGGTTATGAAATGTTCTATTCACAAAATTTGCTGGGTACAAAATGGACTGTGTGCCAAATGGCCATCACCTAATACACTGGGCATAATATTTGTATTGTTACGACTCCATGGTCTTAAACTTAGTAACATAAAAAAGTGAAAACTAGTAAGTTTTGTAAAATTCAACAAATAATTTATTTCCCTAGAAAACGAAGCGAAAATTTAAAAAGAAGGTACAGTATTGTGAATTATTTCCACAATAGTCTAGAAAGATCTATCACCAGTCCTAATGAATAAAGTCCTAATGAAAATTCCAGTTGTGTTCGAAATGCAACATAAATGTGTTCGTATGTCTGTATTGACCTTTGATGAGGAACTATACCAGCAGTATTATGATGAACCACAATAATACAATCCAAAATGACCTTATCTGAAGTCACTATAATTCCAATCTAATGTTCCAGTCCAATAACATTATAGATGAACACTTAGAATTTCCAGTGAATAATAATTTCAGTATATAAATCCACCGAAATGAAATACTGAACACAACAATAAGACTGATTCTGCATCTGATGTTAAGTACAAATATGAGTAATTTCTCAAGTAAACAACACTGAATGAAAAGCCAAGACACAAACATAACAGGCATGAGGGTCAAAGTTTCATTTCTAGAATGTGTTAAGTTGTCAACAAGACAAAATCTGTACCTAAATATATACTAAAACACGAGAAACAGTAGGTACACAGGTTCTTCGTTAGGGAATTCCAGTGTCCAAGACCCAGACGCTAATAAACATATTTACTTCCATTGACAATAATTCTAATATCTAACTCATTCTCATAAAGAATTATTAACTTTGTATTATTTGTTTGCCCAAAAAAAAAACCATTTACAAGTAAGGTACACACGAACTTCGCTTTTGGAACCGTACTATATGGAAAATACACATGATTCTGCCAATGTTAACGGAGAAAAAAAATCAGCATTATGTTATTATCTCTCACTCTTTCTGCTTCTTTTTCAGGTGACTATCCAACCAATGCTGTGATTATAGAAACGCATGCGCTAAATTCTGTCTACGTCATACTTAATCTGCTCCTCACGGGAGTTCCGGTCCGGATATATCACGTTTTACATTCAATGCTATTTGCTCTTGCTTATGTTATTTTCTCGGCTCTTTACTATACAGGTGGTGGTAAGAACTATGGTAACCAACCGTACATATATTCTGTGCTTGACTGGGGTGGGAGCCCCGAGTGGGCAGCGTTCTACTCACTAATGGCGTTGTTTATAGGCTTGCCGGTGTGTCACTTGATTTGCTACGCAGTATATGTCGTTAGACTGTTTATTTACAGCAAGTGTTTAATTTCAAAATCTTCAGCTAGGAGCGAACCTGAAACAGAATTTGAGAATTTACATCTATCTGTAGTAGCACCGTATTCCAACAATTCATAACTTCCAAAGGAATACATCTAAATATATACTACACCATTAGTCTTCCAAGTGGATATAGACCATGTGTTTGCAAACACTTGTAAGGAAAAAATTTCGATGTAAATTGTATTGGGGCATTTTGTATTTCACCTACAATAAAATCCTTTGCGGAAATCGGTCTTGTTCATTAGCAAGGAAAAACTACTAAAATACTGAAACTTATTTCGTATTCATGAATGTTAAATAATATTATGTTGATCTTATTTTTTTCATTAAAGACTTGTGTTATTTTTGGATGAGTTTATCTTCAATTTTTTGCAACTTAAAGTTATAATTTCGAGTGTTTTCTTGTCACAGCACATTTAGCCGTCTATTTAGCAAGTATGTTTGTCCATTTTAAATACTGGTTCTTGCTTGTGGAAGGCAGTGTCCAAATATCATCAACAAAGTGGCCCAAGCACACTGTACAACATGATCAACATCCTATAATTTGATCCAAATGAAATTCCTAAAGGTGAAAATGTCGGAGAAAAGGTCCTAAATAATCCGAACTCATTTGTCAGCTGATCATAGTCCTGGCAACCAACAGGTACAACATTTCTGAATTTTCTGTTAATTATATACTTGTTAAGTGCATCATACAAAGCCTAAACGTTGAGAAGATAACAGAATTTACTCTTTCGGACCGAAAACTAGCTTTCATTTGTCTCGACTTACGGCGATTATAAGACTATTGATGTATGCATATTAGTCTAAGAGTACAAGTAACAAAATCAGATGAACCTACATACAGCGCGTGTAACTTTGAACATTTAGTTTTATATAGTGTTTTCGATACGTGTATCATCTTCATTATCAGTTTTGGGAAATTATATAATGATTACCCGGTATGATCTGAACACATGTTGTTGACTATTAATCAAAATTACTCTTCTCAATGTAATAAAATCTGTTTTTATGCTTTTGTGACATGTAAAAGTTAATATCGTTTGATGTCACTCATGCAATCACTGGTTTGTTTATTTGCCTCCGACTGCGTCCAAACAACCACGCACTCACCAACATTTACATTCGGCATGTGTCGCTGCTGAAGAAGATATCATTTATTCTATTATCTTAGCATTACAACTTTGAAACAGCGCTCTTTACAAGTCTGTAATTGACACAAAGCACATGCCTGTAAAGATAAGATGTTTTATTTATTGATTTTTCTGTCCACAAACCCGCCCGCTTAAATAAATAATTAAATTCATCTAGAGGACAAAATTGTACGCTGATGTTTCAAAATGGATCTTGCTTTAAAAATCAAAATTAGCTTTATAAAATATTGTTCAGACTGCATACATCTTATTCAGTTTTTTTTAAATATATAAAAGCAAGTCCAAACTATCACATAATACATGATAAAGGTCAATGCGAATCAAATGTCAAACATAGCAGAAACTTAAGCAAAATCTGATATGCTGTTTTGTACAACACTTATTTATTTAGACCTTGATAACTTTCCTTTCAATAAATTGTCTGAGAACATGCAGATTATAAGAAACAATTTGATTTTCCAATATATCAGATTAATAAGCTTGTGCTAGACATATGTATAAAATAGATCTAGCACATACATTACCCACAGTTGTACTGTTCACATATATTCATCCCTTGGTCTCATTACTTGCAGAATCCTTCTGTACGCGTGCATTCAAGTCTCGCGTTCGGCCAATTAGGGTATTATAATAATAATAATAATAATAATAATAATAATAATAATAATAATAATAATAATAATAATAATAATTACAATACCAACAGCAATAATAATAATAATAACAATAATAACAATAATAAATACAATACCAACAGCAATAATAATAATAATAATAATAATAATAATAATAATAATAATAATAATAAAAAGATGATGATGATGATAATATTGATGATGATGATACAAGTTTCCAGACATAGGAAAATCAAAACTTCAAGAGAAATGATACAAAATCTAAGACAAATAAGTTAACTTCTCACAATTCGTATTTAGGAGAAATGTATTAAGTGTTAATAAATTATTTCTTTTAAAAAAAAACAGCTAAATCCGACCTCACTGATATAACGAATTATCGTATGACATTCTTGCAACATGAATAATAAAACATGCACTCAATATTTTTGAACTCAAGGAACATTTTAATTTAATAAATGATTCATTTTAGCAATTAATTACAAACTTACACTAATGAATATACATTGCATGCACTTGAGACTAACCTTGTGTTTAATCCAAAATTCACAACTTGCTACCCTCAGAAAACATTCAGTAAATTAACATAATGTTGAGAGTTTCGTGTTATATCCTTTTCTAACATGTACATAGAAATTACGCCGCTTGTTAAATTAATGTGAAAGGCAAATTTGTGATTGTCATTCTTTTCCTTTGCTTGAGTCGACATTGTAAATATCAGAATTAGACGACATAGTACTTTCCTTCTACCTACATACATTAGTCGTGCATACACCCCTTTGCTGAAAATGGACTACGCAAATAGAGTACGCAAACGGTGCCGTGTTAGAATGGAAAGTCCATTTAGCATCAAAGGCGCAGAGAATGCCATTGTTAGAGACACTCTGGTCACAGTCAGTTAGAAATTATAAATCACTGAATGAATTAATGAATTGACTAAGTTATGTTCACTTTTTTTTAAAAAAATCACCTTAATGATTTTTGATATTGAAAGCGGTAGTAAGTACACAGAAGCGTAGCTGGGGGGGGGGGGGGGGCGGGGGGCAGAGGGGGACAGATGTTCCCGGACGCCAGATTAGTGGGGGCGCCAAAATGGGCTTTGAAATAAGTTTATTTGTGGGTTTTTTGCTGCAAATATGCAGCTATGCATTAGTTTTTTCTTCTCTTTAATAGCCGTTGGCTTTACATTGGGTGATGGTAACTTTATTGATGAAAATAATGGGTTTCAGAGTGGGGGAGGGGGGGGGGCAGCCGTAAATATGAATCTTGTCCCCGGACTCCAAACACTCTAGCTACGCCTCTGTGGGTACAAGCAAACGGGGATGTTTAGTCAGACTATAGTTATTCGCATTCGATAATGTTTTTAAAATAAATATGACAAAAGAGACAAACAAATATAAAACTCCAACAGTTACTTTAAAAAAATCGATTGTTACAACATGTGGTAGAAGATAACGACACAAACCATTATTAAGACACCAGATCCTTTACTGAGCATACTGTTCCGGATAAGTCTAGAAGACTTGGAACGACCTCCATTTGCACTCAACATGGTTCATTTTGATAATATTACATTAAATTTAAATGCAACAGGTGATGCACATATCTATTATACATATCTACGTCACATGCCAGAAGGATTTGCGAATATGTTTTTCGGATATCTCAAACCTGTGCTGACTTTGTTCGTTTTCGGTATTAATGTGGTCATGATTAGAGTACTTTCCACCAAAAGAATGAGATCCTCAGCAAACACTATCCTTATTGCAATAGCAATATCGGACACATTGAGCATGGCGTTTCCTGTGATACCGGACATGTATTACTACGCTTTCGGATACTATAAGGAATATATTCCTCCCGCTCTTTGCAGATCGACTTACTATTTCAGCTATCCGATTCCAGCAATATGTCATACAGTATCCATTTGGCTCAGTGTTGCACTTGCCTTCCTCCGCTACGTCAGTGTCAGATTTCCGTTGATATCAATGCGTCTTTTTACGATGAAAAGGACAATAATAGCAACTATAATAATCTGCATATTTTCCGCTCTGGTTCATTGCTTAAATTTTGTGGCCATCCTATTTACTAAAGTTACACTGCAGTCTTTGACGAATAAAAACATAAATGTAGAGGCGTGTGAGGTGAGTTATCAGTCCGTTCTTGGGATAAATTTTCAAACTTCAAAAGGAATTTTGATCTGGCCCGGTATTGTTTTAGCAGCATTTGTACCTTGTCTATTCCTATTAATATTAGATTCGGCTATGCTGCTCCGTTTAAGACATCAAGAATCCATTCGCCATCAGCTGCAAAACAGACATTGTTTATTTTATATCTCAACAGTTCGAAGTGACGGAACAAGGAAGCGCACAAGCGAAATGCATCGTTCTATAAAGTTGACAATTGCCATTATTACTCTAATATGGCTGATGGAAATTCCATGCTCTATCGTTCAGGTGATTGAAATTTCCTTAAACATCAACGTGATGCCTATACATATCGACGGACAGCTTATTGCTATTTGGGAATTAGTCACAGATTTGAGCTATTCTCAGATTTTTCTGATTTATTGTTTTATGAGTTCCCGATTCCGATCGGCGCTGCGAGAAGCTTTTCGATGCTGAAGCAGGTACAGTATTATTCAAAATCTGAATTAAAAAAAAAACACTTCGGCACTGGACAACTTGTCTGATGACTATATAACTTGCAATTTTTCAGAACATGTGACTTAAAACAGTTTATTATTAATGTAGGCCATTGGTCAATATCGCACATTTACATCAGAGTGTTATCATAAATCACCAGAATAAATTATAATTAACAGCAATTCAAACAGAAAAGAATAAAAGTCTGGTAACCATTAGAGAAATACGTAAAAAGATAACACGGGAACAACTTTAAATATATGTCCTATTACATATGCGCGCATGAAATATGGTGTGAAAACTTTCACTTATTTAATTGTGTTATTAATTAAGCTACATATCGACATTGTAACTTCTATGAAATGTTGAAAGACAATGTGGAAGATGAGATGTTGCTACTGGATTCTTATTCTTCTTTAAAAAAAAAAAAATCGAAGACGTCCTCACTTACGTGGAATTTTGTTGAAACTACCGGAATGAATCTCTTTCTAAGATATGTCCAAAATTGTCATTCTAAAATGAAACCATTATTCATCATAGTATTCACTCATTTACACTGACGATGGCATTATGCTGTCACTTCATTATAGGTAAATTATGGATGAACATTAGAGTCTGGCTAATCTCTCTCTCTCTCTCTCTCTCTCTCTCTCTCTCTCTCTCTCTCTCTCTCTCTCTCTCTCTCTCTCTCTCTCTCTCTCTCTCACACACACACACACACACACACACACACACACACACACACACACACATATATATATATATATATATATATATATATATATATATATATATATATATATATATATATATATATATATATATATATATATATCGATACATTAAGGAAAATATAATTTACCGACCAATGGTAAGATCGGGTTAAACTATTAGCTACTGAATACTGAATATTTGAGAAAAAAAACTATTAAACTACAATACTGACTTAACGTCTACACCGTAGTAGTGATAGTTGGTAGTTAATTGGATCTAGTTACGTTTATGTAGGGAATGACCTCCCTCGATATTATGACCCAGTGTGAGTGAAAGATAGAATATCAACCGAGAACTTGGCAAGATTATTGGAAAGAAATAATGCAATACGAGCCGCCTTAGACAAGAAAAACAACAAATATAATCAAACAAATTAATAGTGGTAATTTCAATTCAGTTTAAATGGTATTTAATAGCAGTGTCTAATTTGGATTCATTTCATCATCATAACGAGTGGTGAAAACAGCGTAATGTCCACGACTGATTGCATCACCTTCCTCTCGACCGTGTTCCAACGTTTACTATTTCCTAGAGACTTCCTTTTCCGACTGCCTCTTACGTCTTGGACTGCCTAGATTTTACTCTATACTCGTCACTTCTCCCTTTCCGGGCTTCACTCGTCACTTCTCTTTTGTTATTATCGGACTCCGTCTTCGGACTGTCGAGTCAACTCTCCCTCGGAAAACGGTTTCCTTAAAGGACAAAATTATCCCTTAATCGCTATATGTACCACTTTCTAGATGTATATAACATTACTTTATTATGTTACTCAAAACACGCTAGCCATTCAGACAGGTGGTACCTCGCCATAAATTACCACGTGACCTCTCTATCGAAATTTTATCGTATGCTACTACATGTTCGATTACATAAAATACACAGATCCTTAACATACAAGATTATTTAAAATTACAAAAGCAAATATAATAGGTAACTATCGTTAACTCACGATAAGCAGTATCGTCTTAACAGACAAAGGAAATTGTTTCACATTTATTAATATAACCATATAAATCTTGCACATATGAACATTTGGATCGCTTGCAATCAATCCTGGTAATAAACTAATTGCTAACTTAAAAGATAAATTGCATAGCAATTTTATCGACAACACATTTTCATGAAATTGAATAATATAGAACCTAGTCATATTTTTTATTTTTTTAAAAACTTGCTCACAGCAAACAATTTTTTTTTAATTGAATATTACGTGAAATTAAATTTGCTTACCTTCGAGCTGTTTTGGACTTGTCATGTCTTTCTCACAAGACTGACACCTGACCCCTTTCTTGTTGAACGAGGAAAGGACATTTCTTTTCTTAGGCTTCATCGGATCCAACATTATCTCTCTCAGAAACTTTCGGACTAAAGAATTTCGACAAAGGTTGTAACTTCAAATGCCCATTACTTCCATGGTGTACGCCTTAATTTTCACTCGGCAAATCATACGCAGTGGTTTCTAAAAATAATTCCTAAGACAACCATTTTTTCGTCAGTCAGAATATCTAAACTACGTTATATAACTCTTCCCTTTGAAGAATGACTATTTGACACAGATTTTGAGTTCATCTGTCTCTTTTTCAAACCCATTTTAAGATATATGGTCAATTTATTGAATCAGAACACTGGCCGCTTTAAAGTTAAAACACAGAGATGAAAGAAAATAAGAATAAAGAAAGAAATGACCCTTCCCAAATACTGCCCTGGTCTTAACTTTTATAAAATCTTAATGCTTGGTGAATTCAACGTTAAGGTTCACTGCCTATTCAAAATTCGATACTTAACACTGAGCAACGTTCAAAATTAAGTTGCGCTGTATCAGACATCACTATAAACAATATGATCGTAAACCGGTTAAGATATTATATATATATATATATATATATATATATATATATATATATATATATATATATATATATATATATATATATATATATATATATATATATATGATAGTTGAATATTATTGCAAAGCCAAAGGAACCAAGGAACTCATTAGTAAAAGAATGCATAAACTGTGTTGTTACACTATAAATAAAATATTACAGGTAACAAATAAGTGATATGTAATATACACATCTTTGTATTTAGCCGTTTGTCTTGATTGATTAATACATTTTTCGCAGCAAATCAGTTACTTAATATATTTGTTCATCGTTTATTTCGAACAAGCAACCATTGAAGTAGCGCAGAAGATGTATATTTAGCTTTGGTTTCCAAACTTCGAGATTTTCTCATTTCCCAAAAGTTTTAGTAAATTAAGGATATAGTTCCTCTGGTGCTGAAGCTTGTGAAATATGTTGTTCTGAAATTCAAAACGGGATTCTTCATGGATCGATTTTTGGACTACTACTTTTTAATGTTTTTATCAATGATATCTTCTATTTCATTTGGCATGGCTCTGTATATAACTATGACGTCGAGAACAATGTCTTTTTCAAAATCAGATTTTAAGACTTTGATTAACATGCTAGAAGCAGAGTCCAACATTCGGGCTGACTGGTTGACTGCTAAACAAAACTATTGTGAAGAAATTTTGAAACTTTTTAGAACTGACATTAACAATCAGCTACAGTTCGATTCACATGATAATTCAAAATCTTCTCAGGAACGTTTCTAGGCAACTATATATTTTGAAACGTATTGGTCTTAGTCTAAATAGACTGAACAAACTAACAATCTTATATACATTTATCCTCTCAAGTTTTCATTTCTCTCCTTTAGCCTGTGTTTTGCAGCAACATCAACACAACTAACTTGAACAAAAACATACAAGAGCGTGCACTGAGATTTGTGTATGATGATTTTACACGCAGCAATCATAAACATTTACTTATGTCAAGTTACTTAAGGTTAGCAGATCCTGAAGAAGCATGCTCCAAAATGTATTTACGATTTAATAAGTTTTAAACACAATACATATAATTTTAGATATTTAATTAGTTTGGATGTCACAAGAATTTAAACATCAATATTTGGCCAAAATTCCTTTTAAGAAATGCATCTGCCATTCTGTGGAACTAGCTACAAAGTCACTTTAGAGAGTAATTGAAATTCATTGAGATCTTTAATTCCATCGTCAAAATGGTAAAGACAAAAAATGCAGTAAATGCTACTCACACATCCCACCCATGATGACCGCTAAATGTTTTATTTCAACCTGAATCTTTAAAAACCCAAATTAGCTTTGAAAAAATGTTGCAGCCTACATAAATGTTGCTTAGTTTTTAACAATACCATGTGATAACATAATTTTCTATAATATTAGGAAATTCACAAAATAAAACTTCTGCGAGTCACTTGTCAAAAATTGAATAAAAATGCCAAGCAACATATCAGATTATCCTGTACAGCATTTGCTTCTTTATCCAAGGACAAGTTCCATTTCCTTACAATAAATTGCTTAAAAACTTGCAGATTAAAAACAATTTATTTTGCTTAAAAGTTCATATATTCATATTTAAATTGCTTAAATAAGAACAAATCACGATTGTTCTTTGCATTGGCTTGAGGAGAATTATAATTGACAGAAAATATTTAAAGGTTTACATTGGTTTTGAACCCCGACCTTTATGCGGGAATAAGACAACTGTCGCCAGCTTACAGCTGAAAATCGTTCTTATGTTCCGGTCTATCGCACAACACCAAAAAAATGTTGATTGATAGAAGTAGATATATGTGAGGGCTGTCACCTGCAAACCCTCCACGTTAATTAGATAATTCTGAACAATTTATCTCGGCAATCGCTAGGCTAGGAATATATATATATATATATATATATATATATATATATATATATATATATATATATATATATATATATATATATATATATATATATATATATATATATATATATATATATATATATATATATATATATATATATATATATATATGTTGCTTAAATAAGAACAAATCACGATTGTTCTTTGCACTGGCCTGAGGAGAATTATAATTGACAGAAAATATTCAAAGGTTTACATTGGTTTTGAACCCCGACCTTTATGCGGGAATAAGACAACTCTCGCCTGCTTACAGGTGAAATCGTTCCTATGTGATAGCTGAATATTATTGCAAAGCCAAAGGAACTCATTAGTAAAAGAATGCATAAACTGAGTTGTTACACTATAAATATAATATTACAGGTAACAAATAGGTGATAGGTAATATACACACCTTTGTATTTAGCCGTTTATGTTGATTGATTAATACATCTTTCACAGCAAATCAGCTACTTATTATATTTGTTCATCGTTTATTTCGAACAATCAACAGTTGATGTAGCGCAGAAGATGCATATATATATATATATATATATATATATATATATATATATATATATATATATATATATATATATATATATATATCAACATGTGCCAGATTTAATGAGGTTTCGGCAGACATTAACAGTTGTATATAATAGAGCCATTATAGACAGTACCCACAATTGTACTCTCCATATCATATCCATTTATTGATCTCGTTATTTGCATCATCCATAAGTCTACTTGGGTTCGAATCTCGCGCTCAGCTAATTAGAGTATTTGAGAAAGCTTGCCAGTAGCTTTCCGTGGGTCGGTGGTTCTTGGGTTCTTCCTCCACCAATTGTACTGGTCGCCATGTGAAACTTATAGTCTGCTGAAAAATGGGGTTAAACCGATAACAACAACAACAACAACAATCAGTTTCTCTACAAGTTCTTAAATCATTTGCTTACAAAAGTTATTAAGAAACATAAATTTATTGAGAATATTTACCGGAGACTGCTGCTACTACTACTACTACTACTACTACTACTACTACTACTACTACTAATAATAATAATAATAAAGAGCTTTTTATTTTACGAGGTTGACACAATGATATAATAAGCTATAAAACTAATATGTGGCCCTCAGTTATTTACAGGTCAAATATAAAATGCAGCGGAGAAACAAACTTTTTATAACACGTTATTGTCGATCGCTCCACTCAAGACCAACATAGTATGGATTCGTCACACAAAGCATTGTGTACACAAATATGCACGATATAATATTAAAAAAAATCATTCACAGCTCCACCCCACCCCACACATTAACATCCAGACACATTTTATATAATATATACATGTACAATTAGGCAAATAAAGTTGGTTAAAACCTGATTTAGGTCTCAGCTGGATTGCGCCCATTTTAAAAATCAGTGATGAAAGGAAGGCACTGATGATACTTCTTTAAAGTGTTTAGGTAGACATGACAGTTCAAAATAACTGGACCAGACAAAACCCCATTTATGTTTATACAGTTTATTTTTGGGCTCAGGAAGACAGAGAGTAGTTTCAGTTCACTGTCACATATAGTATTGACCGTTTACTGGAGATACCATTTAAACAGTAAGGCATTGACGAATTGAAACATTAAACATTAATTTTGCTTTTTTAAACCTATTCTTGCATAGAATGTAATGATCTTAAAATCATTTATACATTTGTAGAAAATATCAACAATTTTGTTAAGGATAAATTCTAATGTTTCGTTTGTGAAGTCTTTAAACTCTTGAGATCTTTGTTTTAGAGGTATTGTCACATGTGATGTTTGATTAAATGCTTTAACTTGTTTTTATAGTAACCCGATATTTTTAGACATTTTTGATAACATTTCTAATGTCTCTGACCTTGACATACTGTTATCAAGTTAAACACGTACATTTTTATTATGCCTAACTTATTTTAGTTTCACATCATTAAACTTTTTGTGAATCAAACCGTATTTCGAGGTGAACTTTGAATACAAGTTGTTTCAATGGTTTCAGGGAATCAAAGTTTGTATAAATTTGAAACCTTTTGATGTAAAAAAACAAAATTGTTGATACCACGACTGATGGAAAGAAAGATTTATCTTAACAGCTTACGTGGACGAGAGAAAATATGTTCTTTTGTTCAAACTTGAAAAATATAACGCATAGGTCCTTATCAAATTCTTAAAGACCAAATGTTGCATATAAAAAACAAATACTTGTTTGCCTAAAAAGAAAGCCATCGATTTTCCAGACAGGATATTATTGGCAACAAGTTTGCTACATAATAGTACGCTGATATTTGTGACTCTTAATGGTAAATTAAAGCTGCGTCATTCTTATTCGATAATGTTCTTCTTGAAAAAACAAATATGATGAAAGAGATGAACAAATATGAAGCTAACAGTTGCTTTTAAAAGTCGATTGTCACGACATGTGGGCAAAGATAACGATACACGTTGTCACCACCACTCTCTCTTAAGTTCATATCTTTAGAGCGCCCGCAGAAACACTGGAGAGGGAGTGGGTATGAGAGCGTATGCAAAGATCTTTAATTTAAATATTTTTCGAATAGAAAAAATTAAATAAACATATAATTCAACACTAATAATAATAATAATAATAATAATAATAATAATAATAATAATAATAATAATAATAGTATGGGCCTGGATAGCATAATAACAATGCACTTGCTGTTGACATCTCTGGCCTCAAGTTTCGTGGCCGTGGGCTACATCTAATGTTGATCACACGTGCCTTTTCAATCAAAATGCTTGTTTTCTAAAGTTCTAACTAATCATGCAGGTACGTATATTCGCACGTTATTTTCTGTTTCCATACATGATCCTCAGAAACTTTCTTACAAAATTAATTTAGTATGGCAAACCTATTTTCATCGGAGGGATAGGTGATTAGTTTCAATCGTCACGTATATGATACAAAACACACAGGTATTAAAATTTTCATAGTATGAGATTTTCTTTACAAAAAAGAATGGATGTATTTGATGCCACCCTGAATCGTCACTTATAATAATTTAAAAATGTATACTTTTGCACTAATTCATCTACATCCATTTAATCTAATCTAATTAATGTTGGAAATAAAATGTTGTCAGTGTTCAGAGACTACGTTATACATAAATTAAAGCGTATTTCATGACGTTTAGTTTGTAAATTTTCAACGATATATAGATTCTATCAGAACCATTTGTTACGTATATAGACTCTAATAGTAACACAAAAATCGAAAACAACAAGCTTAGTAAAATTTAACGAACTTTTTTCTCCCGAAAAAGATTGTAAATATGGAAAAAGAACTTACAGATTTAAGAATCAAATTAAAAAATAACCCAAGAATAATCCACGAATTATATTACAAAATGCTTGTAATGTAATGTTCTAAAAAATTCAAGTTCGAGTCATGTTGGGAGATCCAAGATGGAAGACGATGACGTATGCTGAAGTCTGTTTTGTGTTTAGCTCCAGTTCCTTGTTGAAACACAATGCTTAACTCCAAATACAATTTTGATTAGCTGTTTTTGTCGAAGAATTATGTATTAGCACATCAAATATTTCCAGAGATCCAGTTAAAAAAAAAAAACGTGTGAAATTAAGAAAAGTTAACTTTGATAACTGGCTACAGCAAATGAACATGACTTAAAGTCATTTGTAAAATCCCAAAACTAACTATATTTCACTAAAAGCAATTTTGAAATCAAGAAGGGAGAGAAGTCACATGATCGTTTATATCACGTACTCCTAACATGACCCTGACGAGCATCAATCATTTTACTTTAAGAACAAAACATTTGTTTCTGTCTTAATTCACTAGATCCATACTGACCTTGACAAAAACCAATAATTTCACAATTTAAAATTATTTTTTTTACGTGGTTTCCACTAACCTTGAATCAAGGTCAGGATCAAGATCGACATTACTTGTTTAACCTCAAAAATCCAGACAAACCGACTTTCAATATAAAACAACATATCTTATCAATAATTTTACATTTCAATAGCATGTAATAAAAAAAAACGTTTTAAAAAAGCTTTTTAAAACTGAAAAAGAATAATAATTAAATATATATTAAATGAGATATTCATAGCACTCCCCACCCCATAAAAGTAAGATTTATATTATAAAGTTTTCTCTTAACCATATATTAATTAATTATACATGATGTTTAAGAAAAACAGACGAAGTACTCTTATGAACTTCAAGCAGTGTACATGAAAAAAACAAAACATTTCTACACACGGGAAAGTGCATCTGCCATTAAATTATCTTTCCTTGATGTGCCTGATGTCACGATTATATTCCTGCAACAATAAACTCCACCTATGTAGTCTTTGATTTTCATCAACAGGCACAGGCAAGTCAGAGATAGCCTTGACCTTAGCATCAATAGCTTGTCCATGTCCCACGATATGTCCTAGAATAGGCAGAAATCATATTCATGAGATGTTGAAAAGTACTTGGCGACCCTTTCATCCAAAACGGCATTACTTTATATTGGTAATGTCCTTCTGAAGTCATAAATGCCGAAATTTTCTTTGCTCTTTCCGTTAGTAGAACTTGCCAAAATCCTTTCAGACGGTCGAATTCGGTGACATACTTGATATTTCTGAAATTATCGATACAGTCATCGATTTTTGGTAATGGAAACTGTTTTTGTCACAGTATTCACTTTCCTATAATCAGTACACATACGGAAAGTTTATCTAGTTTTGGAACAAGTATGCACGTTGAACTCCGATCGCTTTTACTGGACTCTATCAGATCATTCTCCAGCAAATACTGAATTTCTTTTTGCAAATATTCCTGTTATTTTTTTTTTGTAGGAACGTTTGGAAATAAGTGCTCATATTCAACTAATATTTGTTTGTATTCGTTTCTTTCTTGCTCTTGCAAATGTGAAAGTTTATGGTCCAGATATTTCGTAATTTCTGAATTCCGAAGATTTGTCACTCCAGTATCAGTAGAATCCGATGATATTCCTTCATTTAAATTTTTATTGCGTGGGACAGGTACAACTAAATTAATTGCATGTCTAACCTGGCTATCTCTTTCAATATACTGGCACTCTTTTAATTTATTGAGATCACATTAACACTAATATTATAATTTAACGTATTGGTTTTCTTCTTAACCTTGTAAGGGCCGTACAGACTATTGCATATAAACAGACTTCATCAAGATGAAATAAGTCATGGACAATATAATCCTCCAGAATCCCGATATAAACATTAAAATCACTTCCTTTAACTATTTTGCGAGTTAAATATTTTGTTCTGAGACATGCCATGTAATTTTTGTTTTTTTTAAATGTATCTCCCTCGTCACGTAAATAAGATTATTCTGGTAACTTATACACGATACTTAATACAATGTCGTGTAACGCATATCAGATATAGATATATTTGGAATTTGCATGAATTATCTCATGCACATCTGTTTTCTTTTTAAACTTCTCCTTAATAATGCAATAATCCCACCACACACCCCACACCCAATTTTCCTTTCGCATTTGATGAACTGGTTGGCATCTTTGCAGTGAACCAATATGGATGCGATATTAAGTAATCTGAAGCATCCCTCCATGTTTCTCATGTACAAATTATACTGTTGTGTCATAGGAATTTAAATCATTTGCTTGTTTCCACATCAGACTACTGAAATTTTAGATACATTTCTTAACCTAATATGTTCCAACATAAACATTTAAATCTTTGAAGCCTTTGAAAACCGAAACATTTGCCGGCAAGTTTTCATTTTGGGCTATGGCATAACCCGTTGTGATCTTTTTCAAAAGGGTACCTATTCGACGCTGTCATAGTCATATAACTTCCATTCCGTATTCGACTTATCAAATGTCAAGAACGCCTTCTTTGTCAATATATTGCTTGAGATACGTTTCTGGGGTTTTGTGCGAGCTCATCCTCAAGCAAGCAAGTTGGATTTTTATAGTTGCCGCCGTCCACAAGGGACATATGGGCAACTTTTATATCCAGCATATCGCTGGACATTTATTTACCTTTATATATGTGTACAGTAGTACACTTATCAATTTGGGCGTTATACCGAATTACTAAAAAGTAACTATCGGTATAAATGGAAGCCCTGGGGTAGGCAGGCAAGACCCATCCACACCTACCCCCATCAACTTCATCGGCAGGTCAGCAGGAAGAGGCAAAGGAGGAAAAGGTCCAGGAATTAATTCATCGTCGTCCCACACGCAAAGGCAGCGCCGCACATACAACCGGACCCAAAAACAAAGAAACACGAGGCGCCAAAGTACCACACCCTTTTTATTATACTTGCAACCCCATAAGACATGTATCAAAATGGAAGTGCTATACTATGTTGTGTTGTGAATTGTTTTAATGTTATTTATTGTATTTCATTACTATTGTAACATTGTGTTGCGGGGGTCTGATAGTCCTGGATTAAGACTACCTTATATATTCTAATAAGGTCATATATGTGAGTGTGTGCATATGTTGTCCATGAGGTTGCAATCCCTTTTGATTTATTTCAATTTTATTCCAGTTTTTCTAATGGATGCCCTATACCAATCATGTGTAAGCCACCTGTGCAATTGTGTCAAGATATATAAGTTACGAATTTCCTAACGCTTATCACTATGCCCCTAAGTAAGTACTTAATGTACTGTACAAATCACCACCATCCTAATGGCAAAAATCCCTTCTCGAAGAGGGAAATTCACCCTAAGAAAAAACAAAATACCTACACTAGGGTGTCAGAGTGACTATGCAAATTTGTTCATGTTAGGTTGTTTAGGTTATGAATTTGGTTGGGTGTAATCCGAAATGGCCATATTTGAAATTTGATATTTGGTTAGTCAAATAGAATTCTCTTACCAATCGATATTGCGAGAATTCAATATCTAATAACACGTAACAAGGAAACCGACATGATCATAAAGACAGACATAGAGATTTAGAAAAGAGGGGGGGGGGGAATGGGTCAACACCAGCTTCCCAGAGGGACTGATTGGATTAGGCACAGAGATATACCAGGCTGTACACATGTGCGTACACCAATCCAGGCGATTTCGATATAGAAAAGAGCTTGTGTCCCCACCGTTCCACTAATCTTCCCCTATTCCCAAGAATTACAAAGGATGGGAAACAGTTACAGTACAGCACAATCACAACAATGAACATTAAATAGCCCTAAGAAGGGCTGTTACATTAAATAGCCCTAAGAAGGGCTGTTCTGTAGTCTGGTCCTCCACGTTTCCCTCGTTGTCAGTGATAGCATCAATGGCTCCATTTATTATCCTTTAAATATTGTCCATGCAATTCTCACTTTCATTGAAGTCCAGTTCAAGGTTGTTATCGAATAATTTTGGATATTAAGTGCCATTAGCTTTTATTCTGACAGGAATAAGGTTGAAAAAAGAGGGTGATGTTAATATGGAGGTTTTTCTCAGACTACACTTATTAATTATATGTTAAACCTATATAGCGATAATCTCTGTCAGGACCATGATCACGAGTAAGTGTAGACTCGCAAGACGCGTATAAGTTCAGTATGAACTCAGTATCGACACCCACCTAGATCACAGCTCCAACAGAGTTACAGGCTAGTCTTAAACTTAAGTATTAATTTACTATTTATTAAAATTATTTTTAATTTTTAGGTTCATAGGCGGTATCCTCTGTTAGGTTCATGAATAAGAGTGTGTGTAAAATCGCAGACGCGTAGAATCCATTAAGAATCCACTAGTTACACGAACCCTTATTCACTCCCCCCTCACAGAGCCACTGGCCAGTCTTCATCATAATTTTTAATTGATTTATATTAAATTATTTTAGGTTGTATATGAATCTATTGTATTTAATATAGACAATAACAATTTTAGACTTTATGGGTGATGTTATCTGTTAGAGTCATGAGTACGAGTGTGTGTAAAATCGCAGGTGCGTAGAATCCATTAAGAATCCCCTAGTTACACGAACCCATACTCACTTCCCCCCTCACAGACCCATCAACCAGTCCTAATCGCAATGTCTATTTTAATTTTTAGTATCCTATATTAAAATTATATTTTATCAATTAGGTTTGAATTAATAAGGAAATCAATTATGTTTTTGGCAGTTAATTGTATATTAGGTTGTGTTAAATTAAGTATATTTGGATATATACTTGTTGAGTTCCCTAATTTTTGTTGTTTTTTAAGTGTGTTTCTATGAATACTATTACCTATACATTTATTGAATATATGGTCTAGATCTTCTGGCTGCTTACATTTGAGCTCATCCTCATAAACATTGATCGTTTATACCTCTCTAAATGCTAAATGCTGCATGTGACTTTGTCAACTTTCATCCATCTCTGTATCTTGAATTTGATTTTTTACGTCTCTTAAAGACTTATCTTCCTCTACGCTCCTCTACGTTCTGAATTTCTTTAAAATCATATTTATCTTTTTAACAAGGTACACTTGCAATATTCGGTCGTAAAATACTTGTATTGTTTGATCTATTGTCCTTTGTTCATCAATATCTAACTCAGTGTTTATTTTCTGTGTCCGTCTACGATTTTGTTCCATTTTCATCAAAATCATGAAACAGAGATTATTATAATGTCGCGATTGGGCATGCAGCGGAAATTTTTTAATAATAATAATAATAATAATAATAATAATAATAATAATAATAATAATAATGTGGTTATCGTCGAAATCTTACAAAATGAATGTTTAATCCCAAAATAATTTTTTAAGAGCAGCCAGCGTACGGAGTCCGTATCACATTCTTAAAGACCAAATGTTGCATATAAAAAACAAATACTTGTTTGCCTAAAAAGAAAGCCATCGATATTCCAGACAGGATATTATTGGCAACAAGTTTGCTACATAGTAGTACGCTGATATTTGTGACTCTTAATGGTAAATTAAAGCTGCGTCATTCTTATTCGATAATGTTCTTCTTGAAAAAACAAATATGATGAAAGAGATGAACAAATATGAAGCTAACAGTTGCTTTTACAAAGTCGATTGTCACGACATGTGGGCAAAGATAGCGATACACGTTTTCACCACCACTCTCTCTTAAGTTCATATCTTTAGAGCGCCCGCAGAAACACTGGAAAGTGTCCGGTATCGCAGGAAACGCCATGGTCAGTGTGACCGATATTGCTATTTCTATAAGGATAATGTTTGTGGATAATCTCATTTTTGGATCGAAAAGTACTCTAATCATGACCGCATTAAAACTGAAAGCGAACAAAGTCAGCACAGGTTTGATGTGTCTGTATAAAATATGTGCAAAAAAAAAACATGGTATTTGTATCACTTGTTGCACTTAAATTTATTGTAACCTTACCCACATCAACCATTTTGAGTAGAATACAATTTCGCTCTAAGTTTTCTTGACGGAAATTCGGACAATATGATCAGTGAAGAAATTGGCGTCTGAATAACAACGTCAGGGCAGGCGCTTCCGCTAGGCGAACTAGGCAATCGCCTTGGCCGCTGGGCTAAGGGGGGCGCTGGGTTTTATTTCATATGGGCGGGTGGGGGAGAGCGTGAGTGGGAAGGGGGCGCCTGATATCTAATCTCGCCTAGGGCACCAAAATGCCTTGCACCGGCGCTGAATCACAACATATTTAAAACATTAAAAAAAGTTATTGACTCTTTATTTAATCTTTTTAACATTTACCTGCTAAGTCCAGAAAGTAAAATTGACCAGGCGAATCCAGTAGTTAATTTTAAAGATTCACATCTGAAGTAAGGCCAAGCTGTACACTCTACAAATCATAATACAAGCATCACTCGTGCACCAGAATAAAGGGAATCAAAAGTTTTTTTTAAATTATTAATAAAAAAGATATACAAGGTCTTTTAAAAATAACATGTATAACAAGTAAGGAAAACCTCGGAAATTATTTTTCTGGAAAAAATATAAAAAAGTATGTAAAATGCAAAACTGCAGAGCGCCACATTTTCTACTTTCAAGTTTCCAGGGATATCTGGTATCACGGTATTTTCCTTTTGTTATTTTTTATTTTGCAATTTCGATATTTTCCATCAAACATATAGTTAGCGATTTTGCTTTGAAATTAATTTTTGCCATGCAGTCCAATAAAATTACCGTTCATTGTTCAGCATTGACTAAACTGTAAATAATTTAGACTCTATTCAAAAAGATTTAAATTTGCTTACAATTATTTGTGTAGTTTTTTTTCCCGTTTATTTTTCCATGTACGTCCTTTTTACTATTATTGTGAAACGGGGTCCGTTCAGGTCGTCATCTTCTGCTAATTTGAAGTGAACAATGGCTCGGTATCCATATCTGCATGTAATTCTGTCATAAAGTTCTTCCTCACGTGTTTATTTTCACAAAATCCCCGTCGTTCTTTTCTGGATCTGTCCTTTTTCATCTGTACAGTTTCTCTTTGCCTGAGTTTTTTTTTTTGCTTTCCCTGCTCGCAGACATTAACACTTATTCTTGTTCACGTCATACCATGGGGGTCCGATTTCATCTCTAAACAATGTATTGGTGTGCGTCCATTAAACGTAATGGGTATTGTTCACCACATGTTTGATCTACTCCCATATCCTTTTGAAATTTCTGCTAGCTCCCTTGCATCATATGCATAACTCTTTTAAATAATGACCATCTAATGAAAAACAAAAACTTACTAGGCGTTTCGTTTATTCTTTTGAAAGATTTCTAGATAGCGAGAAGCACTATAAAATTCAGAAATCGCTATACTGGTCGTATTAACTGGGTGAACAGCGGGACGTCCTATCCAACGTATTTTCGAAACTTGTAGTACGTTAACGGCGACAAAACAGCCAAGACCTAACAATTCTCTTCACATGTCTGATTAACTAAATTGTTGCAAAAGACAGATATCGGCGCATATTAGGTGAAAACTTTGAAGAAATAATGAACGAGTACACTTATTAATAACCCAGACGAGTACACTTATTACATAACCCAGACGAGTACACTTATTACATAACCCAGACGCATATTGTAGAGGCAATTGTAAAAACCGTAACATATAAATTATCCCAATTTACTTTGTGGACGTTGGCGTGACTGTAGTTTTCATTAGGTACCAACTTTTCAATAAAGTACAAAGCCTAAAGAAGCAAAAGGGCAATGTGTATCTTTGACAGGTGTCTCCGGTAAAACTGCTTTCTCAGGCTTTTTTTTTTAAATAAAGAACTAGAACAAAATGGATGAGGGTCTGGTTGAAGCTAAATCGACTATCACTTGTGTAATCCAAAATCATACTTTATTTTCCCCCTTTATGTAACGACAGTGACACTACCCCCCCCCCTTTCCAACCTTTCCAAGAAAAAAACAAGCGACAAAACTTCGTTAAAGGAAGGTAACCGCAGAGAGCTTATGCCATATCTGCTAAACTCGTACTGATTTGATCATTCGACTCTAATGAAATTTCCGATTTTTTAATGGTAACGTTTGCACGCGTATTTCAACAGCAATTTAGTACATATGTTGAAATTTTACACAGCACTTACATCATCAATACATGATCAATTGCAAGCCTGTCAATGTGAGAATTGTTGTTGAATGGAAGTTTGTTGGTTGGTGTTTAAGGGTACATCAACAAATCACCGACTAGTTAGTGCTGATAAAAAGGAATTAAAGTGACTTGTCCCGAAACACTACACCAGCTCACGAAAAGGATTCCAAGCCGCTAACTTTGTGTTGTTAGTCCAGCACTCTTCTTCTGGGTCCTCGCGATTCGATTAAGAATTGTCTAACTCAGGCCGAAATAGTTACAATCACAGAATACATAGTGAATTTGCTATAAATTCACTAGCTTTAATCTTTAAAGAGAAACCTGTACTCCGGTGGAAAATAAAATGATAAGGAACGGCAATTGCTATCTAGGCTTATCCACTCAATTGCTCAGCAGTGCACCGTATTCACATATAAACAGTAACTGATCAATGGTTCATAGATTTCAGAGCAATTAACAACAATTAAAGTCTAACAATTAAAGGCACAGTAAATCTAATGATCGTTAATTTACTTCGTGATTTTCATCGAGGATCAGGTAAAAGATAGAAGCATAATAATTAAAAGAATGTAACGTCATAATACATATCCTGTAAATAAATAAATAAATAAATAAATAAATAAATAAATAAATAAATAAATAAATACAACTGGTACATAACAAAAGATCGTTTCTACTGAACATACCAGAATTCTATAAATACCGGTATTACTGAATAAAAATATGCCTATATTTAATTATAAAAATTAGTATTTTCCCTCAAGCATACCAAGAACTAAAGAAAATCTTCTAAAAATACACACATCCATTAAAAGGTGTAAATGAGTTCAACATTTTCATTGAATGACACCCGCGTTTGCGGTCGAGGTTGTTCATCTTCTTGCTTTGGTTCTGTGTTCGTTTCTCCTACTGATTTTGTGTTATTGTCCGCATCTTCCACCGTCTTTTCGGACATCGGTTTTATATCCCTTGTAATGGATACAGCTTTTGTTTCGTGGCTTCGAGTCGATGTCCTGCTTATCTGCGGTCTTGGACGCTTCCTTGATTTTGGTAACCCTTTGGTAGGTTCCATTGTTTCTTCATTTTCAGGCTTCGATTGCTGACTATGGTCAGGAATTTTCACCGCTATCTGGATCATGCGTGTTTGAGCGGCGTCACTTTTCTTTATTGTGAGCGGTTCCAGAGAACGTGCTGGTGTTGCAGACGGTGGCCTTGATCTAGCAAATCTATCATATATTGAAGAATCTGTTGTCATACTGAACGTTGTTGTAATACTGTCTTTGTCACTTATTAGTGCTGAACGTTTTGATTTCGGGTGAGGACGCTTTCCTCTACGACCTTGTGGCGGTTTAGATGAGAGAAGCTTCAGGTTAGATTCTGTCAGCTTGGCAAGTTTGAGAGTAGGGATGGTTTCTGTCGGCTTCGAGAGATTGGGAGTAGGAGTGGAAGGAGGCGCCGTTGTAGGCTTTTGTAAAGTCAATAGTTTCTTATATAACTTTCCCATCTGCGTTTGTATCTCCTCTTGTCTTTGAGCGAGCCTAATCTCCTCGTCAGTGACTGGCACTCCTCCAAAAAGAACAAGATTCGACCGATCAGTAGTAGATGTCTTCGCTGAGGAAATGCGAGTGGAAAAAGAACCAACTCTAGTTTGGCTCTTTGGTCGACTATCTCGTTCAAAGGAAGTGCACTGTCTGATGATCATTGGTGTTTCTTTATCCGACTCAGGTCTAGATGACTGAGTATTCAACTCTTCTATATATCGTTTATATTCATCCAATATGGCCACTGTCGACTTCGATCTCTGAATAAAGGTAAATGGCTGGTTATTGTTTTCCTTTTCTTTAATTTTCTCTACTAGTTCCTTTCGTTGCGTCTCAGGAGACCACATGTCCATTACACTGTTTACCTCCTTTTCGTAGAACTTTTTAAGTGCGTATGGAGTTCTGCATTGACCGGGGAAGACTGGCCTAGGTCGAGATGGAGGTTTTGGAAGGACCCGTCGCCAGGAGTCTCTGATGGGTTCTGAGCTTGGTTTCTGCGACATCTGTTGCTTCATTTCCTCTTGTTTCCATTTATAAAATCCATCTACCAAACCCAATGCTGCTGATTTAGGTCTAAGCTCGACCACATTTGATGAATATATATCCTTTGATAAGGCAGCCTCAGGGTCAGATTCATTCCTGTTTTCTACAATTTCTCTGGAATACTTTGCAGAGACCCCTAGTGCAAGTTCAATTCTGGGAAAAACTGGCCTTGAAATATCAAAATCTAGAGATCGGGGCCTTGAACCGGTCTCATTATTTTTACCATCGCTCTTTTCTGCGGTTGAAACTTCCATTAGGCCTTTTGGCGGGAGACGGGGAAGTTTCAGGTAGTCTTTGCTTGACCATTTTTCTTTACTGCTTTTGCGCAGTGAACCAAGCGGGCGATACGACGGTGGAGGTTTAGGAGGTAAAGATGCATCATCTTCTTTCTTGTTCTTCTTGTACTTCGTCCGAATTTCATTTTTCCATTGGTCATAGTTCTTGAAGCTATGCGCCTTGTATACAAATCCATAAGCAAGCATGGACTCGAACTCTTCCCTCATGGCTTTCATGTCCTTGTTGGCTTTCGTTTTAGCCGCATCTTCGTTACGAAGGAGATGTTTCATCTCAATCTGATGACGAACAAGGATCTTCTCGTTCTGGTCGTGAACCGTGCTTCCATGGCCGGACTGGGTACCTTTGAACCCTTTCGAAGCCTTTGTGGAGTCAATGCTGATGTTCCTGGAGGAATAGATAACATATTAAAAATATTTAGATACATGAATAAGCAATGGCATGACATTGACAATGACATGACCTTTTACGCAGCGTGAGAAAGCCATTATAGAGGAAAACTCGTTATTATACTTGTTTCTCACCATATTATTCCAACAAATTATATCCGTATGATTTCACATAGAAAATAAATTAACAGAATAGTTATCAAGGTCCATTATTCATGGTTTTATATCGCCTCAAAATGAGGTCACGAAAGGATATTTCAGAATCGTTTCCACGATACATACACAAGTGGACAATAAAATATTCTCTCCCCCGCATGTTCTTTCTAGATTACCAGTATATATTTTGACTTAAACTCGAGTTGTAACACCTTGAATCTGTAAATTTCCGGTCTACAATCATTTGGTGAAATTTGTTTCATAGAATTTATTTCAACGTATGCAAAGACGTTGATAAAATACTTTACATTTGGGGTCGTCCACATTAATTATATCAACAAGATGGGGTGGGTGGGTGAAGAAGTTTGACAGTTGTTGACGGGGGGGGGGGGTTAAAAAATTTGCTTAACAATTTTTGACATAATTAATGGACGTCCCCTATGCTTGATTTTTCTTAGGCTGGGACGGAACATACGTTAAGCCTGTCGACGATCTTTAGAAAACATAATCTTGCTCCCGCATAAACGTGAAGTGACCCACCTCATTACTTTCATTGAATATATTGAAGAAGAAGCAGCATAGAACGTATAAATTCTAAAAATGTCTATTAAACCCATCGCAACTGATATAATATCCTCTCCCTAAAGAATATCTTAGATATGAAACAATGCCAAGTTTAACAGCAAAGTCGCCCATTGAAGTTTTATATAATCACGCGTTTTCTGATATTTCTGTCAGTTTTAGAATAAATAATAACATAAATAAAAGAAACGAAGAAAGGAAAAAGAAAGATAAAAAAAAATAAAAATAAAGCAGGACGCTGATGGGGTCGGTGTTTCGATAAAGGTAAATTTGTACTGTCCGAAACTCAGCGTCCATACTGTTCTTCATATATGGGCGATTTACTTTGTATATGCTTTACGAAATAAGTCAATTCAGGTATCGTTATTTGTATATCCTTTACAAAAAAAAAAATTCAATTAAGGGATCACTATTCCTATATCCTTTACAAAAAACGCCTAATTAGGTTTCGATTTTTTAATATGATTTACAAAACAGCTGATTCCGAGATTACCGTTTGTATATGCTTCAGAAAAAGCCAATTCAGTTGTCACCATTTTTAAATGAACCACATAAAGCCAATACAGGGATCATTTTTATATGCTTCGCATCATTTTTAATTTCTTCACGAAAAAAAGCCAATTCAGGGAACACTATTTTTAAATGTTTCACAAAAAAGGCAATTCAGGATCACCATTTTTAATTTCTTCACGAAAAAGCCAATTCAGGGAACACTACTTTTAAATGTTTCACAAAAAAGCCAATTCAGGGAACACCATTTTTAAATGTTTTCTTTTTTTTTTTTTCTTTAAAAAGGCAAATCAGGAAAATCAGTTTTAGAGCTTTACATCACAGCCAATTCTTGGATGTATCACCACTTATGTATGCTTCAGAAACAAAGCAAGTTCAGGGAACACCATTTTACATGCATAACAAAAAGAAAGAAAAAAAAAACAATTCATGGATCAGCATTTATGTATGCTTCACACAAAATTCAGAAATCACTGTTTATAAATGCTTCACAAAAAGCCAGTTCAGGAATCATCATTTATATGATTTACAAAATATGTATAAGGAAAATACATTGACAAGGAATCCCATTGCAAGATATATATATATTTTTAAAAAAATAAGAATTTCTTTAAATGTTTTTAAAAACAGCGAGCTGAAATAACAATTTATAGTGTTTTGTTTTGTTTACCAAGTGTTTTCCTTCTATTGTTCGTTTACATTGAGTTCAGAAGAAAACGTAACACAGAAGAAAAAAAGAAAAACGAACAAGAACTGAATTATTGTACGATAAAGGATGCTTGAGATACAAGTCTCTTTATCTAAACATTTCTTAAAATATATAATGAACATTGACAGTCGAAAACCATATGTATCCTGCAAAATAAAATAATAGTTATGTTAACAATAATTTAACATGTTACCGTTGTCAACAATGCACTAGATTAACATGTTTTATTTTTCCCTCATTAGTATTTTCTACGATACAAAAGACGAGTTGAAAAGGTTTTAGTTTTACCAAAGTAATAGTCTCTGTGATGCAATGCACGAGCTGATGAGATTTTATCTTTTCCGCAATAATTTTCTCTATGATACGATGCACGAGTTGAGAAGGTTTTATTTTCCCCAAGGTAATATTCTCTGTGATGCAACGCACGATCTGAGAACGTTTCTATATTTTCCCCGAAGTAATATTCTCTATGATACAACGAAGGACATGATGAGTTTTTTTTTTATATTTTCCCCACAGTAATAGTCTCTATGATGCAATGCTCAAATTGACAAGGTTTTATTTTCCCAGGAATAAAATTTTCTATGATACCATACACGAACTTAAGAGGTTTTAATTTTCCCGCAAGTGTGTGTGTGTTTGTGTGTGCGTGTCTGTGTGTGTGTGTGTGCGTGTCTGTGTGTTATTTTGATTTTTAACGTAGCTTTAACAATTGTTCAGTCATATCACTATGATGTCTACAGTGTGGCAGTTTATAGTGGTGTCTAGCACTGGGGCATCATGCCGTAGACATGTAGTATGATATCTCAGCCAGTCAAATTATCCTGATACCAGGTCGACTAGTCCTAACACTAACCTCTTAATGCTGAGCGCCAAGCGAGGCAGCTATTAGTACCATTTTTATAAGTCTTTGGTATGACTCGGCCGGGGATCGAGCCAACGATCTCTCGCATCTGAGGCAGACGCTGAGGCTGGCCATCGGGTCATCCTCGCAAATATACTATATGATACAATGCAAGAGCGGATGTTTTATTTCCCCCCAAAGCAATATTCTATATAATGTAATGCGAGAGCTGCAGTGGTGGCGCGAGGGTCGGGGGTGGGTGGGTTTCGTATGTAAGACACACACACCCCAGGCACCAGGCTAAGGGCGGCGCCGTTAAAAACGTTTCTTTGTTGAAATTCTTAAAACACTTTACCTCACCTTAGCGTAACGAGACATTATTATACAACTTCTGGGGGGAGGGGAAGGTGTTGGCAACTGACATAAAGCTGTTATCTGTGGCAATGTACGAGTGCCACTAAAGAAGATTGCCCCGGACACCTCATGATGGAACAACTAAAGAACGTTGTCCCTGGGCGCCTCGTGAGGGCGTCACTACCGCTTCTGACAAGATGAGGAGGGTTTGTGCTTCTTTCTCAGAAGTAATATTATCTAAATGAGAAATTTTATATTTATTTAAGTAGAATAAAGATAATTTTGTCCTTGTATAAAAAGGTTACAGTAACATTAGAAAATGTTCTCTGTGATAATGTAGGAGCGGTACTAAAGAGCATTGCCTCGAACGCCTCATATTGGCGCCAATAAAGAATATTGTCCTCGGGCGCCTAATGAGGGCGTCACTAACGAAAATTTTCCCCGGGCGCCTCGAAAGCTACTGACAAGTTGAGGAGGTTTATTTTCTTCGGAAATAACATTATCTACAAAAGAATTACAGGTTTCTTTAAGTAGAATAAAGGTCAACGTGTCCTGTGTATAAAAAGGTTACAGTAACCTAACTTCACGTATTTCCTTTACACAAAACTCATTGCAAATGAGAGAAGAATAACAACATAAAAAAGTCAGAAGAAGGGGGACGGCAACTACTACACTTACTTTTGTCTGTCTTTCCATTTTTCCAACAAGACTTGCATATTAAGTTCTTCCAACATATTTTTCATTTCCGCCATTTTGAATTGTGCTAATTCTTTTATGCAATATACACTGTTTTCGAAAATGAAGCCGTTGTTTCAAAGTACCAAGCATACAAATCCAGCATGTTTTCAAATGTCAAGCATATTTTATCAAGGATATTCATTGTCCACATTAAATATAAAGTCGCGCAATAATATCCAGTGTACAGGATGAAAGGAGCTACAATCAAGTTCGGACATTTTCAACACGTCCGAGGTATGCTGCCAACAAGATAAAGTAATCTCAAGCCTTCCTACACAACAATGGTAATTATAGTGCATATTTTAATTGACCATAATTGATTAGCCTAACAATTATTTTGTTTCAGCCCTGTATGTGCGAATAATTTCACAAGACTTACTATTATTCTTTTATGTGAGAGAAATTACTGACTGGACAATTGCTGGCATGCCATAATGGCATTGTATCCATTGGATATGTCGCTTTTGTTGACATTTTAGGTCTTTTGGTAAAAACTCTGTCTCTCTCGTAAACACACAAATTCACAAACATTTCGTAGCCTAATAGGCAGTAGGTTTTACAATATATATATATATATATATATATATATATATATATATATATATATATATATATATATATATATATATATATATATAAAGGTTACATAACCTAACTTCACGTATTTCCTTTACACAAAACTCATTGCAAATGAGAGAAGAATAACAACATAAAAAAGTCAGAAGAAGGGGGACGGCAACTACTACACTTACTTTTGTCTGTCTTTCCATTTTTCCAACATATATATATTCACTTTCACATATCCGTTTTTTTTCCTTTCAGTGTATGCATAAGTTTACCGAACTGAACATACTTTGTAGTTTGCTATCACACATATTAAAATTAAAGCGTACAATATGAAGGACTAAATAGTGCTAAGAAAGGTATTCATTGGATGGAGAATAAAACGGATGTCTTTTCGAAACTCTAGAATTCTTCATTTGTCCCCGATAAAAATATATATAATCCACGCACGCACGCACGTACGTACGTACGTACGTACGTACGTATGTATGTATGTATGTATGTATGTATGTATGTATGTATGTATGTATGTATGTATTTCCTAATGTCATGATCAAACGTTGAATTTACAAAACTGTATATGACTATGACTAAAACATAACACGTATTATTGGTTGGAACTCCAATGTAATAATATACGACCAAAACAGTTTGTTTTTGTTTATTGTAGACAAAGAAAAAAAAACTAGTCATACGAGTTCCCGCCATACTTTGGTTGTGATAATTATCATTCTTAGCAAAATTCAAAGGTAAAACTTATATTTTAGTAATTTACAGTCCTGTTTGTGCTAAATAATATACGATCAAAACAAAGTTTGTTTTTGTTTTTTGTAAACAAAGAAATAAAGCTAGTTGTACGAGTTCCCCCATACTTTGGCTTTGATAAGTATCATTCTTAACAAATTTTACAGGTAAAACATATTCTAGTAAGTCACAGCTGTGATTGTGCTAATTAGAACCGTGCTCATCCGGATTAAAGACACATCATACCATCTTACACATAAATGACACAAATACTATGGCATTTAAATCTACTCCTCCATACAACAGTGACGAAATCAACAATGTAGACCCTGATAAATGCCGCATTCTTCTACGTCAGACATAAGTAAACGCCATTCAAGACTGAGCGCTTCTTGTGAGCCAATATGAAATATACGATAACTGCAAACCCTGTTAATGTTATGTTCGCGTGCTGCTAATTAAAACAATTTTAACGCTCACGAGAAATTAACAAAATGGAATGGGGTCAAAATTGAGTGACTTAAAAGGAAGCAAACGTCAAAGAATTCTTCTGATTAACATGTATGTTCTTAATAGGTTAATTTATCTTATATTTCATGTAAGCATTTTTTTAAAAAAAATGAATCGACTCATGTGATGGATTCAGATCTGGATTTGAATGATTTTAATATTAAACGATCGATTCTTTTCAAAGATGGCCGCTCTGGTGGTCTAAGTGGCTAGATCGTCCCCCTGGTATGCGTGTGTGTGGGATGGTTGGGTGTGGTTGCGGGTTCGAGCCCCGGTCGAGTCATACCAAAGACTTGTGAAAACGATACTAACAGCGGCCTCGCTTGGCGCTCAGCATAAAGAGGTTATTGTTAGGACTGGTCGGCCTCGTGTCAGGATAATGTAACTAGGTGGGACATCATACTAATGTGAGGCCCCAATGCTAGACATCACTATAAACTGGCACACTGCAGACATTGTAGAGATGTGACTCAAACTGGTCAAGCTACGTTAAAAAATCACACACATACACACTGTTCAAAGATTAAGGAAAGGGAATATTTTCAACACCCGGATAGGGTCATTCCTGCAGGCATAGACTAGTCGTATGACCCATAAGCAATGAGTATCGTGGCCTGTATATCGAGCACGCCCCCACCCCGTTCCCCCTCCTCTGACTTCCATAATGAGCACATTTATCTAGTAAGAAAACCCATGCCTTATACAAGACTCTATGAAAGATTTTGGACAAGCTGATGTCGGTAATTCGTGGGGTTTCTGCAATTGTGCGTTACACACATTGGCGATCATTTTTTGTTTCTATCATTTATGAAAGACATAAGAAATTTCACGAGCAGATCCAAAAAATCCAGGTAGCGATCATATATCTTATTTTAATTTGTTCCAAAAGAAAAGAATTCAACGTTTCACATCTGAAATACACATTACCCATACGTATATGGCAGGATGAATGCTACCAATACGGTGAAACGGGTCTTAGCATTCATTCGGAAGAAGTGGACACTCACAATACTAAAAATACAGTTAAACCCAATCTGATTAATTTCAAATCTCAACTGTCCTAAGCGAAGATCAGACAGCCACCACTAAGGAGTCTAGTTTGATGGCATCTGCATTTGCAAGTGGATATGCAGCTTTCAGAAATCTGAAAGTGAATAAAACCGTTCGGCAAACGTTGATGCCCTTTAGCTATACCGTTAACCTCCTTCAATCGAGAATTTATAAGGCTTCATCTGATTGGCTGATAAAATCAGTGATTATGGTAATATAATAGGTTATAACCTTACACTAATTAATTACATAACTGTTGCCACATACGTACTACTGAATGCAAAATAGACCTCAACAGGTCTGATTCTGTTTTACAGTTGACTTTGATTTTGTCAAAAACGAGGAAAGCAGCAATTTTCATTGTTTTAAAATGTTTCCTTTTGGATAGCATTTTTGCCGATCGCACCACGAAGTAAAGCAATTTGGCCAAATGTTAACGTTGTGGTGTATTAAAAGTGGATTAGTTGTGTGTGCCTTATGGGGTCAGACCACCAAATATTTGACCATATATCACCTGCACGCATTTCTTCCAGCTTAACTCAGACCAGCATACCGGGAATCATAGGAGTGACAGTGCCATTATAGTACATTAGCTTATACCAAAACATGTCCGGTATTACTCTGCATTTTATTTAATCCTAATTGATCAAAGCCTACTGAAGTCATGATTCCATTTCCGGGTCAATGATAATCTAGTTTTGGCCATATTTCACACTTACTTTACCTTACACTAGCTTCTACCACACTGATTTCACAACCACAATAAAAGGTATCTCAAAATGAACAATGACTCCTTACAAATCATTCCAAGGTAAAATGCATTCACTGCCATGACTATTGTACAGGGAAAGGCACAAATACCTCTACTTCGTTTTACACCCAACTGGAAACATTTTTATTGGTATGACCCCAAATGGCAACTGACACCATGTGGAAAAGGACCTAAATAAAATAAGCCCAGTTCCTTTCTCATTCGGCATCAGTCATGCTCATGCACAGTATATCATGTATATGTTCCTATTGCTTTAATTTTTTTTTTTACTGCAAAACAAAGGAATCATAGGAGCGGGAGGGGATTTACCCAATATGGCACGTAGTATACTCGGAATGCTGAGCTTCCGATTTACATAAATGATGCACATCTACCATCAAATATGGGCAATATTCCAAAAAGTAGGAAAAAACCCTTTAAACGACTTCTTTCCAAAACAAAATTGAAAACACTGAACATAGTTTTGTCAAATTCGAAAAAGGAAAGCCACTGTTACAGAAAGTATTAAGATATTTAAACGACTTCATTTCCAAATCTGATTGATTTAATTTAACCACAATGCATACATGCATGAAGACCTTTCAACTGTGTAAATTATGATGATCCGTTACCATATATGACAACCACTACTGAATGCAGGCAAATCGTTCATAAGCTTTTTCTCCATGATTGCTGAATGGAATTAGACCGCCTTTGAGAAAAATTATCTTAATAGAATTTATCCTATTTCAACAGAAAGCGTACGTGTATAGGTGATCTTCAAATCTGTACATATGACGATGATTCCGCCATGAAATAACTTAAAATAAGACGACTGTTACTAACAAGAGAAGAGAAAAATAGTGTTGCGGTTTGCCAATTTAAACAAGGGAAGTAACACATGACGAGGAATAGTTTACTGAGAATAACAGGTTTGAACTTGTGTTGAGTTCTCTCCCTTGCATATATGTAATATGTAAAACGAATGTTTAAAACAGGATTCATACATTTAAATGAAACAAGTAATTTGAATTAGTAAAATAATACTCCTGAAGGATTAAACTGAATAGTATGTAATTTGCTGCTCAAGAAAAATATAATACAAATATTCTATACAGATAAAATAAAACGTCTTCTTGTTGTTGTAGGGTTTAACACAATTTTTCAGCACATGATAGGCTATACATGGCAGCCAGTATTATTGGTTTAGGATGAACCGGGAAAACCCCAGGAAAGAACCACCGACCAATGAGAAACTACTGGCAAGCTTTCTCACATAACTACATTAGCCGAATCTTAGACTCGAACCTACGCAGAAAATAATACGTCTTCGAAAACAATGAAATGCATGCAGTTAATTTTTCTGTACTGTGCCTTTTGGTAAGACACTAGATTCCCATTCACAAGCAAAAACTAACCAAATCCACTACAAACCTCAAAATGGTATTGTCATATTAGAAACATCTGAAATATTTGCTGTTTTAATGCTACTACACGAACACTTATGGCATTTCTAAAATGAAAGCAATTATTCAGATTTTATTTTAAATATATAATTTGCATTTTTAGCTCTTAATAGAAGTTACAGTAACACTATGTTTTTCTCCTGAAACATTTCGGGGAGGGGGTTGTGTTGAGACGGGGGCCGGGTGGTTTAAGATGATCGCTTCTACATATCATTCACCCATCTCACTTCTTAACGCCAGAATTCAAGTCCTGGGCTCGGTCAACGTGATTGTGCGACAAAACCTGCCAGTAGATTTCCATCGATCAGTGGTATTTCATGGGATTTTCCTCCACCAAATATACTGATCGTCATGTATAGCCTATCAAGTGCTAAAGAGCTGTAAACATTCATATATTTAATTGTTGTTATAATGTTTTGAAAACATTTACCTTACTTAGACTTTTGTCCCAGGAGGAAGTTATATTGGAATGAAACAAACTAGCACCCTTAGCAGGAGGAAGTCAGATACCCAAAGTAGGTCTTGTACTTTGGGATTGTACACTTTGCTCCGTTTATTATAGATATGGAAACTGTCACACATTTTTGTGTCAGTTTCTCATTGAATTGTCTTTTATTGTTTGCATGCATTTATATTTTGACATGCTTCACAAAATCGAGAGACTTTGTCAGATTCGCTGTACAGCATATATTTATTTTCATTTATATTTTGCATTCACAGGTTTTGTTTTCCTACTAAGATTTTTTTCCCATCCTGATGGATTACATCTGCTTTTAATATATAGCCAAATTTAGTCATTTAGATGGAGATCTCTCTCTCTCTCTCTCTCTCTCTCTCTCTCTCTATATATATATATATATATATACACATACCCGCAATACTTAACTCATTTCCCACAATTATTGTTCTTCATAAAACATTCAACTTTGAGGATTTTTTATATATTGCGTGGGGAGGACAAACTAATTTGAGTATTGCAAGCAGGGCCGACAAGAAGGGGATTGAGGCAACCAGGGACATATCCACAGGGTTCGTGCTCATAAAGGGGCCTGGGCCAAACAAAACTCTCTAATTTTAGAAAAAACATTTTATTTAGCAAGAACTAGAGAGGTCACGGTGTTTCTTACCCCATGACTCCTGATTGCTCTCTACAACCCTGAGTATGCTTACTGCTTTCTCAATCAACTTGACTCAAAGAACCTGACAAAAACAAGACAGAGACAATACTTTCGAAAATATATTTATTTTTGGCTCTGAAAATCACCGATTTGCATGTGCAAGATGAAGCAGTGCTGCATCATATATTCCAGAATTAGCGTATTAAAAGAATGCCAGTTCCTACTACAGTATAATTGATGTTTTTCTATGGCAAGGCATTTACTGCAATTACTGCAGCATAGTAGAAACTTTCAATGTTTCATGTGTTGATGTGCCATCAGTCACCAAGACATAAATAACAAAACCTAAACTTTTGAGTGACATACCATGACAGGTTAAACACAGATGTCAATTATGCCAGTTTCGTGGCTGGAGACTCGTTTAAAGGCAAGACAATCAAACAGATACAGTCATCTTACATTACAATAACAATGTTAGTTACTCAAGAGCGGCCTTAGCACACTTGGAAACCGCTCCGGCGGCCTAGTGGTTAGAGCGTCCACCCCGGAAGCAGGAGGTCGTCGGTTCGATCCCTGGCTGAGTCATACCAAAGACTTAAAAAAATGGTACTAACAGCTGCCTCGCTTGACGCTCAGCATTAAGAGGTTAGTGTTAGGACTGGTCGGCCTGGTGTCAGGATAATGTGACTGGGTGAGACATCATGCTACATGTCTGCGGCATGATGTCTCAGTGCTCGACATCACTATGAACTGCCTCACTGCAGACATCGTAGCGATATGACTGAAAAACTGTTAAAGCTACGTTAAAAATCCTAATCAAACAAAAACAAACAAGCACACTTGGAAACAAGCTGAGGCAGATGGAAGCCCATAGATGTGGTCGGCCAATGAAACAACAGAATGCTGATTCATCGAAGCCAAGCAAAGAAACATCTTCCCCAGTGAAAGAACAGAATGCTGATTCAACAAAGCCAAGGAAAGAAACACATTCCCCAGTGCATCAACAGAGTGATGATTGGTTTCAAGTAATGAGCCTGCAGCAACTCACCACAGGGAAAATCAAAACAAACATGTCAATCACATCCTTGAAACCCCATGGAAAATCAAAACAAACACATGCCTGGAACTCTATGGAAAATCAAAACAAACCAATGTCTGGAACTCTATGGAAAATCAAAATCCTTTACCAAGTCCCATACCATAGATTGTCACACGTTATATTATGGTGTCACAAAAGATATTCTAAGTTCCATTGATTCTTTCCTAATAATTTGAAGGCAGCAAGTTGCTCCTGTATCTTCTGGCATTCCCCTGGGGACAGTACTTGACCAAACTCTGTTCCCTATCTACATAAAGGATATTGCCAAGAATACATACATACATACATACATACATACATACATACATACATACATACATACACGTGCTTACTTGATTGGTTCAAGATCTATTATGAGCATGCCCCCTTGCCTGAACGTTAAAACAGGAGTTCCTATCCTCATATCACAACCATTTATGTGCATAGCTACATGGTTTCATCAAGGCTTCATTAATGTTTTGATTGGTCCCTTTAAAGCAGGGGTGCAAAAGCCCCAGCCTTGTTCTGTCTGGCCCTCAGAGCAAATTAAAACAACACAGAAATCTGGCCCGTGAACAGTAATTATATTCAAGTTATCAGTATTTGAGGCAGTCTAGTGGTCTTAGAAAATGCAATCTGGACGAAAAAGGTCGTGCACCCCTGCCCTAAAGGCTGAAAATGGGGAAGGGGCAATCAGAAAATAAGTCTTTTTAAGGGACTGCAGCTTGAAAAGAATTTCCAAGACTATATCTTCTTTTATCTGCCAAGTTCTGGAACCATTTATGACATCCTTAAGTAATACATTTTTCAAACTAGCTGCTGTGGCAGCCATATTGAAAGTAAGGTTGGTACAAATTTAATTACGGACACACTATACACCATAAGAAGTCTATCTTGGAAACGATATCGCAATATAATTCATTCAGAAGAGTTAGTGACAAGAATTTTAATATTTTCACACTTGCAGCCATACTGGATGTTGAAGGGGCATTATTTTCATTTCCAACCAGATGTCATAAGAAGTTTTTCTGTGAAATCCTTATGTTGACGTGGTCTTCAATTCTGGTATAGCAGTAATTACATCACTTTCATGATGGCTTCTATGTTAGCCAAAATGGGTATCAGATTTACACCATTTTCTCTCAGGACCAACAAGACAACATAATATGTTTTCCAGCGAGAGCCCCAAGTCGATTCAACTTTCCATTTACATTGAATTGCAACAAGATTTTTCAAGATGGCTGCCCTATTTGAGGACAGACGGATACCAATTTCCTCCAGGATCAACCCCGTTGTTGTTGTTGTAGGGTTTAACGCCATTTTTCAGCACAAGATAGGCTATACATGGCGACCAGTATTATTGGTGGAGGGAAGAACCCGGGAAACCCCTCTGAAGGAACCACCAACTCATGAGAAGCTACTGGCAAGCTTTCTCACATAACTACACTAGCCGAATCGTAGACTCAAACCCACGCAGACAGAGGTGAGATGGCAGTGATCTGTAATGGAGAGCGCTTTAGACCACTCGGACACTCGGGGACCCCAACCCCATTGTAATCTACTTTGGCTTTGGGATGAGTAGCAATAACAGGATTTTCAAGATGGCCTTTGTGGTGGTCATACTGGATGTTTGGGTGGCATCATTTTCATTTCTGACCAACTAGAAAACATAAGTAGTCTTTTGGTGAAAACTACATGCCAATATGACTTTCCATTTACAAGGGGAAGTAATAACAAGATTTTGGCTGCTGCTGTGATAATAATGAATGTCTGTGCAGAACCATTTTCATTTACAAACAACTAGATATTATAAAAAGTCTTCTGGTGACAAAACTCATTTTGATATGATATTGCGTTCAAGAAGAGTGGTTTTAACAAGATTTTCAAGATGGCTGCAGTGATGGCTATAATGTATGTCAGATTAAAACCATTTTTCACTGCAGAGCAACTAGACATTGGAATATATCTTTATTGAAAACCACATCTTGATGTGAACATTCATTTAGTATTACCAACAAGATTATGCAGATGGCTGCTGTGGTGGCCATATTGGTTGTCTGAGACCAACAAGATTTTGGGTTGAATATGTGTATGAAGTTTCATTGCAATCCTCAAAGTAGTTTAGAAAGAGTAATGATATCAAACATGTACTAACCAACAGACAGACAACAGATAACAGATCAATCCACAGGCTCTTCTGACTCTGATCAGTAGAGTTAAAATCTTTGTCAATCTGTCTTAATGTCAATATGAAATTATGTCAATGTCTTTTTTGTCAATGTCTTTATGTCAATGTCTTTTTTGGTCAATCTGTCTCTTTTGTCAATCTGTCTTGTGTTTGTCAATCTGTCTTTATTGCCAATCTGTCTTTATGTCAATGTCGTAATAATTGGGGTCTTTTGTTAGGGATAAGAAGCATTAACAGACAATGCAAGCAGAATAAGTGATATAATGTATCTCCTTTTTAATCTGCTGTCAAAATTTGAAAATGAAAAGCAATATTTATTCTTCTTTATCTCATGTTCTAAAGCTTTTATTGTTGTATTTGATCATACCTGTTAGGTTGTATTTACACCATATGGTCAATAGCTCGATAAGCCCAGCATTAAGTTTTAAAATGGAGCTGCATGTTTATACTTTGTCGTTACAAGAAAGAACATCTGAAAGGAAGAATCTGCAAACACACACCCAGTACATACTTGTTCTTTTAAAGCAGGTCGGCATTATTTAATATTTAATGCTTTGGATGAGGAATGGCATGTATACTTCCAGCAGAGGCACAGACTGGTTCCCTGCTGAGCTCCATGTATGATACACCATCATTTCTATCATTAGTGTCATTGCTGAGTATAAAAATTTATAAAAAAAAAAAATGGCACACAGATCTGTTGACATGTTATACGAAGGTGGTCTGACAATGCAAGACACTGACCCTGATATGTATTGGGGGTTGTGGTGGGGATCAACGTCCCTGATATGTATTGGGGGTTGTAGTGGGGATCAACATCCCTGATATGTATTGGGGGTTGTGGTGGTGATCAACGTCTTGCTGTCCCAATCAGTGCTAAGAATCTCTGTTCCTACAGCATCAACAGGAAAACTGGAGGACAAATTTTTAAGAATATGTCACATACTGGCAGCCATATTAACACTGATCACTACATGTATATTTACTCTGATGTCTTTTTCTTTATCAAGTAAATTCAGTCACAATCTTGTTGTTGCATAGTTTAAAGTCTGTTGACAGCAACATCAGTTATTTGAAGAACAATGACAACTGAAAATTGCAAAAGTTGGCTGAACCAGTGATACAATTTCTTTAATGAAATTAATGTTTAATCACATTCAGCCTTACACTGTTCATTTTGTTAAAACAACTTTACTGGTATTTTAGCCCAAGTCAGCATTAATCGGTTACCATTGCTCTTCAACCCACTGACAATTGTGGTTCACAATAACAACATTGTACATGTATAGCAGCAAAGTAGTTCATTTCTAAATTTCATGGATATAAAGAGGTCATAATTGATGAAACTTTGCAATAAATCCTAATTTGTTATATAATACCTGCTGATTACATTTTTTTTAGCAAATTTTTCAATGTTAGCAGAATTGTCACATCTGTGCAAATTAGATGTAACCTGTAGCAATTAATGCAGTAATGATTCATCAAATTTCACTGAAAAGTACATGTAAAAAAATAATTCAAAAAGATTATTGTTATATTTGGTTTAAAATTCTTCAATCTTACAAAAAATATTTCCAGTGAAATGTTTTTTTGTGTGTGTAGATAAGATGTATCACTAAATATTGATACAATCATACCCTCATAATACTGATTTTATCTTTTGACTGTAATACCCTATAGATTTTTATCTTTTGACTGTCACATAATTTCATAACATATTTTATCTTTTTTTCACTGTGTCACACCTTTCATAAAATTTTTATCTTTTGATTGTGTCACATTATTTCATAACAGATTTTATCTTTTGACTGACACACTCCTTAATAACTGATTTGATCTTTTGGCTGTGTCAGACACCTTTTCATAAAACTTCAAAATATTTAAATGTATTGCAGTTACAATGTTGTAAAAGAATGAGAAAACATGCATGTCCAGACATATAGCTAGATCAGACATTTATCCCTCCATGACCAGCTTGACCATTCAATGCCATCCAGATGGAATCCGACAGTTACACTTGCCAGCTTAGGTGATGCAATCATTCATGTAATAATATTTATGTCTTCTGGGTCCAGAATCGAACTGATATTCTATGTTAATATCAAGGAATCTGAAAATATATGTAACATATAAAATAATACCATCATCTAAGTGACATGTCATCAATGACACTATTGAATTTCTTAAAAAGTCTCCATATAAAATTCTGAGACTATTTTCTTAACAGTATTAACTTAATCGTATTTTATGATGTCATTCAATCACACCATGTAATTTTGTAGATTTGCAAGCAATAATAGTGATAAAAAATATTTTGTTCTGAAATTTCAATGTATCACTAAATTAAGAATGTTCCATGCTTTTTATTATACCTCACTGTCAAGTCAAACAAGTCTTAATACATGATTGTTCAGAATCTATAGATATATACGTCATGGAGCATTATGGGTAAAGATTTGCCAGCCTACAAGTCCATGTGAAGTGTAAGCTGAATGAGCACATTTGGCAAATTATCCATCTATCATCCAAATATAAGTCAATGCAGAGTACATATAACACAAGGCCAGATCAATACCTCGGCTATGTCTTTTTCATTTTTTTTCTCTCACAGCATCATGAATTTGATCCTATCTATAACTCGGTAACCTTTCCAGTCTGGAACTAAAGTACTTAATCTGTGTGGAATTAAACTGTAAATGCTTCTAGTTTCATAAATATTAAAAGTATCAATGTATGCTATTTGAGATTACCAACAATAGGGAAATGGCATCATTGATGCTAAAATGCTTTATCTACAATATATACATGCATGTGTGTGTGAGAGAGAGAGAGAGAGAGAGAGAGAGAGAGAGAGAGAGAGAGAGAGAGAGAGAGAAATGTTCCAGCTCTTTATAGGTTTTCCTCCCATCTTATTGTCCTTTTTAGCTGAAGCTTTTGTCAAAGAGAATTTTAAAACAAAATATCAAATATTAAATGTAAACTATGAAAATAAGTACCATACTGTTTTAGGATTTGAATAGTCGGTGCTAGGACAAAATGTCCGGGGACAAAATGGCACGGACAAAATGTCATGTGGACAAAATGTCAGTGGACATAATGACACGGACAAAATGTCCACGGTCCAAAAATTTGCGGAAAAAAATATAAGATGGAAAAACCAATGAAAAAATTCACTAATCTATTTATTCAAATTTAGTCTACCTTTATTATAACGCACTGTAACGTCTCCCTCTAAGAAGGAGGGGTAGTTAATTGGATTTAGCTACGTTGTCTACGGAATGACCTCCGTCGATATTATAACTCGGTATGAGTGAAAAGAGAGAATACCAACAGAGAACTGGGCAAGATTGTTGGGAAGAAATAATGCAATACGGGCCCCCTTAGATCAGAAAAAAACACAAATTTAATCAAACAAGTAATTTTCAATTCAACTTAACTTATATCAACATTGTTTACTAGCTGTGTCTAAAAAGGATTTGTTTCATCATCATAACGAGTGGTGAAAAGAGCGCAATATCCACGACTGACTCAATCACCTTCCTCTCGACCGTGTTCCAACGTTTCCTACTTTCTCGAGTCTTTCTATTCCAACTGCCTCATCCTACTTGGACTTCGTAGTCTTTTATTCTGAACTCAGTATGTCCACTGACATTTTGTCCACATGACATTTTCTCCGTGCCATTTTGTCCGTGACATTTTGTCCGAAGACATTTTGTCCACATGACAATTTATCCGTGCCATTTGTCTGTGACATTTTGTCTGCGGACATTTTGTCTGGCCACCGAATATTCACAATAGTTATATCCATATAGACTCCATTTAGGTCAAATCCAAGAATGACCATTTTTCATGCGAATTTTCTTTGCATTCCCTCTCCATTCCCAACAAATAAGATTATTTTTTTTAAGTGCATGTACTCTTCTTGCACTTAGGCAGCAATAGCTTATGATCTTTGCCCATGCTATATGTTACTTTAAATTGATGTCCTTTCAAGGCAAGTTCAAAAGATGTCACTGGTTGAGAAATTTACACATGTAACACCTGGACTTTCCTTTCACTATATGGTATAATATTCATAATAACCATGGTTAGCCTCATTTCCCTATTGATAGCCTCACAAATCTGATCTGGTCTGCCAAATCTTGACATCAAACAGGTGTAAACTTTAGAAAACAGGACTACAGCTGTAGTATATTTAATTAGCATGTACATAGCACTACAAAGTCTCCTGATTTATAAACAATGGAAGAGATAACTACAACTACATGTAAAAGGAATTGCTTACCTAGTGGTATTATTTGATAATGGAATATGGTACTGCACTTTTGTACATGAGTAAGATCACAGTCATCAAGTAAGTGAACAATAATAGATTACCTAACAATTGTAAATACATCTCTCTCTCATAATGGGGCATAATTTTGTTTATCATGAGTTGCAGTAAGAAACGTGTGATGCATTATCTGTCTCTGTTATGGTTTTATTCATCTTCTAACTTGTCTAATCTAACGCATCCGTATCAAATTCAAACAATGTATATTACAAACATGCATTAGCACAATTACATCTGATATAAATAATTTTAATACTGATGAGTGTCCTACATTTTTCATAACCGATCTCTTCCTGAAAATGAAATATGTTTTTACACCTTTTTTTGAACTTTGGAGAATTTTTCTATACCAAAACTTATAAGACCTAAAATAAAGCAATTTGGATGACATAATACTTGTATAAGTCGATTCTGAGTGTAAGACAAAGCTAAGATTTTCTGATCCAAAGAATCGTCTTAATGGATGGCAATATGACACACAATGTTTGTACTTTGTTCAAATATAGTGCATGATAGTTACCCGCAGTCTCAAGCCTAATGAAAGTGTGACACAGTAGTGTGACACAATTTCTTAACAATAAGATATACATTCCAAATGTACCTTTAATTCCGTTTTCAGGTTTGTCTATAAACGTTACATTTGTTTTTCTGAATAGTCATGATAGTACAGCTGATGATTATGTGCCTAGTAACTGATGAAAAATGATCCTATTATGCTTTGCAATATGCAGATGTTTAATAAATCCTTTACAAGAGGCTCTCAACGTAAACTCTTCCATTACGCTCTAGAAAACATTTGCCTACTGCCAGCTGTGAACAAGTCATTCATATACATATACATATATATTATTTACCTGTGTAATGATCACCCAAATGCAAACAGTGTGACACAAAACCACAATGCGAAAGATTTGTAAATCTTGAGTTAGACTTTCAGATGCAATTTAATTTCAACCAATCAATAATAATGTCACTTTTGAAATGTAATTTCTGACTGGCTGATAGTGGAAACCCTGGCTTAGAATTATATGATCTTCTGCCAAGTCTGCACTGTTGGCCTTAAGTCATTTCAAGAACAAAAACCCAACAACGCTAAATATGATTTGCTGGCACTTTTTGGAAGGCAAATCAAACTTTCTGCATTTTGAAAAATATAACCTACACAGCAAACATTGTAACATATAGGTGTCAACCCTTTGAGATGAAAACATGTACGCCAGACCAATAAAAACCTTACAGAGACAAGAAAAACTTTACATGAAAAAATGTATTCATACATTATATAACAGTTAAAAGAAAGAGTTATACACCAAGTAATTTTACACATACATTTATTTACATAATTATTTACATTTCTGAAACTTTATTTCATTTTTTTTACTTGTGTGTTGTATTTTACACACACACAGCTTTCACACGTTTCAAAATGTATTCTGGGGTTTTAAAGTCTGTGCAGCAGGTGTCATTGTTTATTTTACATTGCAAAAATTATGTGACTGTGCCTGAATACAGAGACTTCCTACATTCTGTATTTTCTTCGAAAAAGATCTCTCAGTCATCACTGCTGTGAGGCAAGGTAAGTAGAAGCGTATTCCACCAGTACTAATTACCTGCCTAATAATTTCCAGCCAGTAATAATACAAAACAATGCTCCTTTCTTGCAATCATCTGTTAGTACCGGTACAAACTCACCAGGCAACATTTAATAATCATTGAGTGCTTCAATATCCAGGTGTGGCGCAAAGGAATCTGCCAGTCTCTGTGTGTGTGCTGCATGCTATCCTTATTGGTTGGGTCTAGTACTTTCAGGTCCTTAAGCACCTGATTTTCAAATGGAAATTTGTCCATTATCTTTCTCACTAACGATATATAAAAAATTTCTCCCATTCTGAAAGAATGTCTTTTTCACAGCATAGTCAAACTTCCCATTACTGCTGTGTTTGAGAGGCCTACTCCTAATGTGTCGTTATCTTACAAGCTTCATGTCAGCCACCTGCTTAATGTCTGAACAAATTTCACAAAAACCTTCCTAAGTAATCTGTCCATTTCCTCCATCATACCACCAATCTGTGATTCATTGGCTTGAAAGAGCTTATTAAGTTCATTTAAAAGTGGCAATACAAAATGAAGAAAATGCAGGATCATCTCAGTCATTGGTGACTTTAAAAGCTCATGGATGTTTTTTTTTAATATTCTGACCAGCTTTTCAACATCAATGTGAGTCTCAAAATAGGCTGAAAGAGCTGCATATTCTTTGAGAACTCTGTCCACCACCTTGTGCAGTGATGGATATATTTAGATTTTCCAACTCTTTGAAAACCTGAAACTCTCTGCAAGTCTTTCGCAACTTAGACCTGTGCTCAAAATGGTAGTAAATGTCCACCAGGAAGTCATCAACTGGCATGGTCAGTTGCTTGATTCCATCTTTCACACACAGATTGGTAACATGGCACATGCAGCCAATACTGAATATATTAGTATTCCTCTGCATGGCACTTGTAAGCACCATGACATTGCAATTTTCACTGGCAAAGTCAAAGCAGTTGCTCTAAGGGATATTTAAATTGGTGAATATTGCATCAGTGTCATTGAAGATGACCTCAATTGTTCCACCACTGCTTACTGGCATGTCCAGCAATCTTGTTGGCATGTCCAGCAAGTTTGTTCTGGGATGTCCAGCAATCTTGTTGGCATGTCCAGCAAGCTTGTTCTGGGTCTTGTTTTGCCCCACATCTACTTCAAAGAGCCTCACCATTATAGCTAACTGCTTTTCGGTTTTCTTGTCATTTGATTCATCAATCATCAGTGAGAAGGGTGTCTCCCTGCATAACGTTACAATGGGTTCTGTTGCAGATGGAGCCAAGCAGTGTTTAATGATAAATGTTGATTTGGTCTGCTTGGAATGAAACATCTTGGCAACAGCACTATCAAGGAACATTCAACATTTCAGCTGCCAAGTCAGAAAAATGACCAGCTACAAAAGCAGTCAAGTTGTGCTGGGCGATGACATTGGCAAATAAAACTTCAACTTTATTACACTATCATCTTCATGCTTTGGCTGAGCAAGGAAGGTTTCGATGGATGATCCCTTCTTCTCTTCAAAATTTCTTTCATGTAGTTTTGTCCTTAAGTGTTAGATCATATACACCTGACGCCACCACTTTAGTGTCTTTACTGCATATTTTACTTAAAGGATGGGACGATCCTAACTTTGATACATCTACAATGCCATGGAAGACTTTCATCCAATCAGCCTGAAACCTGCCACGACCTATGTCAGGCTCCCAACTACCGTGTTATAGCGGAGTCACACTGTAATAAGTATAAATAATAAAATAATCATGTATAAAATATGAAAATATACTTACTACACAGGTAACTTGTCAATATTAGAAATCCAAAAGTGAGCGTCAAATTTCAGAGCGATAAACAACACACGATCTTCACACACAGGAGTTGAACCATGAAATTAAACTTGTTTCATTATCAGACAAAGGAAAAGTATGGTTTTGAGTATAATTTGATTGGATTTTTCAGGCCATCTTGATTTTTTTGAATTCTCATTCTAAAAACATATCTCCAGAGTTCTGGCTGTATGGTTGTTTGGCCGTACACTTCGAAAACGAAAAAAATGAACAAATTACAGGTAAAATGTACTAGTTGACATCTATGTGGAGAGTAAAACATTTGTGACACATTAGACACTGCTGCTCAATGACATATAAAAAAAAATTATTTCCAAATAATGAAAAAGTATCATGTGTACCTTGGTTTGTCTTTATTTGGAGTTAGAGAGAATGTTCCTGTGAGTGTAGTATCTTGTTTCACTTTCTCTGGTGCATCTAGGTAAAACTGGCATTGGGCCCAATGGGTGTCCCTGGTAAAGCAGAAGAAGGAAAACAATACAGATCTAATGCAGAATTCAACCTTAAGAAGGGACATCACTCCCGATCAAGGAATCATATTAAAAGCAATGAATCTCTCATCATCATGTTAAGCATAGGAACCATTCAACGCACCTGGTCTCATTCAACCAGACTATTGACATCACTCCTTGAAATTTACACCAAAAACAGGATCTTGTGAAGAAAAATAAGGTTTCTTGAAATGCCAGAATGAGGTCTTCTTTAAAATTGGGAAAGGTGATCTGATTGGCTGATGACCATTCTGCACCAGTTACGATATAAATGACTGCTATCTGGCAATTTACTATTCAATATGGGATATTACAGTGAACAACTCTAAGGTTACGTCTGTATGTTAAATGCAACAAATTAGTTCCGGACACATTGCCCATTAATTTGTTAATTTTCATGACTTACTGAAATCAGTCTAATACATCTCTTGGAAATAATTGTAAATTAAGAAAATTCTTTCCAAAAAGGTGTAATATCATGTGTTTTTCCAATGTGTAAAATTACTGATGCTTACTAACACACTTCCACTGTCAAATCTTCATTTTCGGAGGTGCATAGTTTTGCACATTGTAAAAGTCTTCAATTTTGGAGGTAAGTTAATCTTGCTTGTAGTTCTCAATCCCATAGTGTCTAAATAGAGTAATCGGTTCTCAAAACAAACTGGAACTTATGAAGTTTGGCTGATGTCATAATACATCATTGTGTTGATGAAACAATGTCATGTTTCAGGTAAACAGGTCATGGTCAATTTTACTGTCCCTTTGTGACACAATTCCTGCATTGACATATGGCTGAAAAGTGGTGTCATTTAAGATTACATTGGCTTGAATGATTGCAGAAAGTATGTCTACATAAATTCTGAGCTAGTATGAATATTTTTATTGTTTTGCCTCTTCTAAGTTTGACAGAAGCAAATTTTACAAAACCCCTGGATCATGGAGATCTCACAAACACAACTGAGAGTCTAGTTGAATGAGACAAAAATATACTAGGTATTAGACCAGATTTTTAAATACAATGGTATTTTAAAAGCAAGGCTATGTCTCAAAATGGAATGTTAAAGAAACTAAAAAATCAATCAAAACAGAATGAAATGGGTTTGAAATAAGTCAACATGCTCTAGCAGGCATCTCCATAATGCAAGATACCTGCTGATTCCTATATATATATATATATATATATATATATATATATATATATATATATATATATATATACCGTATTTTCGCGCATATATCCCGCACACGCAGATAATCCGCACCCTCATATAGCCCGCGGGTTTTGGGGTTTTGTGTAAAAAATCGTTGGCATAACCCGCACCTTTGTATAACCCGCAACCATAGATATATTTATACAGCTACAATCGGAAATGAAATCAATTACAGGATCACGGGGCTTCGCTGATGTAGCAAACTGCGATTCTGTTTTCCGTTTTGGTGACAAAATATACCATCTGGTGATATTTGTGGCGACACCAATTTTGGCTGATAAAAACCGTATATACAGTCTTGCGTTTGGAGTAGAGAAAATCAAAGGCACCATGACAGGAAACAATGTACTGGAATATATTGTTAAAATAACAAGTCCTTGTCTCATACTGGCAAACCACACTAACAGTGCACTGTTATATCATAATCCGCTAATGATGATATCTGGCCTTATTACTTTATGCAACTGACTAGTCAAAATCCAAATCCGCAGAAGGCGAAAACGTAAAATGAGTACAGTCAAGCAGATGACACTAATTTAAAAACAAATACCAGATGGAAGAAGAAAAAATACGTTTGCTGACACTTCAAAGAGAACTGATTACCTTTGAAGCACTGATATATACTAAACAAATAAAACAAATCTGTTTCAATGTTCTACAATTATCTGAAGTTGCCGCAGCAATAACAAACAGGTATTTGTTTCACCCTTCAATTGGAGCCTTTAGCGGCGCCATCATCAAAGTAAGCCGACAACCTTTGCTCAATAAAAGTCAGGAAAAACACGGTACACAGTGCTTGTGTGCGTAGGAGCTGTGCCTCAACTACAGGCTACATAAACACGGACATTTTTAAATAATCTTGTATTCTTGTGAAGTGTAGATTCGAGTTTAAATAATTTCTTTCTGTTTAATTTAAAAAATGCCGAAACGAAAGTCTTACATAGCCGACTTCAAGCTAACTGCCATCGCGTATGCTGAAGTGCATGGCAATAGAGCCACAGGCACAAAATTTGATATTGATGAGAGTGTAATCCGAGGTTGGAGAAAAGAAAAAGGAACGTTGGAGAAGATGAATCCACGAAAACGTGCTCGTCGCGGACCTAAAGCAAAGTGGCCTCACCTTGAAGCTGACCTGAAGCAGTGGATCGTGGCCCAGCGGTAAAATTAGGTACCGTAGTTATTTCGATTGAAAACAGAAAATATTGATTATGAAAACGTGACGGATACGAAATTTTAAGTTTTTATCCCGAAATGTTGATTTAGTCCCGATACCGTAGGTTGTAAAGTCACCGTAGTAGCCATAATATCCAACCCTAGCAAAACAAAACTAGAACAATATATGTTATGTAGTTACGTTTTTCGAACAATATGTTGAAATATCATCATGTGTAAAAAAATTGTGATATAGCCCGCACCCTTATATAACCCGCACCCCCCTGCGGGGTTTGTAAAATCTGGTATAATCCGCGGGATATATGCGCGAAAATACGGTATATATATATATATATATATATATAAATATATATATATATATATATATATATATATATATATATATATATATATATATATATATATATATATATATATATATATATATATATATATATATATATATATATATATATATATATATATATATATATATATATATATATACTATGCAGTTTGATCATGTGAGAAAGCCATTTGAAATACATCTCCCATACCTTTTGCTGGGAATTACTTTTTTAGGTTCCACACCTGAAGCTATTTGAAGCACCTATTATGACTCTTTCAGCTGTGACTGCAACAGTAATAAGCAGACTCATATCAGTCCTTTTTCCATACTCAATGTTACCAAGTCCAATTATGTTGCTGATGTTATCAAGAGACTCTTTTCCAATCTCCTGAAAGTTTCAATCAGTTTGATGTTTGAAGCCTCTCTTCAGCACATTAAAATTCCATAGTGGTTATATTAAAATATGGCCATGCAGTTCATCAACAATCTATTCCACTAACAAATATCTGAAATGCTGTCTCTTTGCAGTTCACTAACAAATATCTGATATGCCATCTCTTTGCGGTCCACTAGCAAATATCTGATATGTTGTCTCTTTGCAGTCCACTAACAAATATCTGAAATGCCTCCTCTTTGCAGTCCACTAACAAATATCTGATATGCCATCTCTTTGCAGTTCACTAGCAAATGTCAGATTTGCTGTCTCTTTGCAATCACTAACAAATATTCGTTTTGCTATCTCTTTGCGGCCCACTAACAAACATCTGATATGCCATATCTTTGCAGTCCTCTAGCAAATACTGGAAATGGTGTCTCTTTGCAGTCCACTAGCAACTATCAAATATTCTGTCTCTTTGCAGTTCACTAACAAATATTGAATTTGCTGTCTCTTTGCAGTCCAAAATTAATTTAAATTATATATTTACTTGTCATTATTGAATTGCTGCATCTTTTCCAGGCATTAGTCTCCAATCTAAGGAGATTAATCCCTCCTCCAACTAGATATTTGTAGGTTGACAACACAATTATCCAAGCACTAGGTATCTGACACCACAAACTTGTCACTGGGTAATTTTCCAACTGACGTTCAATAATTGTTGGTCAATAGGCAGTGAGCACCAGGCACCAGACACTAATCACCTGCACCAGCTTGGATCACTTGGTATAGTGTGTGGTACCTGCACCAGCTTGGATCACCAGGTATAGTGTGTTGTACCAATTATCATTTATGGTCTCTTTTACCAACCAATGACTGCTAGGCTTCAAGCACAGGCATCAGACACTGTCTTTTAACCTGTCCAGTCTAGGGAAAAGGAATGGTTCAATAACCTCATTTTCTCGATGTTTCTATTCAATTTCTTAGAATTTTGAGACCAGACTAAGGGAAGGGATTGAGTATATACCAGTCCCTGTTTGATTTTCATTTGGCGACTCAATTAGGATAAATTCTTAGGCTTTGTACCAGATGACATTAGACAATGACAATTATAGGATACAGTGAATCACACGAATGTCAACTTAAATTACATTCTTTATTGCTAAGACTATTGGAATGAACATAATATGGGATGCTATGAACTTGATCATTCTAGGCTACTATTTCTTTAAACCGGTATGTGAGCTATAACATAATTCCTGGATTATTCATAAAAATATATTTAAAATGCCAAAATTATGGATTGCTTTTTTACATGCAGATGGACAAATCATAAGTTGTCAATTTATTCGTGACATACTTTATTATATAATATAATTATATTTTATGCTAGTTTTGTCTTTTTTTCCTATTTATCCATCCACCTAGTTTGGCTTGTTCATTTTTGCAAAAGACAACTCTGCCTCATGTAAGATCACCCCATAAAAATGGATTCGACTTATAGTAGGGACATGCAGCTCCAAAAAATGCTGAACAGGATTAGGGTGGGGTGACTTATAGCTGAGTGAACTTATAATCAAGTATGTATCATATATGACATATTTTATTATTGACTCACTCTGTATATGGAGACGTTGTAAGACTTATACTGTCTGGAAAGTCCACTGTGAACCATGTAACGAAGCCATGAATCTCTGAGTGACCAAAGCAACGAAATCTAAAATCACTCTGAAAGTAAATATTTTAAAATTTCAGGTTAAAAAGATTTAAAATTTGCCATAAGACATAAATCTCAACTTTACAGAGAAGATACCACATCAAAATTCCATTCAGTAAATACATTCAATATAGAAATATTACTAGGAGCTGGAGTAAGTAAATTGTCATTTAATGATTTCTAATTAAATATTTTCCATCATGGTCTCTATGCATTTCATATATAAAAGGAAAGTTACTGCAACTTCATCCTACTATATTGCATAGCATACATAAACTAGCTAAAATGGTTAATTGCAAGGAAATGAAAGTATGTGTGGGGGGGATTTTCGGATTTTTAATGTAGCTTTAACAATTTTTCAGTTATATCTCTATGATGTCTGCAGTGTGACAGTTCATAGTGATGTTAGCGCTGAGGCATCATGCCGCAGACATGTAGCATGATGTCCCTCCCACCCAGTCACATTATCCGGACACTAGGCCGACCAGTCCTAACACTAACCTCTTAATGCTAAGCAACAAGCGAGGCAGCTGTAAGTACCATTTTTGCAAGTCTGTGGTATGACTAGGTCAGGGATGAAACCCACGATCTACTAGGCCACCAGAGCAGTCAGTAAACGTAAGCATAAACTTATAAAGAACATGAGTTATTTAGTTCTTTTGTACATTAAAAAAATCTACCCATGTAAAGATCAGATAAATAATACTGTGCAGGATTTGTGTACTACTTTTCCATATCAGCAAACCCTCTTTAAAGTTTGGTGTCATAGGTGATGTGTAATTGAAATCCTTATTCAGAAGACTTTGACCTTAAACCTCCTGACCCCAAAAATCAATGTGCAATTTTTTACTCACGTGCAAGCCATAAAAAAAGGCTTGGTCAAAGTAAATGGTTTTGAATCAAATTTATTATGCATACACAATTATGTTCTTATATGAATAACCATGAACTTTTTACCATACAAATTCTGACTACAAAATTAATAGGAATCTTTTTGCCATTCATAAAATTCTGTTTGAAAATACAGTCCAAAACTAAAGTAGTTTTTTAATACAAAAAAATGACATTAACATTTTGATCCTAAAACCAACAGGTGTATTTCTTACCCAAAGTGCATGCCATTGCAATAACTAGGGTATTATGAAAAAGTGAAATGATCAATTAAAATATAATATTTACACAAGTGTAAAAATTTGTTTACTTAGACCTACTCTCCAATCATGGTGGTTCAGGATGATGCAAGGAACAATCTGACCAATTTCCATCAAGAGGTTATGCCATGAGCTAGATTGCAGAAAAAAAACTCTTAGTACTGGAATTAACATGACTGCAGAGGATGATGGGAATGCTGATGATATTATGGGTACAACATTAAAACATGTTTTTGATATTAGTGATTTGAAAAAAAGTCATAATCAATATGACATGTATTAGGATTTTTGTCATTGGTTTAAGATTTCTGGGACCTGTAAATGAACTGTGATTAAAAAGGATCATTATGGGACTGCTATGTGTCAAGAATTCAGACAATGGTGTGTAAATGACCTCTACTTTCATTTTAGCAATATTTTACATTGGAATCTTATTTACAAAAATGTCAACTCACCTTCACTTTCTGTAGATCAGAAATGGGAACATGTTTGAGATCAAGTCTTTTAATCACATGTGCATGTGCTTGAACACTCTCTGGAGGCATGCAATTCACATGAACATGACCTGGGAAGCAAAAATTCAGTGGCAGAGATTTACAATTTATTGATTTATAGATTTTAAAAAAATAATATAAATGCTCAAATGGTAAGTAAGAGATCTTCATGTAATAAACTGAAATTTAAAAAAACAAATATATCATTCTAGAAAACATTATCAGCAGAGAAGTGACCCATTTTTTGGATATAAAGGTCACAGAAAAAGAATTTACGCTGAAAAAATGTACTGAAGATGACAAGACAATAATGCTACAGCATGCCATATATGCTCGCTTATAAGTAAAGTCAAACTGCAGTGAACAATGATCAAGCTCTACCATAGCATAATGCACCTATAGATCTTGGTCAAATTTGTTTGTTGTACTAATCACTCCATCCAAACTCAACAGCATTATGCTATGGCAGATATGGGTCGGTATAAACGATTATAGACGATACTTGTGAAACTCCTGGACAGGAGATATTCCAACTGAGATTATGGGTGTCTCCCATCCCTCCTATCACTCTTTAAAATCTACATATTCAAAATAATTCTTTTTTTAAAACCTGATGAGAAATGTTTCTGTTTTCTTTCACACCTTATTTCGAATGTAGTCTCAGGCTTGGCTAATGTGGGTATGTGAGAAAGCTTGCCAGTAGCTTCTAGTGGGTCATTGTTCTTCCCAGGGTTTTCCAGGGTTCTTCTCCCATCAGTTTTACTGGCCAACATGTATAGTATAACTTGCGCAGAAAAATGGCATTAAACCCTACAGCAACAACAACAATGTAGAATATTTACAGAAAAGTCTTCCTTATCATTATGTGATTGATCACAGGTATACATATTGCACCAATCCTAAAAGGTTCTGAAAGGCAGCCTGAATTTATCCACAGGTAGGAAACATTTTAAACCTTCTGGCCGACTTGGTTTGTTTGTTTTTGTTTTTTAGGGTTTAACACCATTTTTCAGCACACGATAGGCTATATATACATGGCAGCCAGTATTATTGGTGGAGGAAGAACCCGGGAAAACCCCCAGAAAGAACCACCGACTCATCACGAGAAGCTACTGGCAAGCTTTCTCATATAACTACATTAGCCGAATGTTAGACTCGAACCCACGCAGACAGAGGTGAGATGGCAGTGATCCATAACTGAATGCGCTTTAGACCACTCAAGGCCCCTGCCGACTTGGTGGTTTTACAAACATTATCACAGTACAATGCACATGTGCCACTTCATACTGAGTCAAAATAGATATGAATAATATTCATGAAATTTAAACAGTAATTTACAATACATCAAGATATAGTGCTATGTACAATAGATTACAGAGAAAAAGAATAATGCAAAATAATATTAAGTATAACATAGAATTAATATTCCAGCATGAAGGCTCTTTTCCTGAAAATTACAAGGCAGGTTTTTTTTTTTCATTTGTATTTTCAACAAGCTGGAAAAATCATTTAATGAAAGTTTATGAAATGTGTTACAAAGTCATTCAACAAGATGAACATTTTATTCCAAAGCACCAACTCCTATAATTATTTACAGCTTTTAACAAAAAATAAAGAAATATATACTTATTATTATTGAAGCATTAATCAATGATATTAATTTTTTTGTGGAAAAAATACTGGTTATGAGAGAGAGAGAGAGAGAGAGAGAGAGAGAGAGAGAGAGAGAGAGAGAGAGAGAGTATATTGTAATTCAAGGTATCAACATAAAGATTATTCATTACAATATGAAATACTTATTCATCATGCAAAAGGTCAGTGCAATAATTAATTAAGATATCTTTAACAGTTAGTACCAAGATCATATTATATTATTATACCTGATACAACCAAACAAACTCAAAGTTGCAAAATGCAACATAAAAAATTCTACACAAGTCTAAAACAATCAAATGTTCCAAATGAATTCCAGATTCTCAGATGTGCTGATATGCCTACAGTCTTGATGTATCACACTGATATTGTCCAGACATCCTTTGAATAAATTCACAATAGTCAAAGAGCACTATTTAATTCGAATGAATAATCCAAACATATAATTTCCCCATAATTTATATTAAAACACAATATTAAACACATCTGCAGACTGACATTGAAACAAAAACACAAGAAATCAAGATGAATTATCTGTTCAACACTATGTCCTCTTATATACACACTACAGCTGTATTATAAATCTCAAGCTGCAATACTTCCTTGTGACACTTATCACAATACTCAACATTATAACCGAACCCATTTAACTAACCCAGTACTCCTAACTTATCAAAAGACTTGTTATTACAATTAACTGACCCAGCCAATGGGTAAGTACTCCTAACTTATCAAAAGACTTGTTATTACAATTAACTGACCCAGCCAATGGGAAAGTACTCTAACTTATCAAAAGATTCGTCATTACAATTAACTGCAACACTGTCAACATCTACTAACAGCTCATATGCAATTGACAGAAATGCAACAAAATAGAAAACACAATGAATATATAACATACTAAAAATAATTTTCTCAATTTGCTGCCCAATTATAATAACAGTGAAATAAAACAAAACAACACATGCCCCACCATTTACAAAGAATTGTTTCTTTTAATAAACAGGTTTTGCCAATAATTATTTTGTGAAAATTCAATGAAAATAAAAAACATTTCTTATTTTAATGCAAGTCTAAAAAAGAAAGTTGCTGTATGGTTCAATCTAGAATTGGTTTATGTATGGCAATGTTTATTGGTTAATGATCCAAGTTTTTAACGTCATATTGTACAGTAAGGGTTTGAGAGTGACGGCATAGTTGGACAGCTAAAAGTTATAGAGGTACTTACTAGCAATACATTTCTGAGCATATGGCTTCATGCTCTCCATGGAAACTTTGTACACTGATTTTATTTCTGTCCAGAAGTCCAGCCTATGAGGAAACAAATACAATTTAATATTAATTTCAGCCTTACTGAAGCACAAATGATAAAGTTGATTATCAATGATCTATCACATAAAAAAAGTCTAAAAAAATATTTTAAAACAATTTTGGTTGAATAACTGCAAGGCCTGGGTAGCTTATTGATTCAATTACTTTATGTAGATTTTTTTAAAAATAAAAGCACTGCAGGTCTTCTTTTTTTCTTCTGAAATGGCAACCATAATGGCAGATTGATATTATAAGGGAATACTGAAAGATCTTGCTAAATTACAACCTGTTGAATTCTGGTAAAATTGGTAATGTAATTTCCTGATATTTTTAGAACGTTAATTTTTAAGTGATGGAAACCATACCTTTTTTTAAGAACAATAACACTATCCAAACCATTCTGAAATGTTCTGATGAATAATGCACTCAAATGATTTTTTTTTTACAGAATCAGACAAGCAGTATTTTTAGTAGGTCTTAATTTATATTCTTTATAACTTGAGCAACCACAGTAATAAATTATAGCTGATTGACATCATATGTTAAATTTGAAATTTTGCCAGGATGCTCTATGACCAGTACCTTGAAATCTGTCATGTGCTTTTGTTTAAAGGTCATTTAAAGGTCATATCCTCAGTAAGGACATCTTAACCACATCTAACAACAGATCAACATCCTTTGTACAAACATTACAGGTCCTTTTGGACACCCTTTGTATTCCTTTAAAGGTTGTTTACATACAGGTGTCCTTTGTACAGGTGTCTTATAAAGCAAGTTTCACTGCACCATTTCATGCCAATTACCTGTTGTCATAGTCCTCATCACAGAATGGTGCTAAATACAAGTTAGCAACCGATGGCAGCATTAGTCCATCCTGCAAAAAATAAATAAAAACAGTGCAACTGCTGCTCATCATCATGATCATTGTCGTCACATACTATAGTACAAGTCTCATACTATAGTACAAGTCTCATACTATAGTACAAGTCTCGTACTATAGTACAAGTCTCATACTATAGTACAAGTCACATACTATAGCACAAGTCACACAGCTCATGGATATAGTCTAAGTCATATTTTGCAGCTACTGTTGTCATTTTTGAGAACTTGATTATACATTTCTTTAAATGGCATTTAATCACTTTATTTCGCACCTCGTCCATCCAAATTTCATTGAAGATTATTGTATAAATTCCTCGAAGAAGCTTAATGGAAAATTCAATGATAATGTACATCGACTCTTTTTTGACACAGCCAAGCGAGCAGGGTGATCTGGTTTAAACCGGTTTTGTCACACACTATGATGTATGAGGGAAAGTACCTGCGGTAGGGAAAACGTTGTACTACAAACATAATTTTTTGTATATCACATCTTTTATTTCAATTCGTACATAATACTTATTTTTCCCCACATAAGTATGTACTTTTTTATACATGTAAAAGACCAGAAAGATGGCTGTTAATTCACATTTATTTTACTTTAATTTTACATCATGATAAATTATCATTCTGAAGAAATGTCATATGTATGTGCTACATATAAAACTTTAATATTAATCCTCAATCCCATTCATAGTTGAACATCCATACTGGAGACGAGTGAAGATGTGTGTGACTTCTTGTTCTTAATCTCCCCTTCGCTAGTAATAGTTCAATCCAATATTGACTTCCTTGATCCAGTGTAATGCTGAACTGCCTTCTTAAAAGTCCATAGCTATTGATAATTTTTGCCTGGAATGTTTGTTATGACAATGTGTAAATCACTAAAAAATCATGATCAAATAAACCTTGTTATAACAATATTACGATTAAATTTTTAAAATAATATTTTAACAAAACTTATATTAGTAAATGTGCTTAATACATGACGCGCATGACTTGTATTCTATAGCACAACTGACATATTCATAAACATTAGGAACAATCCATTATTCAGACTCTGAAATTCTACCAAATAAAGATGAAAATCAAAAAATTCCCTGAAGATAATCAAGAATTTTCTAATTAATTGTGTTCGCTTTGCAAAATCTCCCAGAAATGAAGAAAAAAAATCTCTGCAGACTGTTCCAGAAGTTTCATGTCATCATCATCATCTCTGTATAGAGGGTAACTTTAATTACTTGGATACTATTCTTGTCAAAACATTAACCCCTAGGATGTATTCAGAAATAGTCCCCAAAATGTGTTTGCTACTCACATTTCATGCAAAAACAGCAAAAACATCCAGGGGTTAATGCGTTAACTAACAATACGCAGAACTCATTAATTCTTTAATTTTTTTAACATTTGCCATCTGATTTGGATTCATGTTCAAAACTTGGTAATTTAATACTATATGAATACATATTTTTATTTCAGTCCCCCACCCACCTGAATGTGTAAAATTTATCTCAATAAAAAAAAAAAATCATACTGATTTTGAAGCCAACCCTCTTTTCAAAATTTTAAAATCTACATATCCCATGGTTCTGTCAAATGTATACAAGAGAACATACTTACTCTTGGTTGTTTGAAAAACATCTGAAAGATCACTCCAAAACAGAAATACTCAGAAATGGAATACTTCTATCTATTAAAACACCAATACATTTATTGCATGAGAGAGTTTTCTGGCGGCAACTTTGAAAAGACTTTTTGCATCTTAGTGACCAGGATTAATCAAAATATATAAATCATTACTTTGCCAAATCTTTTCTTCAAGCAGCAGACACATAAAATGTTACCACCCAAACCTATTAATCAAGCTTCTGTCTGAATCAGAGATAAGATCCTCTACAAACATGACTGAATGGAAATTTTATATGCCATGTTGTCATAAACCTTGAATGAAAACACATGTTCTAGAGATAAAGCCAACATTGAATATTTTGTCTTAATATGCCAGGGATAGAAATTCACACAATAAAACCCACTACCAGTGTTATTCTGAGATAAACAACAAATTTCATGATACAAAATAGTTTCTGTTATTCATAACAATGTTGTTTTTACAGCTAGGTATGTATTCTACTGTATGTACTCTCTTATGAGTCCAACTGAAAACTGCACAGAAACAGATCTACTGTCACATATTGTACTGGCAGATCTGGATCTGTGCAGTTTGTTAGGATAAAAACAAAGTAGAACAAATGATATAGACCTTGACCTGCAGGTGCAATGTCAGATCAGGATTTTTGTTATTTGCAGTTTGACTCAACCTAAAAGTGAGTATATATGGTAAGTGCTTACAATCTAATGCCCCAGTTGGATAAAAATAGAGTGGTTCTAGGGCTCTTTGCCCTGAAATACCATCCTTGTATCCATCTAGGGCTATGCCCTGTGTTTTTCTCCATATGACTACAATACCTACATAAAACTATACTTTTATTTGCTTTTGTGTTATTACTATGTTTTTTGTTTATGTAATGAAGGATATATATTAATGTGCTATTTTTGTCCATGTTTACTTCGAAAACATATTTCATAGATAGAACGTACGTTAGTTGCAAAAATCTTAATCTGTTCCAAAAGGTGACTAACATCAAACATGTTTCTCTTGAGCATCTCTCAATCAAGCACTTTCAGCTGAACTTTCTTCATCATTTCTCCCTTAAATGAGGTAATAGTGAGTGAGAAAGTCACTGAATTGCCCAGTCAAAGAATTCAACATCTACCTCAGGATAAATTGATATAATCACTGAAAATTTTGCACCAAAAATTCAGCTAATAAACATTATTAAATAAAACAGTCTTATCTCATTCCCAAATGACCCATTCCAAGTGCTACTAGTGAAATGATTGTTATCACATCAGGTACAAAACATACAGTGTATGGTGACCACTCCGGTGGCAAAGTCGTTAGAGCATCCACCACAGAAGCAGGAGGTCATGGGTTCGATCCCCAACTGAGTCTTACCAAAGACTTACAAAAATGGTACTAACAGCTGCCTCGCTTGGTGCTCAGCATTAAGAAGTTAGTGTTAGGACTGATCCGCCTGGTGTCAGGATAATGTGACTGGGTGGGATATCATGCTACATATCTGCGGCATGATGCCCCAGTGCTAGACATCACAATAAACTGCCTCACTGCAGACATCATAGCGATATGACTGAAAAATTGTTACAGCTACATTAAAAATCCTATTCAAACAAACAAACATTCCAAACCACCAAGGAGACAAATGTATAGATAAGCAAAAATGCTGTAAATGGCACCACATGCTGAATAATGTAAATAACTAAAATTTGTGTGCAGAAACCACTTTTCTTCTGTCAGGTACACTGACCCTGACCTCTGACCTTTTGACCCCAAAACAATAAGGTTTTCATAAGCCTTATAATAAGCCTAAACAAAATTTGGCTCAGATATGTGATATATAACTATTGTTATTGTGGAGAAACCATTTTTCAGCTTTCACTCAGTGACATTAACATTTAACATAAAAATGAATACTCCCTCAAAATAAAATCCTGTCATCATCTCTCCTTAAATTGTACACGGGAAACAAATTTGTATTTTCTCTAATTTATGCAGAGATAATAAATGAAGGTGATGATGGAGTAAATGAAACAGAATGAGCGATGGGGCTGATTTCAAACTGTTTAAAGTTTATCAAATTTGTTTAAGTTAAAATAAAATCATAGTATAGGACTTGGTGTAGTCAATAGTTTTCCTTCTTCACTTACAAATGCAAGTACCTGTGGATGCAGCAGTCTTTTGCATTTGCAGGGAAAAAAATGTGATATATTTTGTTGGTATTCAAACTTATTCCCATTCCTGTTCTAGATGAGATTTTCTTTGCATGAGGAATCTGCATTGTTTTGAAGATAACATCATAATGTCTTAAGAAGTGTAACTTAGACATGAAACTGGTAATAAAGAGTTTTAAAAACTTTCATGTTGTGAAAAACAGAGTTAAATGGAGCCAATGAGAATTGCATATAAATATATGATATAATAATAATAATAATAATAATAATAACAATAATAATAATAATAATAATAATAATAATAATAATAATAATAATAATAATAATAATAATGATGATGATGACTTCCTTTAGAAGCTCTAAGCACTTTACAACATCTATAATGATATGTCTATACACACAAATAAAAAAAATCCCACCATGAAATTGGAAAACAAAAAATGCTGAAAATATTTAAAGGTAGGAAGAATTATTAAGTCTTTTAAGCTTGTTCTTGCAATCGAAAAAGTTGAGTTTTAAGAGCAATCATGAAAGGGATCACTGTGTCTTTGTGTCTAATTTCAATGGGCAATTCATTCCACATTGATGGCCATGGTATTCAAAATAATTGTCCATATGACTTCATTTTCACAGAGGAAATAATGTCTATCTGAAATCTGGGAATACAACCAAGAATGTCAACTTACATGAAAGGGCACCAACACCTACCTTCCAAAGATGGAAAGACCATCAAGCTCATATTGTATCGATATATATTGTATCGCAGGCTGTGTATCATGAATTGTATTGATACACAACACAGGTGTATCATTTCACCCCTAATAGAAACCCACACAAATTAATATCTTAAAGCTATGTAACCTTCCTGTCAATTATTATTATTATTATTATTATTATTATTATTATTATTATTATTATTATTAAGCTGAAGAGAACAAATTTCAATTTACAATTATCTATTATAGCTGACATCAACTTGTCTGTATTTATCTTATGATAAACATCTTTGATGATTTGGTCATTCAGCCACTTGACAAAATTTTGGTCAAATTCCTTTGCAGAAAGCTTATTTCCAATAATAACCCTGTCCTAGAAATTTGTAGTCAATGTCCTCACCCACCTACCCAGACTTCCACAAAATGTGAGCTAAATAAATAATACTGCATAACATGGTGTCTTTCTACCTTTTTCAGCCACTTGTCTCGACAATGTAACACTGACGGAAGCATTGATTCATAAAACAGGCAATATCCCTGCCAAGAAAAATAAAGAAGTTAAAATTAAATATGGATTAAGATTATAAAAGTCTTTTAAGTTAGTTAAAGGTGTAAAGATTCTCTCTGCTTAACAAATGAAACAGGAGTACCATGAATAGACCATCATAAGTCCCTCCCCCTCCAATTTTTTAAATAGTCCTATATGCAGAAATTAATTGGTCATGGTCAACACTGGAGATTATTGACCAACGGGGATAACTGATCTGGACCTTTGGTAAAGTTAGTCAGTCTTGAACTTTAATATGCAGATACCATTATTTCTTAATAGACATTGACCTTAACCCCTGACCTACAGACCCCAGAATCTATAAATTGCTTTATTATCCATAAGTACGCTGGCCATCAAAAAAGTTATTTGGAGGAACTTACTCTAGAATAAAAGTTATTCAGTGAAACCCATTTACTTGAAAGCCACAATGACCCTAACCTCTGCCATTCTGACCCCAAAATCAAAAGGCCTCTTTAAGACCATAGCTGCAAAACCCTCTATAAAATCTGATCTGCGTATGTGGTCTAGAAAAAGAGTAATTATGCAAAATTACAGGGACATATACACTCTGCTTATTGACTGCAAATGGAGGAAAACTTCAAGTTATTGTGCAAAAAAGAATTTGTCAGTGTCCCTGACCTTTGGCCCCAAAATGTATCAATTTAAGTTGCCAGAGTTATGTGCCACAGCACTTCAGAACTTAAGTTTTCCAGGAGAATAGTAAAGGTTAATGGACAGATGGAAGATGGACAGATAAGGTGAAAATAATATGCTGTGACAAAACTGTAAACATATAGTATGTATGTATGTATGTATGTATGTATGTATGTATGTATGTATGTATGTATGTATGTATGTATGTATGTATGTATGTATGTATGTATCAATGTATGTATGTATGTATGTGTAGCTCTAGTTTCATAAAAAAGACTAGTTTAGGGTGCATTTAGTTAATGGCTGTTTAAAGAATATTCTTACAGGTAAGTACTATCATTTCAAATGTGCATTATTAAATATTAAAAATTTCCTAATAGCAGTTTGTAGTGAATGAGAGTGTCATAATATAGCATGCATTGTGCTTATGCTGGATAAATAGGTTTTGATTTGTAGGGTTTTAAAGTGTATACAATTTACACCGATGTATGCAGAAAAAAAACTGGCTGCCAATGATTGCAGCTTTTAATGAATAGGTGACATAAGCCCATAACCTCAAAATCAATATCATCATGGGTGAGGGATTGATTTATCAACCAACAAAGGTTTTCTTTCTTTTATCTGTTAATAATAAGTAATATTCTCATTCAATGTTTTCATAAAAAGTTTTACCTAAATTTTACTTAATGGATTAAGTCTAATCAACTAAGAAAACATTATAATAAGCAATGCATTGTAAAGAAATGCAATTACTTCAGAGTCATTAGATTAATTAGTCTTTCTAGAACAATAAAGCTGGGGGGGGGGGGGGGGCGGGAATGATGTTTCAGCCATTAATACTTAACATATACAATCATATAAACTGGATCCAACATTAAACTGAATAGACCCAGATCTACCATTGCAATGTATCAGCAGATCAGAGTCTATGCAGCTTGTTAGGTGTAATGAGTAGAATAAACTGCATAGACCATGATCTGTCACTGCATAGACCATGATCTGTCACTGCATAGACCATGATCTGTCACTTCATAGACCATGATCTGTCACTTCATAGACCATGATCTGTCACTTCATAGACCATGATCTGTCACTTCATAGACCATGATCTGTCACTTCATAGACCACGATCTCTCACTGCATAGACCACGATCTGTCACTGCATAGACCATGATCTGTCACTGCATAGACCATGATCTGTCACTGCATAGACCATGATCTGTCACTGCATTTTGCAATGGTACATCAGAGTATATGTTGTTTGCCCTTGGACCCAATTTATAAGCGAGTACATGTATAGATGGTAAAAATAATTTTTTTAAAAGAATGCTTAATGCAACAAATAATGTGAATTCATTTATTTTTATTTATATGAATTTTCATTGTTTTAAAAAAATAACAATTCCACTGATACTTAAATTTGTAGGTTGGAGAAGGTGTCCTGTTTTTCCAATGAAAGGATTAATTTCATTGAAGCTTTACATTCATGTTTTTTTAAAATAGTATTTGTGGAAACCATGAAATCCACCTAAATTTGATAGCTAATGCAAAACAGTGAGCTCACAGTAAAACATGTTAAGAGTCCCAAGCAAATTGTTCATCATCTTTATCCATCAACATTATCATCTTACCATCCACTCACTGACTATCACATCTAATTCCTCTGGAAATTCCACATCCTGTAATGAACAAGATAATCTATTATGAGAATTGGAGAAACTTCATGATTTTTAAGTGCTGGTCTTGTCTAATCTTTGACAGTTTTTGGTCTCCATTATACTACAATTCCATCACTGTAACAATAATTTATCTGTCATAGTTTTATAAATCCAGTAACTCTATAGGCCTTTTCAATAAGATACTTACCATAATTCCCTTTGATAGGGGTCAATGTCATCACTTACTTCAGGGGATATGTTCTTTTATCGATCTTGATTACTCGCTGCAATGAGCTATTTAAACAATGACGCTTTGGAAAGGTGTAAAATCACGGAACTTAAATCTTATCCAAGACAGCATGGGCAGAATGTTAGTGGGAGAAAAGAAGACTCAAGCGAGTTGAAGTGGATTAAAGCATTGGGCCTACAAGATGTACATTATGTTACGTTAGACGATCAGCAGATACACAAGTCAAGGGCAACCAAGAAACTGGTCACTCCTCTTGGTGAGAAAATGCCATCACCGTCGTCATTGAATAATTGGACAAAAGATCTTTATAACATTCCCAATTTTACAGACAATGATGTTTACAATTATTTAGTTTTGACAGCAAAGACAAACCAACAGTTGATGAGTGAAGATTTTTTTCAAGACCGGCACATTTACAATGTTAAATTTAACAATGTTTCAGAGGAATGTTCACATTCTTATGTGAGATGTCAAGTGATACCGTCGGTACCAAACTGTGATAAGAATAATACTATATGGGTCAGTCTATCCAAAGTCACTGGAAATGTGAATTCAGTAGATTGCAATTGTACAGCTGGGTAACTATTTCATTTTTATATATTTTGTCTTGTGATTTGTTAACAAAAAAAGGACATAAAGCTTCCCATATTTTCAAATTGACTTTAAATTTAAATCTGCATATCCTGTACATTTTGGTTGAGTTATTTAAATATCCATGTTCAAGTTTGAAAAATACCCAAATATATTGTTAAAACATTCTAAAATGTGGATCATAATTTATTAATTTACTTTTTCTTTTAAATTGGAATAATATAAAAAATATATGGGTATGCATTTACAACATACCCAGTCTACCCTACCCCTAGTAAAATTTAATCACTTATTACAATATATATATATATATATATATATATATATATATATATATATATATATATATATATATATATATATATATATATATATATATATATATATATATATATATATAACAGTTAAGGACCTTATACAACAGTTCTTTTTATTTCTTGGCTTTGTTTTTTGCAGTCTGAGTGAAGCCTGCAATCATATTGGGGCAATGTTATATGTCCTGGTGGATATATCTGAAAAGAACAAAGATGGAGCTAATGCTTCTACATCTGCCAAATCAAGATGGAATAATCCCAGGAAACGACGTCTTAGTCATCAGAAATCAAAGGATCTTTCCTTTTGCAGCAAGTTTTGCTGCTCACTATATAATAATCAGGAGCCATCATTAGAACCCACTGTTAATGTTGAAATGTTTAGAAAAAAGCTTTTATAGCTAAACACCAAAGCAGGATGGCTAAGCAATTTTGAGAAGATCAAGAAAGAAGAAGAGAGCATACCAGCACTCAACATCAATACTGACTTCATGTTTTCTGATAAATCAGATTTATCTTCTGAAAGTGCCACAATTCATTTCCATAATCACTTCAGAAACATATCCTATTCTAAAGAACAATGTGTCAAAATAAACTTGGAACGAGAGGTCAGCATACTAACAATAGGTGGATGGAATACCACAAAGGGAGAATTACAAGTTCAAAGTTTGGCCAAGTGGTCATGCAAAAAGAAACTACTCGACCAGATAATTTTGTAAAAGTTATCATGGGCTATACAGCATTTGAAAACATGTCAAATTGGGTATGGATCATGAACCTGCAGCCTGGAGAACTTACATAAATATCAGTACACAATCTTGCCCAGATCTTCATGTAACTGTGGACTTTATGTTAACACAACTTTTTCCTCATTTGGGTGCAAGTCAAGATGGAGTTGTTCATGATCCTTGTTGTCAAGATTCCTCAGAGTTACTGGAAATAAAGTGTCCAGCATCCGACAAATGGAAATTTAAATCTCCAAGCGAATGTGTTCAAGACCAAGATTTCTTTTGCACATTAGACCAACATGGCAGTGCCATTTTAAAAGGAAGTATAATTATTATTTTCAAGTGTAAGGACAAATGGCCATTAATGGCAAGGATTGGTGTGATTTTGTCGTCTGGACTTAAAGGAACCAACATCTATTCAATGCATTCCATTCAATTTAAAATTTTGGAATATTATGATAGAAAAAGTAAATTCTTTCTGCTTGAAAGGAATTATTCCTGAAATGTACACAACACGTGTGTTTTGGGGTTCCTCTCTAACAGTCGTCAGTGATGACAAGAACGGGGAAAAAAATGGATGTCAAATTAATGACAAGGTGACATTTCAAGTAATTTATCAACTCAATGAGATTGGAATAAAAGGTTAAACAACAATATGGGCTGAAGAGTTTAATGTTTTCTTTACTGACATGTTTATTAAATGAGTTTTAAATATGTTTTGTTATATAGGCAAATGTTTTTATTATTATTATTATTGCCAGAACGTTTTTAAAAGTAATGTCATGCATATGGTCATAACAGACTGGTGTAATACATCTAAACTAAGGAATTATAATATTAATCTAATTCATCTAAAGTATTTAAATACTAATGTAATACATCTAAATTAAATTATAATATTAATGTAATACATCTAAATTAAAGAATTATAATATTAATGTAATACATCTAAATTAAAGTATTATAATACTAATGTAATACATCTAAATGAAAGTAAAGTGGTGGCTGTAAATTTATTTATTGTGTGCATATATTCCATATCTTTGTTACTTGTTGTGACATTTATAGGCATAACAGTTTTAAGAATATTCATTTTGTTATCCTTTCCATCTGTCTCTCAACATGGATATGAAGATTTGCAACTGTTCGTGTTGTGTTTGTTGCACTTCTATTTTGGAGAACAGATTTTTCTTTTGTTTAAATGGAGGGATGATGAGATGGACAACTTTTTGGGTTGTGATGTCTGAAAAAAAGAATCCTTGGTCTGCCATAAAGTCAACCAGAGCACTGTCTTTAGTAATTTGTTTGTCACTTGCCCTCCCTGCCAACAAATCTGATACAAATGTTACAATCCCTGCTGGACTAATTCCAATTTGCCCTTTCCATGTCATGTGATTTGTAATCACTATACATCAAAGATTTGTGCTGTAATGAATGAGGCGCTTCTGTACATAACTCTGTACAGTCAATTATCACCCTACAGTCTGGATATCCTTGAAACAAAGTGGCATATGTTCATCAAGGCCATTGGATTAGAAAATCTAACTGTATATACAAATAATTAATCCACTTATTAAAAATCGTTCCACATGTCGAAGTTCCAATGTTAAATCAATCCACTAAATCTTCCAGTAAGAAGCCTAGTCTCATCCGCATCAAGACAAGAAAGAATTTATCTATCAGACGCAAGTGTCTTGGTCGTCCCTTTCCACTTGTAGCACCATAACGAATTGTCTCACTTCTAGCATCATCCTTAATTTCATCCAATAATGCCTTGAAAATAGCTGAATTTGGAATTCCAGTATCAAATAGCAATCTTTGGTTATCATGTTCAACATCCTTAAATGTTAAAACACGGGAATTAACCTGTATCCCACAGTCTATAGTTGTCACTTTGTTAACAGTGGTGCCATATTCTGGTGACATTAAAATCACACTGTAGAAACATCTATCCTCAATAGGGTATTGGTTTGTGTTGATTGGTTGTTAATATGACTGGCGGCAATATCATTTAAATTTATTGGTCCAAAATAATCATGTAAATGTAAAGATGTGTTCCAGAGGTGATTCAGATTTTGCTATAAATGGTTCCGAGATATTATTTGAATCATCCTCGTCATCACTCTGCTGTTCAGCAATGTCACCTTGTTCCATATCTTCATTAGTTTAAAGTCACTATTGGCAAGTTGCAAGGTTTCACTTTCCTGATTCTGAAACTAAAAAATTATACAAATATATACAAAAAAATTATAACAGATTATTGACATTTACATATACATGTGTAGCATGCATAATTACAAATTGGTGCTGGTGAAAGTTACAACATTTTCTTAAAGTACTGGATGTGTAGACAGTCTACATTTATAGTGTTACTATGCGCCTGTAGACACTACAGCGCCAATGGCAACAGCAAATTTAAAGATAATACAACAGTTGATAAAGGTCATTACAACATCAAATTAAACTACAATGCAGTAGCAAACTACCAGCAAATGTACAACTTGTGGTATCTCTGAACTTCTGTATGTAACACAGTTAAATATGGAATATGATTTTTTGTCTAGAAGCTTACACAATGCTATTGATTACAGCTGATTAAAAACCACAGAATAAGAATAAATCCTACCCCACATCTCATTCAGAATGGTTGAAGCATAATAATACTCAATGCAGCCACTTACCGACGTTTGAAACACCTTGTCATAGAAAACTGAAGGCATTGGATGCTCTTTTGACCGCCATCTTCTATTCACAAAATGATCGGAACCCATTTGGCTGCTAGCTGTGTAACTGAAATCATTCCGTACTAGCCGTTATCACTGAAGCCAAACTCTAAATAGTTTACTTCATGTAGGAATGATCTTGTTTTCCCATCTACTTCCTTCCCTCTGAAATTGCTGCAAATGCAATAATACTTGCTGGTTTTTGCCACAGGCATTCTTTGAAAGCTGATGAATGGGTAGCCCATGGAAGTTGAAGATGCACTGAAGAGTTCCTACTAAGGAGAGTCAACAACACATTTTGAAAAGACCTATTGTCAAGTGCCAAATTTTTCGTCAGTGACATCCAGTAATTAATTCATAGGCTAGCCGACAATTAATTATCTTGGAGTAGGGTTTGGACAAAAAAAAAAAAAATGTTTTCTTAAACCTGGTCAGGCTTGGTACAATAATTAAAGTGAAAACGGACTGGCTGTTTGACACGCTTAAAATTATGGGAATACTCACGTAGAGCTTTCAAAAATGATTAAGACAAACGATAATGTGACGTCTCGACCCTAAGTGACATGTTTGACATCGTGAGAGACGGTTTCCATAAGGTCAGTAAGACTAGCGTTTATGCCGATTGGTCAAATGTACAGGACAGAGGGTTGGGTCGAAACCCAGAATCGGGAAATATATAGTTCGTATCAAACGATGTTAGGCAGTCTAGCAAGACGTCTGGAAAAGAGACGGTCAGAATAATTGATTCCAACACCGGAGAAGACTCCGTACGTCTTTGAAAGAAAGACGTTCGTAAATTAATTGGGTTCCAGGGAACTGAATGTGGAACGATTGTAGGACGCCAAAACACAAAAGGTATCTAACTCAAATTCACCTTTATTATGATGTAATGTATATGCTGTTTATCTTTGTCTTAAATGCATAATGTATCGATTCTACGCTACAAATAGTTCCGTATTACATTGATTTAATAACGTACTTTGATATGTTTCTTTGTTACAGATGCATGATGTGTTCATATTTTGTATGGATAGTCGGTTTGCAGTGATTTAATAATGTATTTTGAATTCTGAATTAGCATTTTTACCTTATTACTTAGTTAGGCAAATGGGTGAGGTAGGAAACCCGCCGTGTACATGTATGATTGGAAAGGTTACATTAATTTGAATTTATCATATTAAGTAAATATGAATTGTGTGTTATGTTATATTGCTTCACTTTACGTAATGATTTACGGGAATATGACTTTCCCGAATTCTGATGTCGATAATTAACAGTATAGCTCTATTGATCTGAAAACATGTATAGAAATTGTTAGCCGTATGAATGATAACACTGATAGTAAGATCTGATTGTTCGAACGTGAAGACGGACGAACAATCGCAATTCTGAAAGTAGCGAGATACTTAGGGCGTTTTACCCTTTTCTTTTAAAAGGAAAAATAGTTTACTTTGGCAAGAGTAAGCATCAGCGAGAAGTCAAAGGCAATAGTTTATTCTGGGCAAGAGTGAGAACCAGCGGAAAGTCAGAAAGGAAAGAAATAAGAAGTCAGAGTGTGGAATTCCCGTTCAATTAAAGGGCAAGCTGGAGACGGACGCACGCAGGGAAAAGAAAGGAAACCAGTCGACGGAAAAGGTCATGTTGAATCACCAACAGTCAAATGTTAAATGAACATTCGATTCCTTGATGAAATTTACAATCAGTATTAACGGCTAATTTCATTTATTTTCATCAGTGTTTGGATTCTTTGAATGTATCCATTATTTTAAAGCTTCAATATTTGTATTTTTGATTAAATTCATATTTTATCTTTACGGGGGCTCGTGTATTGTCTTGTTCAAAGTACCATCTCGGATTACTATACTCACTGACCGGGCATATCACACCGTAGCGATCATCTCCTAGAAACGCCAATTAGTGGGAGGCGGTATCAAGTGTTGTTTCCAAGTTGCGCAGTACCTCTGGCCAGGCCTTGTGCAATATTGTCTTAATAACACTTTGATCACCCGCCAGCAGTGCCCACGTTACAAAGTGGTGGCTTCGTCTCGGGATTTGAAATTTTCATTGTGATTTGAAGTAATCGGAGCGTATTTTGAACAAAGGCATAAATTTGTTATTATTATTAAGTAGGAATCGAATGAATCAAACATTGTCTGCTATTTTGTATACTTGCATGCAAATTGTTTACGTTAAAAGTGGTTTGTAGAATTTGAGATTTATACCTTCTGTGTGAAATTATTATAAGCGTTAAAAGTGGTACTACCTAAATAGTCTTGAGACAAGAACCAATTATTTGGGCAGTACTGTATTTTAGACAGCAATTAGTCACGTCTCGTTAGCAGTATCCCACTGTTATTGGAATTTCGGTCTGGTCAATTAATTGCGGCTGATTCGACCTGCCCATCTCGCTGCAGATAAGGTTATTTTAGGTCAAACTATTTTCGTAGGAAAAACCCCTGATTGTAGGTCAGTTAAGGACATAGTTCTAGAGAAAAGGGAAAGACAAAACATACGTAATGGCGACAGACAGACAGTTACTAAAGGAATTTAAATCCATTGGAAAAGACGAACTTGGGTATGAGGGTGAAAGACTAACTGAATTTATGGAAAGAAGTTTGAAAGAACACAAGGAAGAGAAAGCCAGGGAACGAGAGAAGGAGAAACAGAAAGAAATGGAATTAGCCCGACTACAGGCTGAGGAGAAGGAGAGGGAGAAAGTAATGGAACTCGCGCGACTACAAGCAGAAGAAAAGGTAAGAGAAAGGGATCATATGCTAGCCATGGAGAGACTAAGGCTCGAAGCCGAGTTCAGGAGGGGTGAAGAATCGAACGTACGTCCGGACACCCCGAGTAGTCGCGTGGAAGACAGACGACCCATACAGTTAACCATGCCGATGTTTAATGACAAGGACGAAATAATTGACAACTTTTTGACGCAGTTTGAAAAGTTGGCCCTGGTTCACCAAATACCTAAGGACCAGTGGGCCATCAATATTTCAGCCTTTTTGCAGGGGGCAGCGAAAGACGTGTACCACAACATGACCCCAACCGACATAGACGATTATGACGCGCTGAAGAAAGCTCTACTTCGCCACTATGAGTTATCAGCGGAAACGTTCCGAAAACATTTTAGGGAATCGTCAAAAAGGGCTACCGAAACACACGCGCAATTTCACAGTCGAGTGCGCGTGATTTTTGATAAATGGATAAAAATGTCTGGCACCGCGTTAACGTACGAAGGTATTCGCGAAGAGATTTTAAAGGAACATGTGTTAAGTACCTACAGAAAAGATTTAATTGTGTTTTTGGCGGAGCGCGAATTCTCAACTTTGGATGAGATAAGCATAATGGCCGAGCGCTATGAGAGCGCGCATGCGCGTCCAACTACTTGGAATGGTAGGGACCGACCTGGAATCGGTGAGCTTAGAAAGACCACTGAGGTGGCAACCCATAGACGAAATGGTCAAAATGGTGGGAGGCCAGGGGCCGGAAATCCCAGCCAAGTACATTTCCGTGGGTCGGGAAAGACTCAAGGGGTAGATAGGGATACCTCGGGTAGAAGAGGTGAGCCAGTGTGTTATGGCTGTAATAAACCAGGCCATGTTGTCAAGGACTGTAGAAAGTATCGTCCGACAACGGTTAATTCGGTAACTCCGAATACTGTTAAGAAAAGGAAAACAGTGGAGTCTACGAATATAGCGAGAGCTACGGTAAATGGTGAGGAAGCCACGGTGCTGTATGACACCGGCTGTAGTTACCCGGCCTTGGTAGACCGTAGATACGTTAAACCTGGAGATTATACAGGTGAGACGGTGGAAGTACAGTTTGCTAACAGGACGAAGGATTCGCTTCCGGTCGTTAGCATAGACCTTGATTCGCCATATGTAAAAGGGCGAATTCAAGCAGCGTGTTTGTCGGGACTGTCTCATGACGTAATATTAGGGTGTAGGTATGTGTTGCCCCAACCTAACCCTATGACGTGTAACCCTATACATGTCGGGTCAGTGGAGACGAGGGCTATGAAGCGAAGGTCAGGGTCGAAGCCGCTAAGATCCGTGACTTCGCCCATAGACATTTTGGTACCTGGTGAGTTAGAGAAGCTTCAAAAGGAAGATGTATCTCTTGACAAGGTACGTAGGTACGCGACGGACGGGTCCGTACGGAAATTGCCAGACGGCGAGGTTAAGTTCGCGACAAAGCGCGGTATTTTGTATCGCTACGCCAAGAAAGGGGTCGATACGTTTAAACAAGTTGTGGTACCCGTAGGGAAGCGCGACGAAGTGCTCCGGTTAGCACATGAGGGTCTTCTCGGAAGCCACATGGGCGTGGCGAAGACCAGAGATAGGTTGGTGAGGGAGTTTTATTGGCCAGGTGTACATGGGGATGTGAGGAGGTTTTGTTTGTCATGTGACAAGTGTCAGCGAGTGGCACCGAAAACCTCCCATCGCCCAGTGCCACTAGGAACCACCCCACTAATAGATGAACCTTTCTCGAGAGTGGCGATGGATTTAGTAGGTCCGATTAAGCCGGCGGCGGAAAGTGGAAATCGGTATATATTAACGGTCGTAGATTACGCTACCCGGTACCCGGAGGCAGTGGCCTTGAAGAACATTGACTCAGTCACGGTGGCTGAGGCCTTGTTAGGGGTGTGGTCGAGAGTCGGAGTTCCAGACGAGATACTGACCGACCAAGGGACACAGTTCGTGAGCCAGGTGATGGAAGAGGTAAATCGATTACTCTCCATTAGACACCTGACGACTACCCCGTACCACCCGCAGTGTAATGGGTTGGTAGAACGTTTCAATGGGACATTGAAACAGGCTTTAAAGAAGCTATGTGAAGGTCGACCTAGGGATTGGGATCGATACCTTCCGGCGATACTGTTCGCGTATCGTGAAGTACCGCAGGCAAGTTTGGGTTTTTCACCTTTTGAATTAGTTTATGGGCGGACGGTAAGGGGACCCATGGCTGTCTTGAAACAGTTATGGACGGATGAGCAAGCATCCGAAGAAGTGCGTACAACATACCAATATGTTGTCGACTTGCGTAACAAACTAGAAGAAGTTTGTAAATTGGCTCAGGAAAATCTTTGCGACGCAAGGGGACGTCAAGCCAAGTATTACAACAAAAGGGCGAAGGAACGTCACTTTGAGGTGGGTGACAAGGTGTTGTTGTTGTTGCCATTGGAGCACAACAAGCTGCAAGTCTCATGGAGGGGGCCATTTGTTGTAACAGAGAAGAAAGGTGGACAAAATTACCGTATCCGAGTAGGGGATAAGGATAAGTTGTTTCATGTAAATCTTTTGAAGCGGTACCGTGTGCGAGAACCACCCACGGAGTTCGTGGTGGCTACCGTCGTGACGGAAGAATCCGACGACAACGCAGGGCAGGCGGAAGTACTCCCTAGTTGTCCGTTGACGAGGGAGGAGACCTACGTCAACGTCACACTTGACGTTACGTTAACGTCAGACCAACGTAAAGAGGTGGAGTCGGTACTTCAAGAATATTCGAGCGTCTTAACAGAAAGACCGGGGAGGACAGAGCTGGAGGAGTTCTCTTTGAAGCTGCTGAACGATAACCCAGTAAAGTTAAGACCATATCCGTTGCCGTACGCGAAGTTAGAAGCGGTCCGTAAGGAAGTTGAAACTATGTTAGACTTGGGTATTATCGAACCAAGCGAGTCGGCGTATAGCTCTCCTGTTGTACTAGTCCAGAAGAAGGATGGGGCACACAGATTTTGTGTCGACTACAGGAAGTTAAACCGCATTACAGAATTCCAGGTAGAACTTTTACCTGACCCTGAGTCTATTTTCGCAGGAGTAACCCATGCTAAATATTTTTCTAAGATCGATCTGTCCAAAGGATACTGGCAAATTCCAGTCCGCAGTGAAGACAGAGCAAAACTCGCCTTTGCAACTCCAGATGGGACTTACCAGTGGGTGGTCATGCCATTCGGGGTGCAGAACGCGCCCAGTGTCTTCACCCGTATGATGCGGAAATTCCTTGAACCATTGCGGGGGATGGGAGTTTCCAACTTCATGGACGATCTTCTATTAGCTACAGCTACATGGGAAGAACACATACTTTTGCTGAAAAACGTTTTAGAACGACTACGACAAACCGGACTGACCGCACGACCATCGAAGTGCCATATAGGGTTCAGACAATTAGACTACCTAGGACATACCCTCAGCGAGGACACGTTAAAACCAGAGAGTTCAAAGGTCGAACAACTTAGGGACGCATTACGACCAACTACTAAGACTGAAGTTAGATCTTTTCTAGGTTTGGCAGGATACTATAGGAGATATGTGGCAAATTTTAGTGCTATTGCAAGTCCATTGACTGACTTGACTCGGAAAAAAGCGCCGACCAAAGTAGTATGGACAGACGCATGTGAACGCGCATTTCAGACGCTAAAAGACAGACTGACGTCAGACGCCATAGTTAAGTTACCTGATGTGACACGGGATTTTATTTTGAGGACAGATGCTTGTGATAGAGGTTTAGGGGCAGTGTTACTGCAAGAGCACGAGGGAAGCTTATTCCCAGTTGCTTATGGAAGTAGGAAACTGTCAAATGCAGAAATTAATTATTCAGTGTCGGAGAAAGAATGTTTGGCAATTATATTTGGAATAACTAAGTTCCAACGGTATCTGTATGGTAGGAAGTTTACTTTAGAAACAGATCATCAACCATTGGCTTATTTGGCCCAGGCGAAATTAACTAACGGTAGATTAATGAGATGGTCGCTGTTCCTACAACAGTATCAGATTCTAGTGCGGTACATCAAAGGTAGAGATAATGTAGGAGCGGATTGTTTAAGTCGGTTAGGAATGGCTAAAGTGAATAGGTCACCTAAGGACATGTAACGGGAGCAGTATAGATCACCGAAAAATTTGGGAGAGTAAAAATACCGATTTTTCTCTTAGAAAGGGGGTAATGTCAAGTGCCAAATTTTTCGTCAGTGACATCCAGTAATTAATTCATAGGCTAGCCGACAATTAATTATCTTGGAGTAGGGTTTGGACAAAAAAAAAAAAAATGTTTTCTTAAACCTGGTCAGGCTTGGTACAATAATTAAAGTGAAAACGGACTGGCTGTTTGACACGCTTAAAATTATGGGAATACTCACGTAGAGCTTTCAAAAATGATTAAGACAAACAATAATGTGACGTCTCGACCCTAAGTGACATGTTTGACATCGTGAGAGACGGTTTCCATAAGGTCAGTAAGACTAGCGTTTATGCCGATTGGTCAAATGTACAGGACAGAGGGTTGGGTCGAAACCCAGAATCGGGAAATATATAGTTCGTATCAAACGATGTTAGGCAGTCTAGCAAGACGTCTGGAAAAGAGACGGTCAGAATAATTGATTCCAACACCGGAGAAGACTCCGTACGTCTTTGAAAGAAAGACGTTCGTAAATTAATTGGGTTCCAGGGAACTGAATGTGGAACGATTGTAGGACGCCAAAACACAAAAGGTATCTAACTCAAATTCACCTTTATTATGATGTAATGTATATGCTGTTTATCTTTGTCTTAAATGCATAATGTATCGATTCTACGCTACAAATAGTTCCGTATTACATTGATTTAATAACGTACTTTGATATGTTTCTTTGTTACAGATGCATGATGTGTTCATATTTTGTATGGATAGTCGGTTTGCAGTGATTTAATAATGTATTTTGGATTCTGAATTAGCATTTTTACCTTATTACTTAGTTAGGCAAATGGGTGAGGTAGGAAACCCGCCGTGTACATGTATGATTGGAAAGGTTACATTAATTTGAATTTATCATATTAAGTAAATATGAATTGTGTGTTATGTTATATTGCTTCACTTTACGTAATGATTTACGGGAATATGACTTTCCCGAATTCTGATGTCGATAATTAACAGTATAGCTCTATTGATCTGAAAACATGTATAGAAATTGTTAGCCGTATGAATGATAACACTGATAGTAAGATCTGATTGTTCGAACGTGAAGACGGACGAACAATCGCAATTCTGAAAGTAGCGAGATACTTAGGGCGTTTTACCCTTTTCTTTTAAAAGGAAAAATAGTTTACTTTGGCAAGAGTAAGCATCAGCGAGAAGTCAAAGGCAATAGTTTATTCTGGGCAAGAGTGAGAACCAGCGGAAAGTCAGAAAGGAAAGAAATAAGAAGTCAGAGTGTGGAATTCCCGTTCAATTAAAGGGCAAGCTGGAGACGGACGCACGCAGGGAAAAGAAAGGAAACCAGTCGACGGAAAAGGTCATGTTGAATCACCAACAGTCAAATGTTAAATGAACATTCGATTCCTTGATGAAATTTACAATCAGTATTAACGGCTAATTTCATTTATTTTCATCAGTGTTTGGATTCTTTGAATGTATCCATTATTTTAAAGCTTCAATATTTGTATTTTTGATTAAATTCATATTTTATCTTTACGGGGGCTCGTGTATTGTCTTGTTCAAAGTACCATCTCGGATTACTATACTCACTGACCGGGCATATCACACCGTAGCGATCATCTCCTAGAAACGCCAATTAGTGGGAGGCGGTATCAAGTGTTGTTTCCAAGTTGCGCAGTACCTCTGGCCAGGCCTTGTGCAATATTGTCTTAATAACACTTTGATCACCCGCCAGCAGTGCCCACGTTACACCTATAATAAAGTCACAGCTGGTCTTATCTAATTTTTGTCATAGCTTTTGGACTCAATTAACTATACAGTCCTACCCACTTATATCGACATCACTGATGTCAACAAGCCACCTATTTTGATAGTCCCAGTCCCATGGTCTACTATTACTACCAACATTGTCATGTTTATGTTGACGTCAAGATAAAAAATAAAATGTACATGTTGACAGAAACCCTTGGTCTCAACTTGAACAAATCCTTTGTTTTCTAATCATTTATTTTGACAAGCTGCCAGTTGCGACCCATACTTTGCTCAACAATTAGTTGATCTTGCCGTCTGGCTTTCATGTCGTGATTGGATTTAAAAAAACAAAAGAAAAGCCTTTTGTTTGGTTCTATAAAGTTGGCCTCTCACTGTGAATTAAATAAAAGCAATGAAATCGGATTGATTCTTGCATTTTCCAAAGTGATCAGTGAGTCGAAGTTTATTGTGCTGTGATATGATCATCGAAAAAGCAAAAGATTTTGCGAAAAAACTTAGTGTGGAGAACTTCACTGCAACAAGTGCTTGGTTCAGTTACTTTAAAGGATTTGTAGAGAATACATGTACCAACTTGTTGACAGGTTTTCATTTCCCTGTGAATAGCTCTGTACACAAGTTTTATGCATGAGAAAATAGAAGCATAAGAACATTTGATATTGTTACTGTATCACATCTAATCGATGGATGTCACATTAAACTCAAATATGCAACATGGAAATTTTTTTGTGTGGAATAGAATGTGGTCTGATGAATGAACCACTCTGGCAATCACATCATTATCTTTGATTCAACTCGGGCAGATTGTAAAGTATTCGGGTCTTTTATTGCAGTAGCATTTGGAAGAGTATGGTTTTGTGTGGCCAGTGATGTGTGTTGCCTGTGTGTATTGAGCTTTATTAAACAGGTCAACTTTTTGTTATACATCTGTTTTTGTTATTATTGTTAACAACTTTGATAACAACTCTGCCAGACACAGCAGAAAACATCAAGAGTTTCTTTTTAAAAGTAGTTCCCAGCATGTTGACTCCATGACTAAAACGACAAGTGTAAGATAACAAGACTGAGATAGGAAAAGTAAGGTTTGCAAAACCGGTAGATTTCTCTGTCGCTTGGGTGAGAAATGTTATTATCAAATATACAAAATGCATGCACACCGCTGTACCTCTCTACCAAACATCAACCAGTCAAATAATATTTTTAAAAAGCAACTTATGTACCACACTTACTTGTGTAAATCACACCCACATACTTGCTAAGAATCTGCCATTGTCCAATGTGCTAGCAGAAAAGGATCTACCCTGTTTGTTATTTTCTTAAATTGAGATTATAAACTGCCAGTCCATAATGTAGTTGTGTATCTTTGTGTGTGCATGTGTGTGTCTGTTTATCATATTAATACACTGTACATGCAAAATGTGACACTCTGAATTCACCTCAATTTTATTCTGAATGACATCAATTCTATCCTCCATCCTGTTCTCCTCAACCAGTCTCTGTGTCTGTTCTGCCATGTCACTGGCCTCAATGGCATACACTGAAAAAAATAATTAAAATGTGTTGTACAATCTAACCTTCCATAATGGTCATCTATGATAAACAGCCACCTCACATATCCTGCAAATGTCTGCATGACATTCCCAATCCCCCGTCTCACCTTATGTACTTCAACACCCCTTTCCCCATTTCCCCATCAATCATGCAGGTTCTCCATCCCCCTGTTGATTCAAAACCAGAATCTGCATTGTAAAGTCGCATTTAAGTGGCTGAAACATTGTTAACTTTATCGCATAGCAAGGAAGCACTCAACAAACGATTCATTGGCAGTGGTTATGTTCCAACTCACATAAAAGTGTAGCCATGGTGATATGCTTGAAGGGTCCACCTTCCTTTCAAATGCATTCTGGTTTCCTATGGGAACTGTGATTTTCTAGACAATACATGCACATACTATAGTGGTCTCCTATCACCCCACCCCAAACAAAGTTTTGGTGACAGATGATGTATGGTTGTAAACACAGAAATTGCATACATGCTTTAAATGCATGTTAAAGGCTGGGAAATTCAGTTTCATCACTCTACCCTTGAAAGACCCAGTCAGCTAATGGAGGGATCTACTGGACATGCAAACCTGTACTTATCTGCGAACTAAATTAAATCTGATAAATTGTAATAAATTATTGGTGAACAATAAATATCGTCATGGAACAATAATGCACTGACTATTGCCAGAAACACCAACTTGAATGCAAAACTTACTGGATGAGAAAAAATGAATAGCATTGTAGCCCCTACCACAGATTTCATTGGACGTAAAAAGCAAGAGACCCTTGATGAGAATGATGCTCAGTGGAGTGAAAAGAATTACCAGGACTTCATGATAAGACCATTTCTTCCTTTTCTACTGTCAGGCATTACAACTGTCTCTGATATTCTACAGAAATAACAAGATTTTCAAATTTGTGCTGTGGTACACAAATTGAATGTCAGCCTGGCATCACATTCATTTAAGAGAAAATGGATATCATTAGAAGTCTTTTGACAAAACACCATATCATAATGATCATCCAATATGGGGAAGTAGTGAGGGAGATTTTGAAGACAGTTGGCATAGCAGCCATAACTGATACACAACTGGCAACATTTTCATATAGCACCATCTAAGTATCATAAGAAGTATATTGCCGAAAACGCCATGTTGAAAAAGTCATCCATTTGGAGTGGCAGAGATAATGGTACTTTCAATATATGAATAATACATTCCAGAGTAGAAAAAGCAAGATTTTCAAAATGTCTACTGTGGTAGCCAAAATAAAGTCAGATCTGCACAATTAAGACCAACTGGACATCATAAGAAGTCTTCTGATGAAAACCAAACATCAGAATGACTTTGTTCAAGTAGAGTTGTGATAACAAGATTTTACATATGGCTGCAATGGTGGCCATTTTGGATGTCAGAATGTTATCATGACCAATTAGATACAATATGAATTCTTTTCATGAAAACCTGATGCTGATACAATTATTCATTCACAAGAAATAGCAATAACAAGATTTCAAGATGGTTGCTAATATAGCCTATTTCAAGCATCAATAATTAACTTGGTCAGACACTAAAGCTGAAACAGCAGATGAAAACATAAGTTTCATGATTCTAGATGTATTTATCTAATATGCAAAAAAAAACCTATGTTGTCATGAGCTAAACTCAAACGTTTAACTGAAGACAGTAATATATTAAATGTGGATCAATGACCTTTTCTGCAAGGGTGTGGCACTAAGAGAGATGTTTATGATCATCCAGGTTAATATTTCAAGTAATAACAGTTACCCGTAAAACAAAATTAACCAAAATCAGTGAGTGTGAAATATAGGTCGCAGGGACTACTTTTCCAAAGATTCATCCTCTAAATAAGTTTCAGGTATAATAGTATGTACACAGGAAGTTGTTTTTCAGCACAATATTGGCTATATATGGAGGCCAGAAAAATAATGGAGGAAGAACCCACAAAAGCCCCAGAAAGAACCAGCAATCCATGAGAAGCTACTGGCAAGCTTTTTAACATACCCTCATTCGCCGATCCCGAGACTCACACCCATGCAGACAGAGGTGAGATGGCAGTGATCTGTAATGGTGAGCGCTTTAAACCACTTGGCCACTCTGGGCCCCTACACAGTAGGTAATAGAAACACGAGCTAATCCAGTACCTTAAACCAGTTCAATATGTAGCAAGATGATAATAGCAGATTGAGTGACCTACCTTTGTGATGAACCAATAAGCCTTGCCAAAATTCATGACTCCAGGTAGTATATATATATATATATATATATATATATATATATATATATATATATATATATATATATATATATATATATACAGTGTGCGCACAATCTGATCTAAACACGCAAAGTTACCCAAGATGTACAAAGTTAGCCACCTTACCAATCTTAATGACTGTTCCAGTGGCATAGTGGTTAAGTGTGCACTGAAGATGCTGGAGGTCGTGGGTTTGACCCCTGATCGAATCATACCAAAGACTTACAAAAATGGTACAAACAGCAACCTTGCCAGGCGCTCTGCATTAAGAGGTTAATGTTATGACTGGTTAGTGATGGGAATTGGTCAGAAATTCATAATCGATAATCGGTTCACCTTAAGCAACTGATCATCGATTATAATTGGTTACTAAGAGCAAATTAATTTTTTGTTAAAAGTTATATCTTTGATCAAGTGTTCAATATGTTTATACATGTACACGAGTAATCTCTTTTAATGACATGTATACTTTAACCTGACAATAATATTACATTATGTGTTACTTTTGTTCAATGACTTTGTTAAATGAACGCAACTTTTTATGGCTGATCAATCATATGTAACTGAAATACTGCTACAATCCCCCAAAATTCTTTTGTTCATATGTGATGTGTCTATAATATAAAGTATAGAATGACATGATTTTCTTGTTTGTCATTGCTTATAAGTACTACAAAAGATGTTGCAATTTAACTGAAACAAATCAACAAAATGTGTTTCAATTTATTAACTCAACAATTTAAGAAACTGACCATGTAATAATAACTATATGTTCCTAATTATGAATCATAAGGTATTTTATTTGTAGTTGTGAAGGGATTAATAAATTTCAGGTCAACTTTAGTGGCTGGGAGTTTTACTAGCCTTTGTGCTTTGCATACACTTAAAAGTAGTCTCCCTTTACACACTTTCGATTATGGAGTTTCACAATCGATTATCTTATTGGTTTGCTCGAGCAACTGATGATCGATTATAATCGATAATTGGAACAACACTATGACTGGTCAGCCTAGTGTCAGGATAATGTGACTGGGTGGGACATCAAGCTACATGTTTGCAGCATGATGCCCCAGTGCAAGACAACACTATAAATTGACACACTACAGACACCATAGCAATATGAAAAAAATTGTTAAAGCTACATTAAAAACGCACGCACGCACCCCCCCACACCCCCCCCCCCCCACACCCACACACACACACACACACATACACACACAGTGTTTCCAGGGGCCAAAGAGGAAATCACTGGGATTCTATGTCGAGGGTTTTAAACCTCGGTGGATTTGTATCAAAGACTTACATGTCTGTGGCATGTTGCCCCAGTGCTAGACATCACGATACATGACCATACCGCAGATATCGTTGTGATATAAGTAAAATTGTAAAAGCTACGTTAAAAATTCAAAAAAAAAACCTACAACCCACATGCAATGAAGCTGTACATACATGAAGGTATATACATTTATATATATGCAAGTGATAATACTGATATTGATGTGGACATGGGGGGGGGTTGTGTGGTAAAATAACTCTCCTCTACTTTGTTGGATAGAGTTGAACAAATATAAAATTAACACAAGAATATTTTTCATGCAAAATTTCATTAGGATGACTAGAATACTACCAGGAACTCATTTAATTAACGCAAATTTAGTTCTTATTTTCTATGCTATGCTTTGCATATTTCTACTTTTCCTCAATAACTACTTGTACCAACATCCAGATTTATGATGTATTATTGTCTGTTATTTTTGTGGATACCATGCTTTAACATTATTGTCTGTTATTTTTGTGGATACCATGCTTTAACATTATTGTCTGTTATTTTTGTGGATACCAAGCTTTAACAAGCTCATGCTTTCCATCAAACCACTCAAATCGTATGTTTGTAACTGCATTAACAAAGTCTCTCAAAAATATCTTAAGCTAAAAACGTTGATTTTGGCATTTAATTGAAACAAAATTGTAACCAGTTCCTATAAACCTAGAAATAAATACAAATAAACCAAACATATTAACTCCATGATCATAGCTACTTCCAATAATTAGCAGTGTAACATTGGACCTTATAGTAAAGGTACTCGTGTGTCTGATCGATGAGTTACAGTAATTGTATTCAGTCACAAGTTGAAGTCTCTGTGCTCATTGTTGCAATTAGTGAGCTATGTCCCATTTTTTATATCTGATTATCAAAATATAATTTACACTGTTACACTATAATTACATCAAGGATCAGTTTTAAACCAATAAAGTAACCTACAAAGTATTTTCTAAAGCAAAAATCTTTTAACTGACTTCATTGGACTCCTGTTGATTTCTCAACCAATAAGTGAACACAACAAGAAAACAAATTTTTGTTTACCATGGTTACTGTAATATAGGTGATATATGCTGGTAAATACAACCCTGTTGCAGTCCAGACTGATAAATGATAAGTGTTTGAAACAGACTGGTTCACAGCAGTAAATACATCATTAATCAGGTAATTAATCAGGTAATTAATTGGCAACAATACTATGGCCCATCTGTATGCTTGGATTTGTGCCAACAAATCATGTATGTAATTGCCTTTGGAAAACAAAATCAAATTCAGATTTAAATTATGTTTTCTTTTGGAAACTGTTATCCCAAGACATGCACAGAACTTCAAACATATGTTCACACCAAAATTAGAAATATTGTTTCGGTGATGATGATCAAGGACAAAATTCTGGATCTAATAAACTTCAGCCATCAGATATTATATGAAGGCAGCTTTCTTGTCAGATATTTATTCATTTTCAACATTCAGGTAACAATGGCTTCAGGCAGAGCTCTAAGCTGAAATGGTATTCCATGGATGGGGTGTTGTTACCAACTAATTAAAATACAGTCTATAGCCTTTAATTTAAAAGATCTGTATCACAGATATTGTGAGAGAGATAGTTCATTTTTCAAACAGGATTACTTTGAAACAAACATGAAATGGTATTGATTTAAACAATGAAAGAAGACATAAAAATTGAATAAAGGCAGAAATTATACATCAGGACACATCTATATTGCAAGAGAGAGAACACTGTACCAGCTAATAACAAAAATGATGGACAATGAAAATTAATTGTTTTTTTTTTAATCGTGCCCTGTTGTATATGAACAATGAGATAAAACATCAAACTGTGAAAAAAAATTTAAAAATGAATCAATGCAAGGAATAAAAAAAACCCATCTAACCTTAACCACATCTCCACAGTCAAAATCAAGACAAAATCAAGAAATATGCTATAGCATCAGCCCAATAACTGTCAGACATATTTTGGCAACAGTTTGCAAGTAAAACTGACTCAAACAAGTTCTAAAAAATATAAAGCAATGTAATATTTCCAGATAAAAGCTTTGGCAGAACTAAAGAAAAAAAATCATAGTACTTTCAAATAAATTTTCCTTCATATGCAGAAAGAAATATTTACGTCAAGCTGTCAAAATGTTCCTTCAAAAATATCCATTTCAGAAGATTCCGAACTATGACTAATGTCTTCACTTCCTGACCTGTTTACCACCAAAAACCATGTAGCATTAGGGATCAAAGCATGTTGTTCAGAAGAAATTGGAAAGATTCTCAATATGGCAGCAGTAGCTGCGATTCTATATTTGCAAACAGCAGCATTCTCATTTTGGAACAATTTATATATCATCATCACTCTTTTGGTCAATACAGCTAGGATTGTCACTAACATTTTTGAGACAGCTGCCGTAAATGTGATCATATTGGAACTCAGATCAACACCACTTCATTTAGGAACAAAAGGACACCATAAGAAATCTTTTCATGAAAATCCTATGCTTAAAAGACCATCCATTCAGAAGGATTTGCAATACTGTTATTTACAAGATGGCTGCCACAGTGGCCATCATATCATCACCATTTTCACTTAGGATCAATTAGACCTCATAAGAAGTCTTCTTGTGAAAACTCTATGTCAATATGACTTTCCATTCAAGAGACTGATAAGATCTTGAAATGCCTGCCTTGGACAGCAAATTAAAACCATTTTCATTGACACTGTAAAGATATATTATGGTGTAGCAACAATAAAAAAAATGTTCAAGATGATCAATATTACATCCATATTAGATATCAGATTGGCACTATTTTCACTGAGGAACAGCTAGACATCATAAAAAGTATTCTGGTGAAAATATGATTTTATATTCAGATGGAGTAGCCATAACATTTTCATGATGGCTGCCGTGGCAAACTGGCAACCATCTTGGTCATCAGACTGACACCATTTTCATTTAGTACCAACTGGACATCAGAAATCTTTTAGGAAAACCCAATGTAGATAGATATTAGCCACCCATTCAGGAGATTAGCCATAACAAGATTTTCAAAATGGTTGCTGTAACAGCCACATTAGATGTGTAAGCTGCACCATTTTCATTGAGGATCAACTGGACTAATATGGGATGAATGTGTGTATTGCTTCATGTCAATCCACTGGATAATTTAGGAACAGTAGTGATTACAAAAAAGTGTGCTCATGTTGTTGTTGTTATATGGTTTAATGCCATTTTTCAGCACAAGATAAGCTATACATGGCGGTTAGTATATGGTGAAGGAAGAACCCAGGAAACCCCCAGAAAGAACCACCAACTCACGAGAAGCTACTGGCAAGCTTTTTCATGTACCCACTTGAGGCAGAGGTGAGATGGCAGTGATCCATAACATTGAGTGCTTTAGACCACTTGGCCACTCAGGGCCTCACTTGTGCTCAGAACAGATGAAAAGGAAACCATCTCATAAGCTCTTATGGTTTATGACTAGTACAGCAAAAAAGCTGAACTAATTGAATAGGATCCATGACTGATACAGTAATATAATGTGGGGCCACTGTATTTTCTTGAGGACTTTGCATACTAGTAACTGATATAGTAATAATTTAATTTAGACAGAAGTTCCCATCTCTATTTTATCCAGAAAGGAAGTCATTTCCCAGTAATTATTTCAAACTGTATCCCCTTAGTTACCCATAATATGCAGTGCTACATCACAATTATATCTAATACAGTAAGCTACAAAGCCAAACATGTTTGACCCATCCTATTAGTCTCCTGCTGATTTCTCAACCATTAAGTGAACCCAGCCTTACAATTAGAACTAATGTGTGTGTATCCTTTACTGAAATACTACTGATACTGCAGGTAAATACAACCCAGACCAACTGATGAGAGAGAGAATTTGAAACAGATGGGTTCACAGCAGTAAATACATCACCAATCAGGTAATTAATTGGCAATACCATATAACCTGTCTTGAAAGACCACCCTTTCTGCCATAAAAGCATGGTCTCTCAAGACAGGTGGTCTCTCATAACAGGTCACAATGCTATATAATCATTAAATTCCTGCATTGAGAATAATGGTCTCTTAAGACAGGTGGTCTCAGACAGCAGTGATCTTTCAAGACAATTTTCATTGTAATACCATGAGTACATCTTGCTGGGATTGATTCCACCAAATCAAGCATGGCATTACCTTTGCATAATAAATAATTTCTTTTATCTTAACTATGCTTTGTAATGGAAACTGTTAAAGCTCTGGCATTAATCCCTAATTCCCCAAAAGGCAAAAAACGCTTCTAACCTTGAAAATGGTACATTCAGTATAGCTGACCATCAAAACACAATGGATTTCAACCTTCTAGCTATGTTTATTAACTAAATAAATTAGTTCCTTACCAATTATTTAAAAATTTGAGTTTAGAATGTATACACGTTCAAGTTGGAGAGGTTTCTGAATGACAGAATGGTAGGCATCTGTGTTTTTGCCCTGTGATAAAGCGTTTGATTTACATCTGTTCATGGCTCCAAATTTATGAGTGAGTTTCATTTATGGGGGTTGGGGGAGGATTGGGTGATGTTTCTTTCATTTTCTGAACATGCCTTGCTGAGTTTTAAAAGATCTTCTAACGAAAACAAAATATGCTGAAAAATTATTGGGATTCATTACTTACTGTAACCAGTCAATATGTGAAATGTTCGCTGAATGATCACGATCTGGACTACTGTAATGATTGTAGTCAGTCTCATATTCTTCTGTTCAAGTTTGTAAAACAGTGTTCATTTGTCCTTGTTTCAGATCTGACATGTTTTGAAGTTTGAAAAGATCCATCTACTCTGACATTTTCCAGCCCAGTGAGTCTATAATATGAACCAAAATAACTGAAACTCGAGCTTTTAATGCAAATGATGGAAGCAACACTTTTAATGTATGAATATTGGAGATGATGAAAGCAACAAAAAAAACCAGCATAAAGAATTATCAGATTTAAAAAGAACATTATCTTTTATAGACAATATAAAATAAAACTAAACACAAAAAATGTGGGGGCCAATAGTGGCCAAGTGGTCTAAAACACTTTGTTATGGATCACTGCCATCTCACCTCTGTCTGCATACATTCGAGTCTCAAATTCGGCCAATGTGGGTATGTGAGAAATCCTGCCAGCAGCTTCTCGTGGGTTGGTGGTTCTTTCCAGGTGTTTTCCTGGGTTCTTCCTCCACCATTAATATTGGCTGTCATATATAGCCTATCTTGTGCTGAAAATGGCATTAAACCCTACACCAACAACAACAACAAAATATGCAAGCTGGTGACATTCCACAAGCAAAATTCTGAAAAATGCATAGAAAATAATGTAAATTTTGGCAATTCCTAACTCCAGAAATCAAGGCAAATACAAATGCCACAGATAGTGGAAACTAATGCTTACTTGAAGAACAGAAAACAAGAGAAGGCAATGAACTTAATTGAAATAAGACAACAAAGAGTAACCCTAATACCCTTGTTTGTGTGTGTAACCTAACAGCAAGGTTAAGAAAAACTGTGATTGAAAAAGTCAAGAACTCATGACAGTCTAATTCCAATTACGAAAACTCTTGGAAAGACGGTAAATAAACTAAATAATTATGATGCACATAATAAAAATAAATGCCCAATTCATGCTTCCAGATGTGCAGTGAAAGCATCTTTTCGTAATGTGTAAAAGTTTTAACCATTAGGATGGCATTGTCCTCAAAAAAGATGAGGACTACTGGGCATATGCCTGTTGCAAACTTTTGTCAATCTATGAAAAGCACATTAATTCAGGCAAGTGAACAATTAATTAGATTTATGGGGACATGTGCTTGTTAAATCGCTATACTGCAATGATCTCTAATGTCTGTGTCAGGAAAGGAAGTGATTCTTAATTAAGCCTTCATTTATTTAACCATCAGACTGACCAGAAAAGGAAAGGTTAACTATGATCATTATATCAAAACTGTCAGAGTTTTTCCAGGAACAGTTAATTTTAAATCCAGATGTCAGGTTGACCATAATTTTGGCACCTAGTTATAAAAGGCAGTAGATATATTTAATAGTGATTGGTTACACAAAAGCGGCATGTTTCAAATGCTGCAGACAAATCAAGGAGGGTGAGGACTGTAATCTTTCCGCTATCCAAAGCAGTGAGAATGTCATTAACTATTTTCAGAAGAGTAGCTTAAGTACTGTGGCAGAGGCAATATGCAGACTGTACATTGCTAAAAAAAACTGTTTCAAGTCAGATGAGATACAAGTTGGGTTAGAACAACTTTTTCTAAGATTTTTTATATGAATGGAAGATTAGAAACTGGGTGGTAGTTCTTAAAATCGTTATGGTTGAGTGTTGGTTTATTCAGCAGAGGCTTAACAATGGTAGTTTTGAAAAATGATGGTAATTCCCCCGATGAGAGCGAGGCATTAACAACATCATTTAGTGAAGATAATATTGGATCTAAGCACTTAAGCAGCAGTGATGTTGGAATTGGATAAAGTTCACAGGACTTTGGTGCACTCTTCATCATGTATGTCTGTACTAAATCCATAGAGACAGGTTCAAATGCTGCAAACGGTTGTCACTGAAATTCTGTATCGTAACTGTATGGCGATGATGAGACAATTGAAATTGTGTTGTTAAACTTATCTCTTATTTTTTTGTACCTTGTCACGGAAGAAATTTGCAAACAGGTACGGAAGGTCTACTGAAGAGAAGGTAGTTGGAAGTGATGTTCCGCCCGGTCACATTATCCTGACACCATGCTGACCAGTCCTAACACTAACCTCTTAATACTGAACACCAAGCGAGGCAGCTATTAGTACCATTTTTGTAAGCCTTTGGTATGACTTGGCCGGGGATTGAACCCACAACCTCCAGCATCTGAGGCTGATGCTATAACCACTAGGCCACCGGAGGGGTAAAACAAGCTGTGGTAAAGAGCACAATCTGTTTGCCCAAGCTGAAATCCACAGAAGTAATTCATGTACACATGCTGAGGTCAACAGAGTGCAATTTTTGTGCATAAGTTTAGGTCAAAAGTGCAATTAGTGTACACAAGCTGAGGGCAACAATGTACAATCTGTGTACACATGCTGAATTTTGTTTATTTTTTTATGGTTACTACTGGTAAATAGCATGTACAAATTCAAAACAGCGCAAATGAAATATTTCTAATCCAGCTTCAATTGTTTTTCTGAGGGGCATACAAGTCTACTTCAAATTCATTGTACTTTCAATGGAGGTTATTTGTCAAAAAGAAATATACTATTTTTATATTTAATTCTGTTCTAATTACTGTCAATGGAGTAACTCTTTAATTGTTTAGACTGAGATTTTTACGAGCAAGATCCAACTTCTACCTTCTGCTTTTTTATTTAAAGAACTGTCTCAAAAGCTACATTGTAAACTAAGTCCTGCTAGATCTCTCAAGTATATGAACATTTATAAAACTTGGGTGTAATCTGGCTGCCCCACTACAGATTTACTAGATTTGCATTGTTCCAACAGATGGACATCTCACTGTTATAGGTATCTTGTCATGCATGCTTTGCAAACTGCCAACAGATGGACATCCCAATGTTATATGCATGGTGTCATGCATGCTTGGCAAACTGCCAACAGATGGACATCTCAATGTAATACTATCTTGTCACACATGCTTTGCAAACTGCCAACAGATGGACATCCCAATGTGATATGTATGGTGTCATGCATGCTTGGCAAACTGCCAACAGATGGATATCTCAATCTTGTAAGTATTATGTCATGCATGCTTAGCAAACTGCCAACAGATAAATATCTCAATGTTATACTATTTTGTCTTGCATGCTTGGCAAACTGCCAACAGATGGACATCTCACTGTTATACTATCTTGTCACGCATGCTTAGCAAACTGCCAGCAGATAAATATCTCAATGTTATACTATTTTGTCTTGCATGCTTGGCAAACTGCCAACAGATGGACATCTCACTGTTATACTATCTTGTCACGCATGCTTAGCAAACTGCCAACAGATAAATATCTCAATGTTATACTATTTTGTCTTACATGCTTGGCAAACTGCCAACAGATGAACATCTCATTGTTATACTATCTTGTCATGCATGTTTGCAAACTGCCAACAGATGGATATCTCAATGTTATACTATCTTGTCATGAGGTCGCCCTCAATTGCAAGTATGACTTTGTGTTCCTTGAGTCCTAATGAAATCTAGTTTTTAACAATAAATTCAGTGATTTTGTGTTCCAGTTACATGTAAGATCAACCAAAGTATATAATAATGAAATTCTGTTCTGACCTTTGTGACAAAAAAAAAACAGTTTCCTGTGCAAACATAGAAAATAATTAAGTTTCATGGCTTTATCACAAAGGGCACAGGAAAGGATACCAATTTACAAGTGGCATTGACTTGGTAGATATAACTTAAGCTCTACAACATGTGATGCCATCAAATTCAGAAACACAGGTGTACCATGATTCATCCATGTATGTCAAACAACTTTTCAAATATTAAGAAGAAAACAGGAATGATAAGCAAATAAATCCTACCTGTTGTTGCATCCTACCTGTACCCAATAATCAAGATGAGTCTAATGTAAAAACAAAAATAAAGAGTACAATTCTAAAAATAGCAAGTGCAATAATGTGCTAGGAGGCTAATAATCATTATAATATATACAGCTACTAAATTATGAAGCAATTCACTAACAGAAGTAGTTGCATTCACAAAATTTAAACAATGCACTCAGCTGAAAATCAAAATGGGAAATAACTCGTACACAAATCAAGGGAGTAAAATAATGTGTCTATATATGGATCTTACAATGATGACTATAATTAAAAATATGTAAAAAGTTTCACAAAGTAAAAGTCAAATGGCAAGAAATGAAATTGTGTTGTACACTGCATTAAGCTAAAAAACACAAGGGGAAATAATTCACACACATATCAAGGGAGAGAAGTGATTTGCTGATATGCACATCTTGAAGTGAGGACCATGATATCCACTAATGTCACACACTTCATAAAGCAACAAGAAAGAAGGGCATTAACTCTTAACAATAATTTCAGAATCAAAGTGATTTGTTTATAAACACTTTTTTGAGGTCATGAAGCAATTTCTACAAAATTCCATGACAATCAATCAGAAAAATCTTTAGACTAACTGCAGTACAAAGATTCTGTCAAATGCCATTAAACTCCAAGAAAAAGGGCAATAACTCTGGCAGCAACTGTAGAAGCATATTGATTTTTCAATATGCACATCTTCTGATATTGAACATAGTATTTCTGATTTTATGACAGTGAGACTAGAAGACTGTGTTCACAAGAGTTATACTGCTGCATGTCAAAAACGGAAATAAGTCATAAAAATCGAAGTACTGATTTGTTTATCTTTTGCATGTGGTAATTATAACATAAAAATTGTTTAAGGCAAACCATAAAAAGAGCAATGTGTGTGTGTGTTCAACTAGAATACTATGTATGTATGTATGTATGTATGTATGTATGTATGTATGTATGTATGTATGTATGTATGTATGTATGTATGTATGTATGTATGTATGTATGTATGTATGTATGTATGTATGTATGTATGTATGTATGTATGCATGCATATACAGACAAAAGGCAAATTTAAACTGTATAGAATTTCAGAAAGTCTTTATTATCTAAATAGCAAGAGGGTCTTTGCGTGTAAACCAGTATATCAATTCTATCAATTTAAAAAATGTAAGGAAAATATTTTTCTAGAATATTTATCCATTATTTACATGCCAAACAATCCACCATAGTATTACCCTATTCCTTGGTATATGGGACATTAGCCAGATATAAGGAGTTAAAGGTAAACATGACTGAATAACAGGCAGATCCATTCACCTACCAGTAGTTTGCCAAAGTCCTGTCTGTCAATTAAACAACCTGCCACTAGTTTCCCACTCACTCCTGGTTATCATCACCAGTTCTGACCTACCTTACAAAGTATCTATGGGGCTAATTTTAGCATTACTCACCCCCAACCTATTTATATCAACCACAGTTTTTGTTTATTTTGTTTTTAAATTGGCCAATACAAGGTTAAAATTCATGGTGTTTATCTTCATTTATATTTAAAAACATTTTGACTGTTGATCCAAGTGATCCTTAAAACCACTGCTGTATTTTCCTTTAACCAGTTCATCACAGCTTCAAAATCATGGGTTTCTTGCATGGTCTCATTCATTATTGCATAGATGCTTGAATTAGCATATTACATTAAAATCGTGCATTTCACTGATATTTCTAATAAGACTCATTTATGGAAAGTACTGTGATAATGTATTAGTGTGGCAAAAACCAAAGCCTCTAAAATCAAAACCATGAACCACAGCACATATTTTTTTAAATACAAATTTCATAACAAATATGTGAAATCTCTGCAATAATCAGCTCTGACAATTAAATGATAAGCATGTATAAGAAGTTTCATATCATAATTTGTATCACATCCGATGTACATGGGCTGATATACAACCTGAAATATAAATGTACCTATATTTGCTAATAATGCACAATGCACCAATATGTCATTAACTCTATTCTCCATTCTATCCGTAATTTCAAGCATGCCAATCTTCATCTACACTTTTCATTCTAGCTATGATCATTTACAGTTGTGAGTATAGACCTGATCCTATTGTTCCATGACATACAAGCTGTTTGTAGGTCAGTGAGTTAGTGGCTGGGGGTGGCATTACATGGCACATCAACACTTTGAAGGTGCTGAGTTAAGCTAAGTGCCTTGTCCAAACATCCATCACATTTGCCAATCCAGGATGATTTCATGGTCAAGTCATGCCTGCACCCTTCTGATCACAGTCTCAAACCTTAACCACTGTGACACCATGGCTTCTTCAGTTGCATATCCCTTTTTACATAGTTAAATCTTTATATGCAGGCAAACAGAATCAGATGAGAAAGAAGGACAAAAAACAGTAGTGTAGTAGTGTGTGACCTGCAAAATCTCATTTTCCCACAGTAATTTGGTGCTAGAATGCAATGAGTGGCCAAAGTCATGACTCCTATGAAATTTCCCACAGGCATGCATATTATGTGAGATAAAGACTGGGTATATTGTTGACTGAGCACTAATTCATTCAGTTAATCTTGATTACATCCCACTTTAGATTGTTCATTTTGATTTTATAGCAACCTTAATTCTCCAGCACCCATGGCTCAAGGCATTAGATTTGCAGAACTTGCTACCACCTTATGATCAATACTTTTGAGCTGATTTTGTTACAATTGTTACAGAGTAGATATCCAGCAGTTTATGTTCTGGAGACGGAACAACAAAAGGGAGTCCATGACCAAAAATAAACTAAAGGCTCCCATCATGACCTTCTGGAAAAAAGACCACAGTACCAGCTTATGTCTGCTGTATCTTAATTATTCCCTCAATTCATTTAAGATTCTCCCCACCTATCCCATTTACTCAGTTTAGAATGTTTGCTTTCCTCCCAAGTTTAATCAGGTTACAATGTTTGCTTTCCTCCCAAGTTTAATCAGGTTACAATGTTTGCTCTTCCCAAGTCTTATCAGGTTAGAATGTTTGCTTTTACCCCATTTAATCAGGTTAGAATCTTTGCTTTTCCTCAGCTTAATCTGGGTTAAGCCAACCACTTTTCCACAGATTAACCAGCACTAAAAAGTCTGCTTTTCTACAGTCTGATAAGGATTAGGAAGTCCATTTTTCTACAGTTTAATCAGGGTTAGAGGAAGTCAACTTGTTTAATCAGGGTTAGAAAGTCCACTTGTCCAATCTAATAAGGGTTAGGAAGTCCACTTTTCAAATGTTTAATCAGGGTTATGAAGTCCACTTTTCCAGTGTAATCAGGGTTATGAAGTCCACTTTTCCCAAATGATCCAAGTTAGAAAGTCTGCTGTGTACATTCAATACTTATTGCTCAGCTGAAAATTCTTACATAATTCATGTCATCACTCATTACTACCAAACATGTGAACTTCTTTATCCAATAAAAGATGAATCAAGAAAATTGTTGATACTTTTACAATTTTGAATGCTTTTATTTTTGATTATGTATGGTATTTGGGATTGGGTAGGGTTAGGGTACTAACATTTAAATGTTGTGGTAAATATTTGCTTCTTTTAATATTACTTGTCCACAATGGCTGCAAAGTTTTAATATGAACCAACCTGTACACCCATATGGAGCTCTCCAGATTGCACCGAATGACTTTAGACCTCTATCTTATGAGTGTCAAATACATGTACACAGAGTCCAGATTTCAGAGCTTGCAGTTCCATAAGATTTTAATTTTGGAGTTTGGTCTATGCCAAATGACTCTCTTTTTATGACAAATCAGTTCCAATTGAGCAGCCGTAGTGGTATTTCTAACTAAAAGGGTATGTACCCACCCATAAAGTGAGATAGAAACACTCAGGTGTAATCCAAAGAAAATGAACGTAGGATTTAGTGAAGCATTGCTTAGGGTCATACCTTTCTTGGCCCCTGCATGAACACAGAAGACACTGAGAATTCCTGTTCCAGCCCCAATATCTGCCACAATCTTACCCCGGATCTTCTCATAGTTCTTCAATATGGCATACCTACAAAGAGCCAATGTTCCATGGAAAGATTAATTAAGCTACATTGGAATTCAATAGTGCCATCACAAGGAAACCCTAGTCAGAGCACTACACAGATGACAAACAAAAATGTGAAACTGAAAATTGGATTCCACTGTCTTTTGTAACAACATGTTGATGCCAATCACCTCCTGAGATGCTATCTTTCTCATCCATTTTTCTTCAAACTGAAAACTAAAATACTATCTTTAATTCCATCACATCATCAGCTGCAAAATTGAATGTCATTTTTAACATAATGGTTTTATATTAAAGTGTGTCTTACCTTATTTATGACATCAGCAAACAATCACATGACAATAATACTAGACTACCAACCTGCGATTAAGAATCCTAGACTACCATCCTGAGATCAAGAATCCTAGGCTACCAATATCAGATATCAAGAATCCTAGAGCAATGACCTGAGATCAAGAATCCTAGACTACTGACCTGAGATCAAGAATCCTAGACTACCGATATGAGATATCAAGAATGAGGCAACAATGCAAAGACTACAAATCCTAGAGTTGCTGAGACCTTTATTTCAATTGCATGAGAAACATTTTGATCTTCATATACCGTACACTGACATCAATATTTTGATGCTCAAGATTTGAATATTTTAAGATTTTATTTCAACTAAATATAGACAGGTATGTGAGTAAAACTAAAGATATAGGGGTATGTGAGTAAAACTAAAGAAAGGGAATATGGGTAAAATAAAAGATAAAGGGTATGTGAGTAAAATTAAAGATAATGGGGTACATGAGTAAAACTAAAGATAGAGGGTTATGTGAGTAAAACTAATGATAGAGGGGTATGCAAGTAAAGCTGAAGTTAGAGGGGGTACATTAGTAAAACTAAAGATGTAGGGTTATGCAAGTAGAACTAAAGATAGAGGGTTATGTGAGTTAAGTTAATGATAGAGGGACATGTGAGTTAAACTAAAGATAGAGGGGTATGTGAATAAAACTAAAGAAAGGGGATATGAGTGTAAAATAAAAGATAGAGGGTATGTGAGTAAAGCTGAAGTTAGAGGGGTACATGAGTAAAATTAAAGATAAAGGATTATTTGAGCAAATGTAGCCAGAGGGTTATGTATATAAAACTTAAAACAAAGGGGTATGCGGGTATAACATCACAAAGAACAATGAATGAACAAGGAAAATGAACATTGAAAAATGTCAAATGTATATATGTACACAATTAACTGAGTTCTATAGAGGGTGTGGAGTTATGCTATCTAAATTTTCATAAAATGATTTTTAAAAGTTTTATAAGATAGTAGAGTATCTTTGTTATTGCTATTTATGAAACTACACAAATTTTCAACACACATTATTATCCATGAGTGTTTCATAGCTTCATTCTATTAATCTAAATAAATTTTAACATTTACCTCAATTCTAACATCCTTTAAAAATCAAAAATAAAGTGAATAAGAAAAGTAATACTTCCACATAAATAAGTCCATTCCCACATAACTTAAAAAAATATTTTAAAAAAATAAAACAATTTTATTGCTAATTTAATTTGCTTTTTTTATTTCCCTGACAGACTGACTGGTGTATAATGATACAGCAGCACATGCAAAACTATTCAGTGTTAGAGCAATTGGTTGTAAAGTGCCATTCCCATAAAGACATCATTGCAACTGAGCAAGATTGGTTTGGGCAGAATGTAAACAAACAACTGACACAGATTGAGTCTGACATGCTAACCACTGGCAGGCCCCCCCACCCCCCCAAAAAACCCAACAAAAAAACATGCAAAATACTAGAGTGATATTTTCATTGCTTCATAAAGATGTGAAATGGAGCCAAAGATATGAGAGCATACAGTGATGCTTATCATGCAAATATAGAAGAAATTATGTTCACTTTGTCAAAAATGGAAGTATTTTTGGAAGACTTTGTAAAAATTTTAAACTGACTTGGCATAAATGCTGCTGTTGATAACATGAAATGTAGGTCTAGTTATACACTGTACTGTCTATATTAAGTTATCTCAAACAGAGAAGTCTGTATTTAGGAAGACTGTATCAAGAGTTACTAACCTCTACTGAGAAATGATAAACACCAAGAGTTTGAAATCATTCTACATTAAAAGTAGATCCTTCCAGATGATACATAAAAGACTCATGTGCAGAAGAAAACGGCGCACACCTCATCTTGATTTTGAAATTATTTTCATTTTCATCAAATATACTGTCTGCCTTGTATGGCCCAAATTGTTAACCCCAATCAAAAGCCATCATATAGGTCAGGGGTGCACAACCCCCCCCCCACCCATGGGCCAGATCCAGCCTGTGAACTTGTTCTGTCTGGCCCATGGGTGGGAAAAGTAAAACAACACAAAATTCTGGCCTGTGAACAGGAATTATATTCAAGAAATTAGTATTTGCAGCCTTCAAGTGGTCTTAGAAAATTCAATCTGAAGCATGGCCAAAAAAGGGTTGTGCACCACTGATATACTGGCAGTTATATCACATCCTGTTAGCATATTAATTTCAAACTATTCTGTGCAATTATGGTTCATTCCCACACTTTGGATAATTTTCATAATCCAGAGCAGCATTTCAGTGTAAATCAGTAAATCCCCCTTGTCCTGTTATCAAAACCAGCCTGTGTGGCTACAGTGCCAGACTACACTTCCTGCATAAATCTTGATTGATAAGATTATCTAAAAGAGCAATGTTTAGTGTAGGACATGTGGATCCAAGCTAAATTTTAAACAAAAGTCCCTAAAAGAAACTGATACTACTGGGCAAGAAGAATTTCCAGTATTTCAAGATAAGATCACTTCTTTATGACAAGTCTTTTGGTGAAAACTCCATTTCATAACAATCATCCATTCAAGAGTACTGATAACAAGATTTTTAAGACGGTCATCATGGAAGCCATACTAGATTTATAACTGGACTAACCAAGTATCATAAGAAGTCTACTGGTGAAAGGGGGCCCCAAGTGACCAAGTGGTCTAAAGCGCTTTCTGTTATGGATCACTGCCATCTCACCTCTGACTGCGTGGTTTCGAGTCTCAGATTCGACCAATCCTGGTATGTGAGAAAGTTTGCCAGTAGCTTCTCTTGGGTTAGTGGTTCTTTCTGGGTTTTCTCAGGTTCTTCCTCCACCATTAATACTGGCCACCATGTATAGCCTATCTTGTGCTGAAAAATGGCGTTAAACCCTACTACTACTACTGGTGAAAACCCAACGTAGATATAGAATTCTATTTGGAGTGGAGTAGAGATAACAAAATTTGTTAAGGTGACTATCTTTAATGTCAGATCAGCATCATTTTCATTTAAGAAAAACTGGACATCATAAGAAGTCTTCTGGTGAAAGCCGCATGTTAATATGACTTTCTGTTCAAATAGAGTTGTGATATCAACATTTTGGGTTGCCATGGCAATCTTTCTGGATCTCGGATCATCCAGAAATCATAAGAATATTTTAATAAAACCCCACATTCATATAACCAGCTAAGGAGTTGCAACATGATTTTCAAAATGGCTGCCATTGTGTCCTTATTGGAGATCGAATTGGCACCATTCTCATTTAGGACCAACTGTGGTAGATATTATGAAGAAGTCTTTTATTGAAAATGCCCATGTTCATATGATAATCCATTCTGGAGGAGAAACAATACAATAATTTTCAAGACAGCCTCTATGGTGGCCATATTGCATCTCTGAGTAGCAACATCTTCATTCAGATCAACTAGACCATGGGATGAATGCATGTGTAAAACTGTATGGCCATCCTCCATGTATTTAGAGGAGATGTGATAAATTTGTGATAATGGACTGATGGATAAAGAACAGACAACAGACCATTCCATAAGCTCTCATGGACTATGACCCAATCTCTTTCAGTAAATTTCATTTTGACATTTTGAAAATTAATTTACTCCATTGAATCACAAAGCAAAGCATCGCAGCTGGTTAATAATTGTTATCAGGGTAGGATGGGGAAATAACTTCACATATATGTGAATGGTATCATCAAATTTTTTCAAAATGATATAACTTCAGTGTCTGAAAGTCAATGAAGTTTCCATTTATTTGTTCCAGCTCATGCATTAATTTTCTTGCAGCTATTGTAGGCACACACAATCAAGTATCAAGTGGCATGATGGGAAATTTAGTATTTTCACAACTGAAATATAGGAATGAAAAATATGAAAATTATTTCACCAATACATATTTTTTCTTTATTTCACACTCATGTAGATGATAGTTATTTAAACCCTTAAATGGATAATTATTGCCTGTACCAATTCTGCATTTCCATCCATTCTGGTCTTTTACTAGCAGAGCTAAAAAATCTTGCTGTAGTGTATTTGTCATCTTTTCTTATTATTTTTATTTTCAGTATAAGAAAAACAAAATATTCAACTGCTGATATCACCAAATGAATGATGGTCATTAGGATAATTTTATAACCTGTAACCAACATTCCCTCTAAACGAATGGCAGATGTGCGCGCAGTGCTCCCTGCACTGCGCAAGCATTACGGCGACGAGCAAAATTTAACGATGGATTGAGCAAAAATTGACAATTCAGCTGTGCATGGATGCCAGAGTAGCTGTGCGTGCGCGCGCAGCTTAGAGGGAAAGTTGCCTGCAACTAGTGTATAGAATCTGATCCCGAATAAATTATGCAAATGATTTGGTTTGGTTTGCTATGTTAGGACACAGCAACACAACTACTTAGCTATTGAGTACTGAGGCAATTGAAAATAAAACCTACTCTGCCCATGGGTACACCATGAACTAGTGAGCCACCTCGTGCAAAAGGGTTTTCAACTTATGAAATATTTAATAGCAGCCTGAAATTGAGGTAAACAGATTTCAAATCCATTCATGAAATGCATTTGCATCTCATTTTGTTTTCATTTTCATAAATTGTTTGGCATTCTGCATATACCATTTCTTCAAACTGCATATGTCATTTTGATCAAGTTCTTTCTGCACTTTATTTCCATTCATTCTGCAATCTGTTTGCTTTTCACTTTCATTTTACTTGCAAATTACTCATTTCTGAGTTTGTGAATTATAGTTATTTCAATTGGCACTAATGTGAATTTTTTTAATTTTCTGTTTCATACGAACTAGGGTTATCTTCTAATGACAAACCCCATCAGTCCACCATTCATAAAAAGATTCCTACTGTGCCCTCAATTTATTTACTTATGTTTCATTTTAATTCTATGGTAAAATAAAAAGCACAGACTGCCAAAATTCTTAAGCACTGAAACACATTTCTGTGCAACTTGCTTAAGATGTGTACCAAAAGATAGGACTTGCTTGACATGTGATCAAAAGACACCTAAATATAACCTGCCTGATATGTGTATCCAAATACACCTCCACACAACTTGCTTCAAATGTGTATTCAAACTTGCCTCTACACAGCTTGATTGACATGTGTACCTAACACACCTTTACACAACTTCCTTGACATGTGTATCCAAACAACTCTACACAACTCAACTGACATGTGTATTCAAACATACCTCTACACAACTTGCTTGACATGCCTATCCAAACACACCTTGACACAACTTGCTTGACATGTATATCCAAACACACCTCTGCACAAAGTGCTTGACATGTGTCTCCTTACACACTTCTACACAACTTGCTTGACATGTATATCTAACATACCTCTACACAATTTGCTTGACATGTATATCTAACATACCTCTACACAACTTGCTTGACATGTGAGCAAGACACCTCTACACAACTTGCTTGACATGTGCATCCAAACAAACCTCTACACAACTTGCTTGACATGTGTATCAAACATACCTCTACACAACTTGCATTATATGTGTATTCAAACATACCTCTACACAACTTGCTTGTCATGTATATCTAACATACCTCTACGCAACATGCTTGACATGTGAGCAAGACACCTCTACACAACTTGCTTGACATGTGTATTCAAACAAACCTCTACACAACTTGCTTGACATGTGTATCTAACATACCTCTACGCAACATGCTTGACATGTGTATCAAACAAACCTCTACACAACTTGCTTGTCATGTATATCTAACATACCTCTACGCAACATGCTTGACATGTGTATCAAACATACCTCTACACAACTTGCATTATATGTGTATTCAAATACACCTCTACACAAAGTGCTTGACATGTGTATCAAACACACCTCAGCACAATTTGCTTGACTTTTGTATGAACAGATGCCTCAACATTCCCATTTTCACTAGCCAAGGTTCCAATAACCCTATCTACATCTTGGTATATCAAGCAGATATTTCTGAGCTTTGGGTCTGTAAATTTCACTGGATGCAGCAGCAAGCCACTGCATCCAATCAAAGTTAATTTGTTTAAATGTGAATACTGTTGACACAAATAGACATGTAATGGCTTCCCTCTGGTACACAATCATCCATGTCAATGTTAAACTTACAAAGTGTCCTTTTTAGATCAATTGCTACCACCATTTTCAGCCAGTGTATACAATGTAACATGCTACCAGTTAGTTGGAATTACATACAAAAGGAAGCAACACATGAAATCTAGGACAAAACATCAATATAGCTGTTCAATCAATCAAGGTGTAGATAGGGTTATATCAAGGTGTAGATAGGGTTATATCAAGGTGTAGATAGGGTTATATCAAAATGTAAATAGGATTATTGGAACCTTGGCTAGCAAAGGTGCTACATTACTTGCTTTACATTTGTACCAATTTGGTCAAAACATCTTAAACGGTTGTTCTGGGAACAATAATGTTAAGGACAGTCATTCTGAAGAACACAGTAATAGTTATTTCAACCCTGTACAGTGTGTATTAAATAATTGGGGGAGGGGGAGAGAAGGGAATAATAAACAAATATCCCTTGAAGGAACTGGTGTTCCAATGCCCTAAAAGATAAGACTATTCCTTTTATTGCTTTGTTGTTAGTTATTATTTAATTTTTTTTAGGGGAGGGGTGGGGGGGGGGGGCGGAATAATAAATAAGACTCCTTTGAAGGGACTTGGTGTTCTACTGTCAAGAATGAATTGCCAGTAATTCAAGATAAGACTATTCTTCTCTTTTAACTGGGGGGAATAATAAACAAGACTCCCTTGAAGGGACTAATGCTCTTCTACCCACAATAATTGCCAGGACCTCATGGTAAGATTATTCTTTTTAACTATTCAAAATCTTTGTGTGATAAAAAATACACATCTTAAATGGTTCTGGAGGTTTGTTCTGGATATGAAAGTGCGGATAATGGATCGCTGGACATATGGATGAAATCCATAAAAATACAAAACCTGAAGAATTGTGAAATGTACTAGTTTTGGGAGTTTTGACCCAGAAATTGAAGTGTTGATAATAGATGGATGACCGGAAACACAAACACTAAAGATACTGTGAATAGCAAATGGCATGTCTGGACCACTAGTCTAAAATGTGTTCCAAATTTGTTTCCAGAATATAACTTAAAGCTATTAAAGATATATATATATATATACTTCCATATCCGCCATTTTGAGTCCCTATCCCACATAACCGGCACGTTTCATTTTAATAAGAATATAAAAATACATCACATTATGTTGTGCATGTCAACCTCGCAAGATCGAATCGCATGACTCTTTTTACGTGTTTTCTTCTTCAACCATATTTGTTATTCTTTCCTAAACAAATAGATCAATCAATAAACAAACGCATAAACAAATGGATATACAACCAAGTAGAAACATGTAATGATTTTCAATTTTCATGGGCTTAAATCAAGCATCTGATTATCGTTAAAGTTTAAAAGCCAATTGCTTATATACAATTTCATATTTCTAAAAGCATTTGAGGAAAACATCGTTTTGACATTCGAAACAACATCATGTTCCGTCAGACACATGTTTCGTTTGAATACACTAAAGATGAAACTTCTTTGACCGGTTATCGCTTTCATCTAGTATAACTACGGCCACCATCCCCTCCACAAATACAATATTTGAATATACTAGTTAAAATGGTTTCTCAAATATTCTATGGCACAAACACATGTTGTCGTTAAAAATATTTGCACATAAAAGTTCTAGCATAAAATACATGCTATGAAATTTTAATTCGTGACTGATATTGTATCCAGAAAATCGTGATCTGGAAATACTCTTTCAAGATGACAAGCTTAGGGATATGATATGAATGACTTTTTAAAAACGGCAATATTGTCCGTTTGTAAACAACAACAAAAAGTGCATTTCTTAGATATCAATAATATACACGATTACGGTTCTACTTTACTATTCTATCTTTCGATATAAGCAAGAGAAGTTCTAGCTTTATTTTTATTGTTGTGCTATAGTACACATAATTTCAAGTATAATCTATGTATTGTGTCTAAGAAGTAAATATCCTTATTGATAGTTAAATTAGATTATTATCTTGAATATACAAGATGACTAATGTTGACAACGGTTTGTTAGCGACTCAAATGGCGGCAGAAGGTGCGCACGCGTTGAATTGTGGGTATTTGCGTACCTAATCGTGACATCTGTGAAAACAACCCATATATATATATATATATATATATATATATATATATATATATATATATATATATATATATATTTAATAGCTTTAAGTTATACCTCTGGAAACAAATATATGAATGGATAGATGAAAAGAAAAGGAAAGAAAAAGAATAATAAATAATAAAACTGAAGAACTTTATATAAATATAGCTACAAATGGACTACCATCCAAATATTGACTACCAGCCAGATATAGACTACCAATCTACAATACATGCCAAGTTTTTATAAGCCATCTTAAATGATTTGGAGTTTAGCCATGGAAATGAAGATGTAGATATTGTTAAGATGGATAGAAGAAATGGACAAAAACAAAACATATTGTAAATGAAGAATTGTGCATAGCAAAATGCCCATTTCAACTACAAGTCCAAATATATGTAGTAATGTTCACAGAGGTACCTTAGTTCAAGAGCTATGTTCTGAAAACAAATATGCTTACAGACAGAAGGACAGACGTAGACATAGCAAAAGTTACATCACCTCCCTCTGTATCACATATGGGGAGGGGTAATAGGTAATGATAATATTCTAGTAAAGACTGGGACATTTAATAAAATAGCACAGACATATATTCTGTCTCTGTTACTGACAGTGACAGGATCAAAGCCACCAGGATATCTTCCCACAATAGTAAATTTGTACCATCTTGTCATGACACTAGACATTAGATGTCAAGATTTGTGACATACAAATTTGTACAGAGTTACAGAGCATGAGAATTTCCACTCGTACATAGTAGTTATAATAAAATGCACAGACAAGAAACTTCACAAAGCTTTCTAACCATTTCCTTCCAGTTTCAAGATATGAAGATCTCTCTCTCTCTCTCTCTCTCTCTCTCTCTCTCTCTCTCTCTCTCTCTCTCTCTCTCTCTCTCTCTCTCTCTCTCTCTCTCTCTCTCTCTCTCCCTCCCTCCCTCCCTCCCTCCCTCCCTCCCTCCCTCCCTCCCTCCCTCCCTCCCTCCCTCCCTCCCTCCCTCCCTCCCTCCCTCCCTCCCTCCCTCCCTCCCTCCCTCCCTCCCTCCCTCCCTCCCTCCCTCCCTCCCTCCCTCCCTCCCTCCCTCCCTCCCTCCCTCCCTCCCTCCCTCCCTCCCTCCCTCCCTCCCTCCCTCCTCTCTCTCTCTCTCTCTCTCTCTCTCTCTCTCTCTCTCTCTCTCTCTCTCTCTCTCTCTCTCTCTCTCTCTCTCAGGATCAAAACTGCCAACATCATCCAAGTACCATCTGTTTTCGCTTATAAGTTGAGTCAAACAACAAAAAACAAAAGTTCCTGATCTGCCATAGTTTAATGTTGTCTGCAGACCTGGGTATATACTGTTGGCTCTACTGTTTATGTAATGATTCTTAGAAAGTATTGGAAGCTTCATGAGCTGAGTGGTCTGAAATCCTATATAATTTTGTAATGGCAAAACCTTTAGCAGTAATATTGATGGTCCAATCCAATGGTTAGAACAAAGGTAGCAGGAATATTGTTTCCCAGTCTCTGCTGTTCAAAGTTGATATAAATGAATACATTTAAAACAGATCATTAACAATTCCAAAACTGTAATGAATTATTGGCAGCTAAAATGTGGAATTCATAACTACTGGTAAAGATATATATATAATCACATTCATTTTTGGCAAACGCAAAGCAATGGCTTGCATTCCATTTTGGATATTAACAATTATCTTATTTATTATGTACATATCGATCAGTTTAAAATTTCTTTCAAAAACTGGTCTTCCTGGCCCTTCTGTACTGAAAAATGCTGTATACATTAAGTGATTCAAACCATTTAACCAGGTAAGTCAACAAATTACCAGTCTGGTTCAGTGCCTATTTAATGTTTCAATCTCTGCAGGTGTTGAGATGTAATAAACATACTTGTTATCTTAACTATTAACAAACTTGTTAACTACTACTGCTGCATCCTAACAAAAGTAAGAAAGCAAAGCTATCCACAGATGATCAAATACACTTAGAGGCATTTGAATCAAACTTACTATCCTACATACCAACATTCTGGTAGTTTCTGAATAAAATGTTTGACTGTTCAAATCTCCCTGGATTCGATTCAATTTAACAAAGTACATATAAACAGTATACTGTCAGTATCTAAATATGAATGTCTGTACATTGTCCTTAAGTTGGCCCAAAATCTATGATTTTGAGAAATATGTGCATGTTCAATCTAAATTGACAACTTTTTTCCAACGTTATAAATTAAAAAGATCTTTGTGTTCCGAATTTAATATTTTTTTTTATAAAAACAAATATTTTCAAACTTTTGATGTATTTCAATAGCAGTAAACTCTCCCATCAAAATAATGAAAATAAACATCCTTTTTGTCTCGGGGAATCATTAAGGGCCTTAATAGACCCTTAAGACTGATCTACAGTTAACTCAACATAAGGCAACTCTGTTCAAAGCGATCCCTTTTTATTGGGTCATGGATCCCATTCTTTTTTCATTGGAGGTCAGATCAATATCATTCTCCTTTAGAACCAACTAGAAATCGTAAGCAGTCTTTTCGTGAAAAAACCCATCCATTCATGCGGAGTAGCCACATCACTACTGTGGTCATACCGGATACCATAGCAACACCATTTTTTAAAATTTATGACCAACATAACCTTGGGATGAATGTGTATATAGTTTAATGGCATATATGTACCTTGGCAAGAGTAGTGTTAACAAAATTATGTTAATAGACAACAGCCTACAGACAGATAAATTCCATCCCATAATTTCTTATGGTCTACGACATATATCTAATGTTGGCACATGACATGACTGAATTCAACTGATAGTCGACTGTACATTACATGTCATCCTGCATTCCAATAAGTCTTATGTAGTAGCACATATTTTGATGTAACTGCTATGGGGAATTTGTCTTACGTAAAAACTTAGTGAATAATTAATAGCAGCCAAAAGACTTTTCACAGCCTCAGTCTCACAAGTTAGTATATTATCCTGTATTTTATTTGTATGGGTGTGAAAACACTGCTTTAGCAATAAAAAACAATATTTCTCCACTGACAAGAACAGCATCTTTGGGGAGCTGCATGATCAATTTGTCAAATACCGTATTCTCACTTATTGAGTCAAACCGAAAACAAACAAAAAAATCCTTAGCAAAATGCACCTGCAGATGAGTGTCTACCCTGTTTGTTCTTCTGATTATTATTCTACTGATTATTATTAATGCAATGATCAAGATCTGCTGGCACATAATGCAATGGCAGATCTGGGTCTGTGCAGTTTGCACTCATAAGCAAGTATAATGGTAGTGGTTAATTGAGTGTGATTGTTAGTAAGGATACATCTCAACAAAATTTCATAAAAACTATCCAAATGGAGTGGGTATTACCAGATAAATACATCAAGTCCAATCTCTGATCTGATGATGGTGTCAGTTGGTTCATGTAATACTCAGGACCAAACTAATGCAAATTATACCTTGAGACACCACTCCAGTTCTGCCAACAAAAAAATCTCTCTCAAGAAAACCTGTACAACAAGAAAATTAATTTTGTAAAAATGTGATATAAACAAATGGTGGTATAAAAAAATTATCTTAAAAATCAGGTTTTACTATACTTTGTCTACCAGTTGTTGGGGGAGAAAGGTTTTGATTTGATGCAGTTTAAGACATTTTTCAGCACATGATAGGTTTTGTACATGGTGGCAGTGTATTTGGAAGAGGAAGAAATTGAGGAAACTGGGAAGAACTACAAACCCAGAGGAACAAATGGATGAACAGACAATGCTATAACATAGTACAGTGTATGCCATCTATACTTGCTTATGAGTTAACTGCACAGACCATGATCTGCCATAGTATAATGCACAGCAAATCTGGATCTATTAGTTTGCCAGGAATAATTAGAAGAACAAACAACATAATAAACCCAGATCTGCAGGCTCATTATGCTACAGCAGATGAGAATCTTTATTGCTTGCAGTTTGATGACTTTTAAGCAAGTATATATGGTAATTTAGAATGAGCCTGGGGTTGAAAATTCTCCAAACATCCACTTACACTGTAAGACAATAACTACAAACTTGTACTTGCCCAGAATAAACTCAACAAGCTATTATATAAATATGAAAGTTGGTGATGTCTGATTGTGTGAATAGTTTTTCTCTGCAACTTGTTTGGTGAACCTTCTTACACCTTTGTACATAATTAGTCTGAGATCAGTCTGCTCACCATCAGGTAAGTGGTTATCAGCTCTGAAGAGTAAGGGTGAAGTGCTTGCATGAGCATGATCAAAACAAATGGGAAACAAAACTTCTATTAGAATGTATGGAATTTAAAAAAATTAAGTCTGCAATTTTCTAGACAGAACATTTTTTCTATTAAAGACAAACTCTTGTCAGACCTCAACCAGCACACTATTTGAAAGTACAATAGCATCTCTATTTATGCTGGTTAGATTCCCACACTATTTGGGACTTCATTCATCATAGATGAGGTGACAATAAGGTGTAATTAATAAATGGGTACTAAATATTATTTAATTGAATCTTCAAATGAAGCCATACTGTATTTTTTTTGTATCATCCAAAGTATGCATGATATTGTCATTTAGCACTTTTAACAAGGGACTGGAACTTCATTAATTACTATAATCATGTAATTTAGAACAGCATATGCTGAAACAAAAGGCTCATGTGGACCTATGATCACTCACCAGCTGCCAAATGACCAAATGACCAAATACAACAGCAGTTCTTAAATGAATTAATTCTAGGTCAGTTGGATGCTTTCTGCAGAAATTCCTTCTGATGCTGTTGATTGTATTTTGTAGTATGAAAACATCTTTTTCAAGGTTTCTCTATTTTTTAATATTTTCATCCATATAAGGAAATAGGTATAATCTGTCCACTACTGAATGGTATTTATGCTAGAATGCTTTCTGTCAATGTTGATCAAATTCTGTTTGGTTTATGGTGGGGGGTGGGGGTGGGGGTTTGTTTAAAGGTTTTCTGTTAATATTGACAACCATATCTGATGGTGACATCATCTTTTGTATTAAACAAAAATGCCAATAGATACTCTTTATCAAATCTGGTAAAATTTTGTTAAGTTGTTTTGGATATGTAATTGTTTAAAGGGTTGTCTAATTTTAGTCATTGTGGCCATAGTTAATGTATCATTTGTTTATTTATTTTTATGGTTTAACGCCATTTTTCAGCACATGATAGGCTATACATGGCGGCCAGTTCTATTGGTGGAGGAAGAACCCGGTATAAAAACCCCGGAAAGAACCACTGACCCATGAGAAGCTATAGGCAAGCTTTCTCACATAACTACATTAGCTGAATCTTAAGACTCAAACCCATGCAGACTGAGGTGAGACGGCAGTGATCCGTAACGGAAAGCACGTTAGACCACTCGGCCACTCGGGGCCCCTGTATCATTTGTACAAAATTTGAAAGAGCTTCATGTCACGATCCTTTCTGTCATAATTGGCTGAATTTGGTTAAGATGTTTTTTAGATGTCATTTAAATTATGTATGTAATGGGTTTAATGGCACATCAGCACAATCCTGGCTACACAGTATCAAATAGTTTGGTTCTAAGAATATAAAGTGAAATATTTTGATAAACTTTCTTGCTTAAGAAATGGGAGCTAAATGTTTTTTACTAATGACACACTGAGGAAGTGAATCCAGGCTGACCTGGGTGAGTACTGAACAATGTTTGGATTATGTACGAGTCTGATGTTCTGCGATCTAAGATACTGCTGCCCTCGAAATAAATTTAAATATGTAGTCCTTCAAGAAAACAGGCAAAGATCTAAAACAAAAAGGTGGCAAAAAATACAAATGTCAACAAGGGGCCCAAGTGGGCCTCATATCACCTACCTGAATTGCATTTAACATAATTTGAAAATGCCATTAGGTTGGTTTATGTCCAATTGTAGGAACATAACCTATAAAACTTTATATTATGTTCATTTTACTTACATTCCCAATAAAAATCTTTATAATTAATATTTTATAGTTTCTTGCTCATAATTTAAAGTCATCCAAGATTTTAGATGATATAAACAGATTTACAATTTTTTTTAAAATAAAAATGTGATTAGAAATACAGACCCTTGAACAAGTAGGGAAACAAGCTCAGTCAACCCGATGCTAGGAATCTCATTAACACTGTGTAGATCTCTCTTATTATAGAACCTGTCAACAACATTGATAGTATAGGTTTATGTTCCACAGTGGGTCAAATCTTACTAAAATTCAGTCACAAGAGAAGCAAACAAACTCTGCCAATCAGATAATAGATTACCTCAGCCTTATGTGTCCTGTTCATTATCCTAAATATTGTGATAATATGAGACTATCTAAAAATATCTGATCAAAATCTGATAAGTAATAAAGTTGCTAGTGTCAGTAACCTCAGCCAATCAGATGCAGACTCACATTGTAAATAGCCAATCAGATGCAGACTCACATTGTAAATAGGTGTGAATTTCACTTGTAATTATACTCAATCAAGACCCATGTTCATCATATCTCAATACTATGCATCAATCTTACACAAATACAACACATCATATCTTGATGATAAAAGATTATTTACCAATATTATCACAAGTAGAGTCATTAATGTGAAGACAAGACCAGTAAATCAGATGTCCCCAAAAAATCATCTCAATAATATACATTGATCATAACATGATAATTGTACTCCTCTATTTAAGCCTATCTATTTAGTTTGGTCCAAACGGGATTTTAAATCCAGTCTCTACAGTAGTAACAATTAAGCTCAGCCAGTCACATGCAAGATCTCATCAATATGCATGGATCCTGACACATTAATCTCAAGCATGATCATGACCATTTAAGCTTATATTCAAAGTCTGATCGCAATCAGATTTTAAAAAAACAAGCTTCCATAGCGGGAACTGGTTCAGGCAATCAGATGCAAAATCACCTCATTAATATGCTTAGATCTCTTTATCAAACCCATCCTTGATGATATAAGGCTGTGTTTCATGATGAACAAAACTGGGTCAAAAATGTAGTTTACAATGGTAACAAGTTCAGCCAATCTGATGCAAAATTATCACATTAATATATATGGATGCATCTTGTTCATTACTGAAATCGTCAGCGAGATCATAATGATATAAACAAATATTCCATAAATGATCAATATAAGGTCAAAAAAAATGCCTCCTGGGTTGTAACAAGCTCAGCCAATAATATGCAAGATTCCCTCATTAATATGCCAAGGTTCTCACTCATTACTGATCTTGTACAAGGTGCTAAGGATATATGCCAATATTACAAGTTTGATTGAAATTGAATAAAAAAAATATGGACACTGTGGATGGATGATGGATGACAGACAACGCATGATAGATATAAGGCCATAAGATAATTACATGCGAGTCTTACCTGCCAGGTGAGGTTAGATCAGCACCATTTTCATTTTGGGACCTTCCAGGCACATTTAATGTCTTAAATGAAACACCACATGTTAATCTGACATTTTGTAAAGGAGTAGCAGCAATAACAAGATTTTCAAGATGGCTGCTGTGATATATTATATTGAATGTCAGATTGGCACCATTTGTATTTAGAACTAACTAGACATCTTAAGAAGTCTTCTGGTGAAAACCCCATGTCAATATGACTTTCCATTCTGGAGGAGCAACAATAACAAGATGTTTATATATGGCTAATGTGGTGGCCATAGTGGATGTCAATCTTTCCACTGACATCCAACTGGTTATGACAAGAAGTCTTTTAGAGTAAAGAACCATGCTGCTATTATCATCCACTAATTATATTTTATAAAACACTGAATACCTTACCAAATGCTGTTCTAACCATGTAATGCTTGTATTAGTGCTTTCATTTCCTTAACACATTAACCCCTGGAGGCTTTTGCTGTTTTCACATGAAATGCGAGTAGGAAACACATTTTGGGGACTATTTCTAAATACATGTACATCCTAATACATCAACTTCCAAACCATTTTCCATTAGACCAATGCCTATTTGTGCTTTAAAAAAATGTTTTCCATTGGTTAGTTTGCTGATGCATGAGCAGAAGGTGAAAAGTTGGAAGTTCTTTTTTTTTTTGCTTAATGGCCCCATAATTTTTGTATGGAAAAAACTCTTTATTCAAAATGTCCATCTTATCCTACTTTTTGCACAGATTCACCTGTCTGTGTGCACTTCAGACTGGTCTGCCTTTGATCTGAGGCCATAAAGTCTAAAATCTGGACACAAAATTGGATTCCAACAATAGGCAAATTTTGGGTGGAAAAAAAGGGTCCATAAAATTAGGTTTTTCCCTCTGTATTTTGTAGCGCAACTAAAATGTCCAGATTATTTGGTATCTTTGTAGAGCCAAATCTGTCTACCTTTCTATAATACCATCCACTTTAGTGTATCACGTATGACCTCGAGGCTAAAGACCTTGGAAGGCTTTGAAGTAGGCTACTACCTCAAGCCCCATAAACTTGGCGCTAGGGGTTAATGTAGTTTTTACCTGTACTCTGCTTTTGTAATAATTACGTTGAAACAAATGCTATGTAGCAGTAATTTTTTCCTGAAAGACTGCAAACTTTATAAGGCTATATATTCTTTTATAAAAAATATTTTTATTTTCTTAAATACTGACATTAATGTCTGCAGAAAATTAAATTCATGGTCCATGCCCTTATAGGATTATTTTCACTACAATTAATTAATGTACAAATACACCTGTGATTATTTAGAAAATTAGTAATAAATTACTGATGGTTACAATTATAGATTACAATTACCCAGTATGTCAGGTGAACTTCAATGTTTGATACCCCAAGCTTTCCTTAATTCTGGATGCAGTTCTGAGCAAATTTGTCAAGTAATTATCCACTAAAATAAATAGGAAATATTGTCTTTTAAAATATTATTGCACAAGTCCACGTGTAGATGGACGGGTGCTTGGAATGGATTGACATTTTATCCATCATGCCACACATAAAGTGGGCGTCATTGAAAAATTGTGCTTATGGTCCACAGGCTTATGTTCCAAGTGCTAACTGATATTCAGCAGTAAATTGCTCAGGTTCTTGCAGAAATTAATCAGTCAATTCCAAATATCTCCATGCAAGATAAAACAAACTATATGAGAGAAGCATCTGGTAATGACCCTATTAATTGAAAACAGAAAGGGGGGATCTTTGTTTAAAATTTTCTGCCTGATTCAAATTAAAGTCAACTTGCCTTAAAGTTTAAATGCATTAAACAAAAGCTAGTTCTTTCAAAAGTCATGTGAACCAAATTACTGTTCAAATGAACATCTATAAACAGCCACTTGTCTTCAGATAACCCTTTGACCTGATATGGGACACCTTACATGAGAGTAGAGACTCGTTCACATGACATGGAAGTAGAGACTCGTTCACATGACATGAGAGTAGAGGCTCATTCACATGACATGAGAGAAGAAACCAATTACTGACTCTTAAAAAAAACTTAAAGTTTACATATCCTCTTTTATCAAGCACTTTTTTAAAACAAATGATTAAAGATAATGTTAACTGAAACTTGGGCTGGGGTTGGGGGTGGGGAGTCCAGCTTATGTTATTTCATAATCAGAATATTTTGTAGCCTCGCATTTCCACCTACATATTTGCCATTCCCATTAGTTGAATTTGGTAGAAAAGAATTATTAACATTTATGATTATGTATCATTATTAGTATCAAAATAAAAAAGAAGTCAAATTTTAAAATTGTTGGAAGAACAATAAATTCAGAAAACATTTATAAGAAGTCTAAAATGGATCTCAAAATAGCAGTTTGTGTACATAAGTAGTAGAGTGCATTAAATCTGAGGATTATAAATAGTGTTAAGGAGAAGTACAAATAGAACAGAGCACCTGTACATGCAAATTGATAGGCAGCTAGAAAAGTAATTACAAAGCTATCAATCAGATTAATTATAGCTTCCTTATATTGATTACAAAAGTTAATTTGATTTATTCATTTTCTCTAAGCACAGTATTTTATAATTTAAATAATGGTATTGGCCACCCATATTATTATCTGTTTGTTCAAAACTGGAGCTCGATTTTATTTTGGATATGAGGTATTGATTCATGAGATCACACGAGGGCCATTGGTAAACAACCCTATGATGGTAATGACAGAGCTTAAAACAAGAGTACTAACTCGTGATGCAAGAATGCAGCTTTCAAGGATTATGAGTTCTTGTAACTTTTTAAGATGGTGACATGGTTTGCATCAGTTGACCCAAATTAAAAATTGGTAATTGATTATCAAAAATCCATCTTTAACATAAACAAGAAATGCCATCAAAATTTGTCTCAGTGATAAGGGGTATGACTACACGCAGAATTATTTAATGCAGACTGGTTTTCTTCAAATACTCTATTGATGACTATTTACAGTATTTTTACATTGCAGACTGGTTTTCTTCAATTTCTTTATTGCTAATTCAGATAATTGCTAATTTACAGTATTTTTACATTGCAGACTGGTTTTCTTCAAATACTCTGTTGCTGACTATTTACAGTATTTTTACACTGCAGACTTGATGTTTAATGTTATACTGTAAGTAGGTAATTCTTAATCTGTCTTGGTCTACATCCAAGACAGCTTCATACCTTTTGGCATGCAACACTTAGTAAAGTACGCTTCATGCCTAAACAAACAACCAGTTGAAATCCTGCAAATAGTGCATGGGGCCAGCTGTACATAGTGGTGTTATTTTCTGCAAACATGTGATTCTACCAACAGTAGGCCAAAAATACCATTTTAAGGGTCTACTGCGTATACCATTTTATAGCTGATGTCTACCGCTTTGGAAAATTAAACAAATTTGATTTTAAAATTTAAATACCCCCCCCCCCCCCCTTCATACTTTTACGTGATGTATCAACACATTAGTTAAACTAGCCAGAACCAGTCTACTGGAAACTGAAAATATTCCACCAGTATAATAACCAGTCTACTGGAAACTGAAAATATTCCACCATAATAATAACCAGTGCATTGAGTTTTGGCAGATCAACTGTTCATGAACACTTGACATATGTACACAACTAGTTATTCATTGATTACCTTACTGCTGTAATATGAGGAGTGTAAGGACAAACATTGTATGTCTTTTGAGGTGTTGTAATAAAGAAATGAAAGGTGGTCATAATCTCTTCTACGTCTTTGACTGTAAAGTGTTGAATTTTGAATATAAACATTGAACCTTAAAGGTGAATGCATTGAGCATTAAGACTGTATTGCAAATAGTCATTCTTTAAAGGAAAGTGTTATACAACATAGTTCAGAGATTCTAGACTGATGAAAGAAATGATTATCTTTGGTAAATTTTAGGAACTGCTGCTTATGTTCCCAGTAAAATAAACACTTTGGAAGTAATGTGAATTTAAAGTGACAACCATGGTTGAAATTCTTTTGTCCAAAATTTCCTGAGAGAAGTTTGGCTATGAGGGAAGACTAAAAGAGAATAATGCCTTCCTCGTTAACCAAGAAAAGGGAACAGGTGGCTGTCTTGTGACAAAAGATAGATATTAGTGTTAGGACACAATTTCTAAAGAGAATAGCATTAAGCTATGCAATTTTAATATCACATAATATTCTGTTTTTGTCTGTTTGTTTTATGCAAATGTTTGATATGACTAGGTTCCATATTAAGTATTGTTTATTCAATTTCATTCATGGAAATGTGTTGATGCTTGAGTTGTTAGGCAATTTATCTTTTTAATTTTACAGTTACTAGTTCATTGGTTGAATTGATTGCATGCAATCCAAATTTTCATATGAAGAGGATTTCATAGGGTTATATGAAATAATTTCCTTTGATTATTGTTAGTTAATGATAATTACCTATTTATATCTGATTTTGTAATGTTTAAATAATCTTGCAGGTTACTGTGAGAATTTGTGAATTTTATGTAATACTAATCGAACATGTAGTAGCATAAGTAAAAGAATACAGTAATGTTCAATCACATGTTAATTTATGACTGGTCACTGTGAAGCAAGGGTAATGTTCTATCGTATTAAGTCAGAATTTATGCAGTGTGTGGATAACTAGTATGCTTCTGAGTAACGTAAGTGAAGGAATTTTATGTACGGATAAAAAGTGGTACATATAGAGATTTAAGGATAATTTTGTCCTTTAAAGAACAGTTTCTGGGAGACTGTGTGTGTGTGATTTGGATTTTTAACCAAGCTTTAACAATGTTTCAGTCATATCGCTCTGATGTCTGCAGTGTGACTGTGTATTGTAATGCCTAGCACTGAGGCATAATACCACATAGAAGTAGTATGATGTCCCACACAGTCACATTATATTCTGACACCAGGCTGACCAGTCCTAACACTAACATCTAAATGCTGAGTGCCAAGCGAGGCAGCTGTTAGTACTATTTTTCAAGTCTTTGGTATGACTCAGCTGGGGGTTGAACTCACAACCCCCCACATTGAGGAGGATACTGGAGCAGTTGTTTCTAGGAGAGATACAGAACAGTCCGAAGACAGAAGTCTGAGAAAAAGAAGAAGTAAAGAAATCATAATAAAAGACATGGGAGGAGTCCAGAAAGGGATGAAGCAGTCGGAATAAAGACTCGAGGAAATAGGAGGACACTGGAACACAGTCAAGAGAGGAAGGTGATACAATCAGTCTTGGACATTGTGGTCTTTTCACCACTCATTATTATGATGAGATAAATCAAAATTAGTCACTGCAATTAACTTCTGGTGACATAATTTAAGCTGAATGAGAATTGCCACTAATAATTTGTTCTGATTAAATTCGTTATTTTTCTTGTCTAAAGGGGCTTGTATTGCATTATTTATTTCCAATAGTCTTGCACAGTTCTCTGTTGATGTTCTATCTAACCATTCACACCTGGGTCATAAAACTGAGGAAGGTAATTCCCTAGATAATGCAGCCAAATCCAATTAACTACCCTTCTTACTAAGATCAAGACCTGATTTTGACAAAAACTAGCTGACTACTGCCAGAAAAGAGAGAAAATGGAGAGGCTGACCAAAAAAAAATTATTTGGGCAGACACATTGAGCAATTAATTGGAATTTTTGGCATGTTTATTGTTATTGCATTGTGCAAGATGTTTTAAGAAGAATAATTATTCAATTAATGATTGCAAAATGCAGAATGTACTTTACATCATGCCAAAAAACCAACAACTAAGAAATATTACAAATTCAACAAGTTTTATGTGTGTGCAGGCAAATAGCAAAGGTCCTGAACTTGCATTGTGTGTTTCAAAGGTAATCATCTACTGTTTTTCATGCACATAAATTTCGTTCAATGTCTTGATAAAGTCTATCATTAACAGTATAATGCAAGATAATTTATTTTAATGTTGAGATAAATTATTCCAAAAAAAAATTGTTTGCTTAAAATCTAATTCAATCTTAATTTGGTTTTTTTTAAAATTTAAAATATTTTTTATTAAACGAGTTAAATCAGCTAACAGATTTGGGGATCTGAGCCATAATGGGAAAGAATTCCTTGAGAATGAAACTCTATTACACTACGAAGATATTATGCTCTAAAACATCCACTTATTTATTTTTAATCCTCAAAAAGAACGTACAATTTATGCCGATAAAAAAAAAGTTTGGAAAACACGCTTCAGAATTTGTAAATCTACTGGTAGGAGATCCTAGTTCTGTCATTTGAATGCATACATTTCTCGTCAGCACTAGATGGGACATAACAAATAGACAATACAAAATTGGCATGTACCATGGACTCGCCAGTTTGAAGAAGTCTAACAGGTGAAATATTACAAATACAGGCCAGTGGTTGATGCTTGATAAGGTTGCTTAGTGTTACAAATAAATCATGTCTTAGTAGGTTATGTAAAATAAATCATGTCTTAGTAGGTTATGTAAAATAAATCATGTCTTAGTAGGTTATGTAAAATAAATCATGTCTTAGTAGGTTATGTAAAATAAATCATGTCTTAGTAGGTTATGTAAAATAAATCATGTCTTAGTAGGTTATGTAAAATAAATCATGTCTTAGTAGGTTATGTAAAATAAATCATGTCTTAGTAGGTTATGTAAAATACACATCCAGCAAAAGACAAATGGAAGCATTCTGCCAGTACTATATCAGCCATGAAGGGGAACACAATCTGAACCTAAACTGTGTTCCATGTGTTAACAATAATGAAAGTACAGCATCATTTAGTGTAAGAAAACTAAGGACCAGATGAGGGTTTGCTCTCATATTACAACATTTGATAGAAGTGAAAAAATCAATTTAAATATTACAAATCTGCCACCCCTTACTACTTGACCACAAATTGTACAACGAGCCCCCGTAAAGATAAAATATGAATTTAATTAAAAATACCATTGAGAAAAGAATGACACTGTGAATCACAGTTTCTCTCGTTCTGAATACAATTAGTTCAGAAAAATACAAATACCGAAGCTTTAAAATAATGGATACATTCATAAGAATCCAAACACTAATGAAAATAAATGAAGTTAGCCATTAATACTCATTAATACTGAGAGTAAATTTCATCAAGGAATCGAATGTTCATTTAACATTGGACTGTTGGATGATTCAACATGACCTTTTTCGTCGACTGGTTTTTCTTTCTTTTCCCTGCGTGCGTCCGACTCCAGCTTGCCCTTTGATTGAACGGGAATTCCACACTGACTTCTTACTTCTTTTTTTTTTTTCCTCTTTTCCTTTGACTGCTCGCTGATTCTTACTCTTGCCAAAATAACTATTTTCTTTTGACTTCTCGCTGATTCTTACTCTTGCCAAAGTAAACTATTTTCCTTGTGTTTTTGGCGTCTTACAAGCGTTCCACATTCAGTTTTCCCGGAACCACAATTAATTTATGAACGTCTGTCTTTCAAAGACGTACAGAGTCTTCTATGTAGTTTTTGTAACGTGGGTGCGCTGGCGGGTGATCAAAGTGTTATTAAGACAATATTGCACAAGGCCTGGTCAGAGGTATTGCACAACTTGGAAACAACACTTGAAGACCGCCTCCCACTAATTGGCGTTATCTAGGAGATGATCGCTACGGTGTAATCTGCCTGGTCAGTGAATATAGTAATCTGAGATGGTACTTTGAACAAGACAACACACGAGCCCCCGTAAAGATAAAATATGAATTTAATTAAAAATACAATTAAGAAAAAGAATGACACTGTGAATTACACTTTCTCTCTTTCTGAATACACTTAGTTCAGAAAAAAATACAAATGCCGAAGCTTTAAAATACTGGATACATTCATAAGAATTCAAACATTAATGAAAATAAATGAAGTTAGCCATTAATACTGAGAGTAAATTTCATCAAGGAATCGAATGTTCATTTAACATTGGACTATTGAATGATTCAACATGACCTTTTTCGTTGACTGGTTTTTCTTTCTTTTCCCTGCGTGCGTCCGTCTCCAGCTTGCCCTTTATTTGAACGGGAATTCCACACTGACTTCTTCCTTTTGACTTTCCGCTGATTCTCACTCTTGCCCAAAATAAACTATTGCTTTTGACTTCTCGCTAATTCTCACTCTTGCCAAAGTAAACTATTTTTCCTTGTAAAAGAAAAGGGTAAAACGCCCTAAGTATCTCGCTACTTTCAGAATTGCGATTGTTCGTCCGTCTTCATGTTCGAACAATCAGATCTTACTATCAGTGTTATCATTCATACGGCTAACAATTTCTATACATGTTTTCAGATCAATAGAGCTATACTGTTAATTATCGACATCAGAATTCGGGAAAGTCATATATTCCCGTAAATCATTACGTAAAGTGAGGCAATATAACATAACACACAATTCATATTTACTTAATATGATAAATTCAAATTAATGTAACCTCTCCAATCATAAATGTACACGGCGGGTTTTCTACACCACCAATTTACCTATGTAAGTATATAAGGTAAAATGCTAATTCAGAATTCAAAATACATTATTAAATCACTGTAAAACCGACTATCCATACAAAATATGAACACGTCATGCATCTGTAACAAAGAAACATATCCAAGTACGTTATTAAATCAATGTAATACTGAACTAGTTATATCGTAGTATCGATACATTATTCATCTAAGACCAAGATAAACAGCATATACATTACATCATAATAAAGGTGAATTTGAGCTAAATACCTTTTGTGTTTTTGGCGTCTTACAAACGTTCCACATTCAGTTCCCTGGAACCACAATTAATTTACGAACGTCTTTCTTTCAAAGACGTACGGAGTCTTCTCCGGGATTGGAATCAATTATTCTGACCGTCTCTTGCAGACGTCTTCCTAGACTGTCTAACATCGTTTGATACGAACTATATATTTCCCGATTCTGGGTTTCGGCCCAACCCTCTGTCCTGTACATTTGACCAATCGGCATAAACGCTATTCTTACTGACCTTATGGAAACCGTCTCTCACGATGTCAAAAATGCCACTTAGGATCGAGATGTCACATTATCGTTTGTCTTAATCATTTTTGAAAGTTCTACGTGAGTAATCCCATAATTTTACGTGTCAACCACTCAGTCCGTTTTCACTTCAATTATTGTACCAAGCCTGACCATATTAAGTAAACATTCTTTCCGTTCAACTCTAGTTCAAGACAGTTAATTGTCGGCTAGCCTACGAATTAATTACTGGATGTCACTGACGAAAAATTTGGCACTTGACAGTTTTTATTTCCTCTCTTGCAGAGGTCTCCCTAGACTGACTAACATCGTTTGATACGAAGTATATATTTCCCCGATTCTGGAGTCTGACACACCCCCTTCCCTATGCATTCGCCCAATCGGAATAAAGGCTATTCTTACTGACCTTATGAAAACCGTCTATCAAGATGCCAAAAATGCCACTTAGGATCGAAATATCACCTTATCATTTGTCTCAATCATTTTTGAAAGCTCTACGTGAGTAATCCCATAATTTTAACGTGTCAAACACTCAGTCCGTTTTCCCTCTAATTATTGTACCAGTCTGACCGAGTTAAACTAACATTTTTTTCGTTCCAAACTCTACCCCAAGACAGTTGATTGTCGGCTAGTCTACGAATTAATTACTGGATGTCACTGACGAAAAATTTGGCACTTGACAGGGGTATAGTTTTAAAAAAAAAAACAACAAAGCCCACAATGCACTGCTGGAGATTTGGTTTAACAAGGACTTCTTTGCCCAGAATACTATGCAGTTATGGTGGCTGCTCTTAAAGTACCCACTCCTACAATACACCAACAGAAAGGTACAGCATAAACACCCACTCCACATCAAATAGAAAATCAGCCAGTTCTGGCACCTTGCCAAAAGTGTGAAAAGCAAACTCCAGCACCACAACAAAGATTCAAGAAACCTAAAGCAATTTTGTTGTAGGTTTCTTGTACACACACCCATGAAGAGTCCATGATACAACATACAACAGCTCATGTCTAGAACACATACATAAGAAATAATTTCCTACTCTAAATCACACACTGCTGGCTAATGAAAAGCATGCCTACACCATAGAGATAGAAGTACATGTATAAAGACCTTTTGAATGGATTGCGTGATACTTATACAGAAGGATGCCAATTTCTCTCATAAAGATTCTACAGGTGTCTGCTTCAAGTGACACAAACTTACTTCACAATGGCAATAGACAAGTTAAGCTGGTTGGAGAATTGCAACTTGGCCTGTCAAAATGTAGTTGTCACCTGTCTGAAGTAGCTAGACAAGGACTGATAGGCAAGCTAGGCTGATTGGAGAGTTGCAAATGGGCCTGTCAAAAGGTGGTTGTCACCTGTCTCAATTGGTTAGACAAGGACTGAAGCATTAACTATGTTGATAATGCTCGTTGCCAGAATGTCTTTGCACACCATCCCACAACAAAATACACAGAAACAACATACATAAAAGTGCATGTGTGAGTGTTGTTGTAATGACATGCACACATGCAAGCTGTAGAGATCAACGGCTTTGACATGGTTAACATCTACCTGCTTTAAGTTGAACATGGAGAAGGTACTCTTTGCAACTGGGGTCAAGAGTAGTTTTGCAGCAGTGAATGTTGTAAGCCAAAACATCTAGTGTTCTGCCCACTAGGCAGTCCTCCTAGTACATGCTTAGTTAACAATCATGTTCTTCAATGAGCTGAGCCAACTGAACCATAAATTAAAATACAAGAGCATTCTCACAGCAACCGACAGCTGTTATGTCTAAGCCAAGCAACTCAAATGCAAAAGGGACACAACTGCACCAATGGCCTCGGTTTAAAACCAAGCTACACAATGAGACCCTGCCTGCAACCTATGGACATAGAGCAGGACTGAGTTCACTTCCCACCCCATTGTGGCCTGATGAAAGCCAACATCACTGACCACCACCACCACATGACTGAACCAATCTCATTAAAAATGATATATCAATGAATGAAATGCATTTTTTATATTCATTATCTCTTCAATCATTAAAATTGGTAGGTGGGTACAAGCAGGCTGGATGGTGTGAAAATAGTTTCGATTTTAATATTAAAGAAATATTTCAGCTGCAAGGATAAGCCTGCACAATAATACAAGCGACCTGGAAATAGTATAGATGATGGATACCTTATCATGAACTTCATCTACTAAAAGCCAAAATGATATATACAGTTTCATCATGTCTGCCCTTGATTACTTGAGAAATAATTTTAAATGCAGAGAAACCAGCAGCACCCCATACTTTAGACCAATAACAAAATCTTCATAATTCCAAAACCACCACCACCCAAAAATCAAAGAATCTACAAGCCTATCAGGTTTTTAGCATAAGCACATTAAATGGATGAAATCTAAATTGATTAATACCACATGGCCTATCCACCTCCTCTAGCTTCATTTTGTTTATAAGAATATGTCAGCATTTGTCTTGCATGAGTTAGACTAGTCAATGCTGATAGTAACTTGATCTATTAGTGTGTTTACAATTTAAATATATAGTAAACTAGTCTGGGTCTAATATATATATATATATATATATATATATATATATATATATATATATATATATATATATATATATATATATATATATATATATATATATATATATATATATATATATATATATATATATATACATACACACACACACACACATTACTAATGTATGTGAAAATGCATGTGTCAGATGGGTAGTGACAGATTGCATGCGGTATATATCTTTACATACATCTTTGATTGCCTCTAGGAAGATATGTTCTATTTTGCAACTGAGTTATCCTCATTATATAGAGTAATTCTTTTTCATCTTCTTCTTCTTCTTCTTCTTCTTCTTATTATTATTATTATTATTATAAGTATTATTAAGACTGGAAAAATGAAATTTAAAAAAAACCAGCCAGTAACATTAGTAATAGCTACAACTGCTGATAAAGAAAAAGCAATGGTTTGTAATGCAAATTTTCATAGTTTGAAAGCAACTTTTTTTTAACATTTAGGAATCATCCATTTCAACTTTTTTGTCAGTTATTTCAAAAGGCCCCAGGCAAGCTCATGGTGTATAACAATATTTAGAGATGACCAGAAACATGTGGAAACATACCATCATAACATGCTGGCCCCATGCCCAACTTTCTGAAATTTTACTGGTGGTCTAGGGACAGTGTGTATATCTACAATTACCTTCAGACCTAAAACATGCAGGAATTACTGCACAGTATGACACAGATGAGTGTAAAGACTGTGTGGTAGGCAATGAGTGATTACAATAAAAAAAAAGTAATGATATGAGGTGGAGCTATACAGCAAACAGACATACTGATCTGACCCCAGTAGCTGGTATAGTTACAGCACAATGTTACAGCAAACATTTATGGTTACAGAACAATGTTACAGCAAACATACACACTGATCTGGCACCAGTAGCTGGTATGGTTACAGCACAATATTACAGCAAACAGATATACTGACCTGACCCCAGAGTTGGCATGATTACAGCACAAAAGGTGCAGCAAACATACTGATCTTACACCAGTAGCTGGTATGGTTGGAGAACAATGGTACTGCAAACATACATACTGATCTGGCACCAGTAGCTGGTATGGTTACAACACAATGTTATATATAAAAAATACACATACTGATCGGATCCCAGAAGCTGGAAATGTTACAGCAGATAGGCATACTGATCTGACCCAGTAACTGGTTGGTTACAGCACAATGTTAATACAAACAGATATAATGATCTGACCTTGTAGAAGGTATGGTTATAGCACAATGTTATATCAAACAGATATAATGATCTGGCCTTGTAACAGGTATGGTTATAGCACAATGTTATATCAAACAGATATAATGATCTGGCCTTGTAGAAGGTATGGTTATAGCACAATGTTAATACAAACAGATATAATGATCTGACCTTGTAGAAGGTATGGTTATAGCACAATGTTATATCAAACAGATATAATGATCTGGCCTTGCAGAAGGTATGGTTATAGTACAATGTTATATCAAACAGATATAATGATCTGGCCTTGTAACAGGTATGGTAAAAGCACAATGTTAGAGATAGCAGAGTTACTGATCTGATCCCAGTAGCTGGTATGGTTACAATACAATGTTACAGCCATGATACATGCTGATCTGACCCCAGTAGTGGCAGGGACATATCCGTCCCCCCCACCCACCTGAATATGCATGTGCTGTAAAATTGCTGTAGCCTATATATGTTGCCCCCCTCCCATGAAAAAAAATTTGAAATGAAGTCCCTGAGTAGTGGTATGGTTACAGCACAATGTGACAGCAAACAGACATATTGATCTGACCCAAGTAGCTGGTATGGTTACAGTACAATGTTACAGCAAACAGACATCCTGAACTGACCCAGTAGATCATATGTTTATATCACAATGTTACAACAGACATACTGAACTGATCCCAGTAGCTGGTATGGTTACAGCACAATCTAACAGCAAACAGACATACTGATCTGACCCCAGGAGCTGGTATAGATACAGCAGAATGTTACTTAAATGAAATTCTTTTGAATCTATGTGATTTCATTCCTGAAGGTGCATCACCAGACATTTCATCAAAAAACAATAATTCCACCCACTACTGTACACATCAATATGGAATTCCTTTAACATAATAGCAATTGTATTCTGCTCTGTCCAGTAAACATACCAGATTTTTCTCCAAATGAACATAGTAGATATGAGTTTAGCAAGTGAATATGATTAGTTAGAGAGTGAATACATCATTGTAAATACATTATATGATTTGCTGGAGAGTGAATACATCATTAGTCGGAAAGTAAATACATCATAGTGAATACATCATATGATTAGTTGGAGAGTGAATACATCATAAAGGGGACGAGTTTAGCAGATGAATATGATTAGTAGAGTGAATACATAACGGGGGGGGGGGGGGGGGGGGGGCTCAAGTGGTCTAAAGTGATCACCATTACAGATCAATGCCATCTCACTTCTGTCTGCGTGGGTTAGAGTCTCAGGCTCAGCCAATGTGGGTATGTGAGAAATCTTGCTGGTAGCTTCTCGTGGGTCAGTGGTTCTTTCCGGGCTTTTCCCAGGTTCTTCCTCCACCATCAATACTGTTTGCCATGTATAGACTATATTGTGCTGAAAAATGGTGTTAAACCCTACAACAAGAACATCAAAGTGGGAATGATTTTCACAGATGAATATGATTAGTTGGAGAGTAAATACATCATAATGAATACATTATATGATTAGTTGGAGAGTGAATATATCGTTATTTGAATAATGAATACATCATTAGTTGGAGAGTGAATACATCATTATTTGAATAATGAATATATCATTAGTTGGAGAGTGAATACATCATAGTGGGGATGAGTTTAGCAGATAAATATGATTAGTAAAGTGAATACATCATTGTAAATACATTTATATGATTATTTGGAGAGTGAATACATCGTAAGTTGGAGAGTGAATACATCATCGTCATCAGCCTTCAACACTCAACCAGCCAGAAATGCATTCAAAGAGGAAAAGCAGAATAAATGCACTGTATCTACAGATAACCTGATTATGTCAGTGCAAAATTTCTGTTCAAGCAGTAATCAACAGCAGAAGTACGTTCACTTCAAAATAAAATAAATTGTTTTTATTTGGGAAGCCTATGTGATAGGACATTACATATTATCAAATCTTGAAATACTGAATGATTTTGGAGCCAAAATCGGTGAAGATTGGTATAGTCCACAATTCTTATCCACATCTTTAATGATTCAAATACTACTGGTCATAAAATTTAAGAGATGTAAACAAAATGTATAACATTATTTTGTCAATGACATTCAACTTCATCCCCAGGCCATGACAAAGGGATCAGAGAAAGTGATTGTGGGGTTGCAAGAATATAGCTAAATTTAAAAGCATTTGGCTGGGACTGAAATATGCCGAATTATACATGATCCTACCTGTATGCATTGGTTCTCACTGTGTCACTCAGCATTTCTTCATGAACCGATACATCTGCATAGCTCCTGAAATGCAACAAACATAACAGTCCATTTAGTTTCCTGTGGCTAAAGACAATATACTGTATATAATCACTTACAAGGTGATTCAATTGCAATAAATCCCCTTGCAAGTCAAATTCAAGACTCAATCAAAATTTTTTACAAAGTGGGCGATAATTTTATAAGCTTGGGATATTGAACATCAGATTGGCACCATTTTCATTTACAAGCAACTGGACATCATAAAAAGTCATCTGAATAGAACTCAAAGTTAATATGACTTTCTGTGGAAGTATAGTTCTGATAGCAATTGAGTTTTAAGATGAAATCAGTGATGTCCATATTGGATTTCAGATCAGTCCACTTTCATTAAGACCAACTTAGACATCATACAAAATCTTTTCGTTATAACCCCATGTTGATATGACCATTCATTAATATGAATCAGGAGGCCTTGCTGGATGTCAAACGTGAACCATTTTTATTTAGGACTAACAAGACAGACATCATAATAAGTCTGTTTTGTGAAAACCTCATGTTGGTATGACCATCCATGTAGGAAAAGCAAAAATAACAAGATTTTTATGATGGACACTATGGTAGCCATATTGGACATCAGATCAGAACTATTTTCACATAGGCCCAACTTAAACATCAAAATAAGACTTTTAGTGAAAACCCACTGTTGATATGTTACATGACCATCCTTTCAGAAGTAGTGATGACAATATTTTCAAGATTGTTGTCATGGCAGCCATATTGGATGAAAGATCTGTATCAATTTCACTTTGGACAATCTATAAACCATCAGAAGCTTTTGTTGAAAACCCCATGCTGCTAATACCATCCCCTTTAGGAGAACCAGTGAAATGATTTTCAAAATGTTCATTGTTGCAGCATTACAGTAGAACCTGTCTTCAAAAACCACCTCTTTTGCCAACAGATTATGATCTCTTAAAATTAAGACAAGTGGTCTGTCATAACAGGTCACAATGTTATATAATCAATACATTGTCTATTGAGAATGTGGTTTTTCAAGACAAGTAGTCTCACATAGCAGTGGTCTTTCAAAACAGGTTTTATTGTATTTGAAGTCAGACTGGCACCTGGTCCATAATTCAAGACCAACTGGACAACATGTCTTCTGGTAATGGAACCCAGTAATCTCAAGTGCTTGCATTTATCAATCACTGCCAAACTTGTCCTCTCAGCCCATGTAGTTAGGTGAGAAAGCTTGCCAGTAGTTTCCTGTAGGCCATTGATTTTAATGGGATTTTCCCAGGTTCTACCTCCACCAGTTACACTGGCTGACTTCATGCACTGTCATAATAGGTGTTAAACCAATCCATTGGAGCAATGATAAGATTTTCAACAAGACCACTAAGGTGTGGAAATTTTTTTTTTCTCATTTAGGACCAGCTAGAGATTATAATAAGTGTTCTGTTGAAAACCACATGTGAATATGACTATCCATTCAGGAACAGAAGTAAGAACACGATTTTCAAGATGAAGTAGTGTTCCAACTATTTTCTTCGATTGAGTTTTGTATTCCTAAGGTCAATAAAATGGGAGTACCTCCGAAAATTGTGATGGTATACACTGTGATGAAAATAAATTAGTATCATTGCGCTGAAGAACAGCAAAATACTTAAAAGCAAGAAATAAAGTAGCAAATATATAAAAAAAATCACAACTTCTTTGCATTTCATAAAGTAATGGAAATCAATGGATGGATTCAGTAGCAAGGTATTTAACACAGTGAAAGTTATTGTTCCTTGAAGTTGGTCTTATTCTTTTTCTTTAATAAAAATAACCCCATGGAAAGGCATTGCCTCCAGTAACTTTTTAGTCATGAATACCATATGCTACCCTAGAACTGAAAGTATATTAATACAGCCGAGACAGGAATCCCTCTACACTCATAAGGCAACTGGAGTAAGAGTTACCAATACTGTGTATCACACATCCAATGTGTCTGATCAGGTTTTCGTCACTATCACTAAGAATTCAATACTGATTAATAATAATAATAATAATAATAATAATAATAATAATAATACCTTAAACCAATGCTTAATGATAAGCCCAATAGTGTATGTACAATAAGTCAATTTTAATGACAAGTCCAATATAGTGTATGTACAACAAGCCAATTTTAATGACAAGTCCAATATAGTGTATGTACAATAAGCCAATTTTAATGACAAGTCCAATATAGTGTATGTACAATAAGCCAATTTTAATGACAAGTCCAATATAGTGTATGTACAATAAGCCAATTTTAATGACAAGTCCAATATAGTGTATGTACAATAAGCCAATTTTAATGACAAGTCCAATATAGTGTATGTACAAAGATCTTTCTCTAGTAATAAACACAACCCATACTTTTTTACATTTTTATATGCTGACCCATTTGGAATTATCATGGAAAAACATCGTATATGCAAAATATGGAAATGATGCAAATGGTATTATAAGAATGTATTGTCTATTTATTTCTACTTTCTTTGAATATTTTCTTTACTTTGAAAATTACCTTTTTCAAATACTTTTTTGTTTTTAAGGTTCAAAGGTGATAGCAAGAAAAAATAAAATCTATTAACAAAATATTGTTCTGCATGAGTCTGATAATAATGTCTTTAAAACCTAATTGGAATATTGCAATTTCTTAACACATCTGTTAAATTTCGAACAAAATCCATTAATACAAGTGGATTGCACACTATTTTCTAGTTTACAGTTTGTAATAAAATACATGCTTCCCTAATGAAATTACAGGGTTCATACAGAATTCTGAATGATAAATTCAAAGACTTTTCCCATACTTTGAAAGATTATAAACAGATATCCAAGACATATTTTTGCTAACATTTTGTATACATGTTATGTTATATGAGAAAACAACAAATGCAAAATACTACAATATTGTTTAATGATGAAATTCAAATTATAATTAATTTCCAAAAATTGCTTTATAATAAACAGGAAGATGGGTTAACATCCATTGTTATTTCAGAAAAACTTCTGCATCAGATTATAATACAAAATAAATTGTTCTTTTAACAGATATCAGCACTGCTTTAAATGCATTATTATAGTTGCTGTTTAAAAAATGTTTGGGTTTATTTCAATTTTCAAAGACTTTTAAAGACCTCAAGGTAATCAGCTGAATTTTCCCAAACTTTCAAGGCCTTAAAAATGCTACCTCATTTTCCCCCAAACTGTCAAAGACCTTCAAAGACTGTAAGAACCCTGCTATATATAAAAAACAAATTTTTATTTAGCCCCTTTTCAAAAAATTTAGTATGTTGTAAGCAAATGTTACTTTCAATCTTGGAAATGTTATTAAAAATGAAAAATGCACACTTTTGAGTGTCAGAACATTTGTAACAATATTTACTGTTTAAGTCAGTGAAGTTCCACTTTCAAAACCTGTTTTAACTTTTTAATATGTATGTAGTCTCTTACAAGCCCAACTACAGATGACATAGTACCTGATGTGCCATCCCATAATGCACTGGCATATCAGGGTCTATCTGTTTATTCTGAACATTACTTCTAAAAAACTACACAGACCCAGATCTTCAAGTATGTGGCAACAAATCTGGGTCTATGAAGTTTGCAGTTGGACTTGTCTATAAATAGTAGTATATACAGTAAAATTAAAAATAAAATTTTACATGCAGATTATTTGTTAAAAAATTTTTTTTTTTAAATTATTAAAACAAGCAGACTTTGAAACAAGCAGGCTATTTGGAATATTTATATTATCACGTTTAACTTGAATATGAATTTACAAAAATATTATGAACACAAAAATGTTTTAAAGTTTTTTTTAAAGCAGGGACCAGGTCTATTTTATAAGTGGCATACCGAATATTTCTTAAATTTTAACTCACTTATTTATATCTTACCTGAAATATTCCTCATCCTGACTCCACCTCTTTTCCTCATCCCTTTTTCCATCCCTCTCTCCAAATTTCCTCCTGAAACAACAAATAATATAGAGCAATGCATCCATGCACATCCAAGTGATTCAGTCCAGTTAAGAACTTTTGTATTCAGTCCAGTAAAGAACCTTGGTATTCAATCCAGTTAAGAACCTTGGTATTCAGTCCAGTTAAGAACCTTTGTATTCAGTCCAGTTAAGATCCTTTGTATTCAGTCCAGTTAAGAACCTTTGTATTCAGTCCAGCTGCAAGAGTCAACCTTCTCTTGTGCTGGCAGCTGTGAAAAATTTGGAGCCAGTGAATCTGATGAGTGGTATCTTAGAAGAAATCCAGGAAATCCAAGCCCACTATTAGCACTGAGAAATTTTGAGGCAACTCCCACTGTGGGAGCTAATACTGTAAAATGTAAGATATAGTAAAAAGAAAGTACTTCACAATCTATCTTAATTACCGTATTTCACAGTTTGTGACTAGACTGATTAAAGGATACAATTAGACAGCTGTAGGTTACAAAGTGATTAAAAGAAGTGTGTGTGTGTGTGTGTGGGGGGGGTAATTTGACATCTAATGCGGCTTTTCAGTTAACATACCAAATTAACAGTTTTCTCACTTGTAAGACAGGAAAACAAAACGTCTGATTAAAACTGAGATCACATAATGGAAATCTGACTGACAACAATATCATATTTTCAATCCAAGTGAAAAATATAATTCAGAACATAATGATACTAATGATAACTCTCTCTAACACTAAATGCTAACTGGTAGGGGTGTAAGTGGACAGGGAATTCCTGATGTCAACCAAAAAGGAACATTTATCTGTGCATGTCAGATCAACTTAATCCAAGTAAATCTTGATTGTTAATCAGATTGTAGAACAATATGGACATGAAAGAAGGCTACACTTTTTTAAACTGTGAATGTCATGGGGCATGTGAAAAGTGGAAGAAGAAGAAGAAGAAGAAGAAGAAGAAGAAGAAGAAGAAGAAGAAGAAGAAGAAGAAGAAGAAGAAGAAGAAGAAGAAGAAGAAGAAGAAGAGGAGGAGGAGGAGTAGGAGGAAGAAGAAGAAGAAGAAGAAGAAGAAGAAGAAGAAGAAGAAGAAGAAGAAGAAGAAGAAGAAGAAGAAGAAGAAGAAGAAGAAGAAGATATCTGTTGGCCCTAGGCACACACATTATGTTCATTGGCCCTAGGAACACACAGGTATATACATTTTGGTCATGATGTTTGTTGGCCCTAGGTATATACTTTTTAGTAACATGTTATTTACAGGCGGCACAGTGTGATAACAGACCTTGACTTTAATTGTCTCTCTCATTTTCTGTAGCATTTTGTCTTGGGCACATACAAGACTTTCATTACAATCCCAAAAGCTTTTTGAACTACTGCTTATTAACGAATATAGTAATTTAAATGCAGAACTACATGGTTTTAGTCTAACCAAAGGAGGTAAAATGAGGTTTAAGTCTAACCAAAGGAGGTGAAATGAGGTTTAAGTCTAACCAAAGGAGGTTAAATGAGGTTTTAGTTTAACCAAAGGAGGTGAAATGAGGTTTTAGTCAATCCAAAGGAGGTGAAGAGGTTTTAATCTAACCAAAGGATGTGTAATGAGGTTTTAGTCTAACCAATGGAGGTGAAATGAGGTTTTAGTTTAACCAAAGGAGGTGAAGAGGTTTTAGCCAATCCAAAGGAGGTGAAATGAGGCTTACACTGAAGCAAAATTGGATGAAAAGTTGCCTAATAAAAGCAAACAGTTGAAAAGTGACATCAGATAATAACTGGACAGATGGATAGATACATAGACTGATGATGAAAATCTAAGTATAAAAGAAATGTTTACTATATCAGTAAGAAACTACAGGTAAAATCCAAGTAAAACAAACACCTTTCATTATTTCAATTAGAAACTATCAGTAAGTTCCATAAGTAGTGAGGGAGTGGAGGTTTGTCAGTTAAAATGAGACATTCAGAGAGATAAAAATCTGACGAAGAGTGCAGTTACATTCTTTTAAAAACAGCATTCAACTATGTTTACCAGTGTGTTCAAAATTACAATCTGAATTGATGTTTATAACAACTTGGCATTAAAGGGACCAAATTTTTCGCCAGTGAAATTCATTAATTCATTCTTAGTCTAGCCGACAATTAACTGTCTTGGAGTAGAGTTTGGACAAAGGAATGTTTACCTAACTGGGTCATGCTGTAGGACAGGCCTGAGAGAGGAAAATTCTCATGTATAGCTGCCAAAGTGATTTGAAACAAATGGTAGGGTGTTATTTCGACCCCAGGTGGCATTTTTTGGCATCTTGATAGACGGTTTTCCAATGTCCGTAGGAATAGCATTTATTTCGATTGGTCAAATATGGAATCAGAGGGTTGGGTCGATCCCAATATTGAAGGGAATATATACTCCGAACCACAGGAATTCTAGCAGTCTGAAAATTTCTCTGCAAGAGAGAACCGAAGGTAGAAGTAATTACTAGGACTCTGAGTGTTCTTTGCAAGAAAGTCGTTCGTAAAAAAATTGTGGTTCCAGGTTAAACTGAATGTGGAACGATTGTAAGATGCCAAAAACACAAGGTATTTAACTCAAATTCACATTTATCATGATGTAATTTATGTGATGTTTTCTTTGTTACAGATGCATGATGTATTGATACTATGATACAAATAGTTCAGTATTACATTGATTTAATAATGTACTTCTGAATCATGAGTTAGAATTTTCAATTTATATACTTAGGTAGGTTAATGGGTGGTGTAGAAAACCCGCTGTGTACATTTATGATTGGAAAGTGCTACATTAATTTTGAATTAATCATATTAGTGAATATGGATTGTGTGTTATGATATATTACCTCACTTTACGTAATGATTTACGGGAATATGACTTTCCCGAATTCTGATGTTGATAATTAGCAGTATAGCTCTACTGATCTAAAGACTTGTGTAGTATTTGCTAGCCGTATAAAAGTTAACACTGATAGTAAGATCTGATTGTTCGAACCAGAAAGACGGACTGACAATCTCAAATCTTAAAGCATAACAAGATACTTAGGGCGTTTTACCCTTTTCTTTTCAAGGAAAATAGTTTGTTTGAAGAAAGAGTGAGAAATAGCGAGGAAGTCGAAATTCAAAAGGAGGGAAAAGAAGTCAGAAGTCAGAGTTGTGGAATTCCCTGTTCAATCAAAGGGCAAGCTAAAGTCGTGATGCACGCAGAAGGAAAAAACTAGTCGATGAACAAGGTCATTGTGAATCACCCAACAGTCCAATGTTAATGAACACGTGATTTCATGATGAAATTTACTATCAGCTATTAACGGCTAAATTCATCTATTTTATTAGTGTTTGAATTTTAATTAACGTATCCATTATTTTAAAGCGTCGGTTTTGAAGTGCTTCTGAACGAAGAATAGTCAGAAGGAAAGAAAATTGTAATTTACTGTCATTCTTCTCTTGATTGTATATTAATTAAATTCTTATTTTATCTTTACGGGGGCTCGTGTGTTGTCTTTGTTCAGGATACCGTCTCAGATTACCATATCCATTCTATGACCGGGCAAATTACACTGTAGAGGTCATCCTTTAGATAACGAGAATTAGCGGGAGGCGGTTTCGAGTGTTGTTTTTCCAAGTTGCGCAACACCTCTGACCAGGGCTTGTGCGATATTGTACTAATAGCGCTTGATAACCGACATCCCCGTTACAATAGCGTACAGATGACACAGATTTCACTTAATTAGACAACAGGTAAAACCCATCATAATCCAATTCCGTTTATAATGCGATGGCAGCATAGCTCCCATTTTTTTAAATTTAAGGTGAACTCTCCTTTTAAGATCCTAAATGCATGTTCTCGGAAAAGCCAATTATTTTGTATCCATAGAAGATTTTGTAATCCAACACTGCGTTTAATGTTGCCTTAACTTCACTGTGCACCGCTTCTGCCATTTTGGCATGTATATAATTCAAAACTGAAGTACTGTATGATTGATGTCTGATGAAACCCAGCAAACAAAACAAATGATATATGATCAAGAGGTTAGTTAAAATTGATGACATTGAAATTTCAATGCATATTCAAAACTACGGTTTCTCAGTTTTTGCCAGTAAATAGCATACACTTGGTTACAAGCCTGGGTCTTAAAGAATGTTGTTATGTGCTTAGGCTCGAATAAGCAGCAGCACAGAAAGAGTGAAAACTAACAAGCTTGTATAACTTTAACAATGAATTTATTAAGTACAATTATTTAAATAAAACAATTGAACTTACAGTTTTTGAGAATCAAATCCAACAAATTTAGAATTCACAAAATAATCCACAAATGGAATTGCAAGTCCTAATAAATAAATATTCTAATAGTTCCAGGTTCGAATCTTGACGAGGTAATAATCCAAAATGGCTGACAATGTCACGTGATGCAGTTCTTGTTTTTAAATCATCCAGATGAAATTATGAAACATATGTCCTTTTCCAGATAAATAGAATAATTCTTCTTTTCCAATGAATTGACACAAGTCCAGAATAATATTAACACTCAAACATAAATACACAACCAATAACTTACAGCCCAATATTTCTACTAATGTCAGCTTCTAAAATACAGCTATATATATTGTTTTTCTGAAGTAAACAAGTAATCACGCGCTTTTCTAGAAATTGATAGAAATTCATGGAAGGTCACAGAAAGAGACTACCTTTACTAAAAATAACATACTCTAGATTTTTCCTACCCCTAAGAACTAAAAATAAAAATGTTGTCCTTGAAATTGACCAATAGATTTAGAGGCTTGTTGACAATGTCTAAAGCAAGGTCAGGATTTAGGTCAAACAAGCCAAGGTCAAAACTTGTTTACAATTAGAGAATCTAACTCAGCCTGAACATTCTAGAAAAAATCTCCCAATCAATTCATTTTAAAAGCAAAATAACAAATTTGGATTTAACATTTAAAAAAAATAAATAAATTAAATCCAATAGCCGTAACACCTTCCCCCATAAAATAAAAAGAAAGGTTTATATGATAAAACTTTCTTTTTATCACAAACCAATTTACATCTGAAATTAAAAATTATACAATATAATGAATTATACACGGGAAAGAGCGTCTGCAATTATATTATCTTTTCCTTTTATGTGCCTGATATCAAGATTATACTCTTGTAATAACAAACTCCATCTTAATAATCTTTGGTTTTTGTTTTTCATCTTGCCGATGAAAGTAAGGGGGTTGTGATCACTAAAAACTATAATCGAAGAAGGAGCTGAACTTAAATAAACTTCAAAATGTTGCAAAGCCAAAATCAATGCCAAACATTCCTTCTCGATTGTTGAATAATTTTTCTGCTTATTCAATTTCTTAGAAAAATAACACACTGGATGTTCAATTCCATTTTTGTCCTCTTGAATTAAAACCGCACCAACCCCAACATCACTTGCATCAACAGATAATTTAAAAGATTGACCAAAATTTGGAGCTGCAAGAACTGGTGCTGTTTCAAGTATGGCTTTCAACTTGTCAAAAGCCTCCTGACATTTTTCAGTCCAACAGAACTTATTCTTCTTTTTCAATAAATTTGTCAGGGGTTCTGCTACTATAGAAAAATTTAAACAAAATTTACGATAATATCCAGCCATACCTAAAAACCGCATCAGTTGTTTTCTATTTTCAGGCACGGGGAATTTAGAGATAGCCTCAACCTTGGCATCTATTAGTTTAACCTGCCCATGTCCCACAATATGTCCTAAGAAAGTTACACTAGCACGACAGAACTCACTTTTAGATAAATTAATTGTCAAACATGCATCAGTGAGTCTGTCAAAGAATTTTCGAATCGTTGCTAGATGTTCTATCCAGGTGTCGTTGTAGATGATGACATCATCTATATAAGCATCACAATTTTCTAGACCAGAAGTAATCATATTCATGAGACGTTGAAATGTACTTGGCGACCCTTTCATCCCAAACGGCATTACTTTATATTGGTAAAGTCCATCTGGAGTCACAAAGGCTGAAACTTCCTTTGCTCTTTCCGTCAGTGGAATCTGCCAAAATCCCTTCAGAAGGTCAAATTTGGTGACATACTTGGCATTCCCGATTTTATCAATACAATCGTCAATTCTTGGTAATGGGAATGAATCTGTTTTTGTCACACTGTTCACCTACCTATAATCAGTGCACATACGGAAAGTTTTATCTGGTTTTGGAACAAGTATGCATGGTGAACTCCAATCACTTTTACTGGGCTCGATAAAATCATTCTCCAGCAAATATTGAATTTCCTTTTTTAAGTATTCCTGTTTGAGTGGATTCATCCTGTATGGATGTTGTTTAATAGGTCTTGAATTTTCAATTTCAACGTCATGAAAAATTTTGTTTGTCCTTGTAGGAATATCTGGAAATAAGTGCTCAAATTCTATTAATAATTGCTTCAATTCATTTCTTTCTTGCACTTGCAAATGTGAAAGTTTCTGGTCTAGATTTTTCATAATTTCTGAATTGCAAAGATTCGTCATTTCAATATCAGTCGTCACTTCGATATCAGTAGAATCTGATGATATTCCTTCATTGAGTGGGACAGGTACAACTAAATTAATTACATGTTTAGCATGGCTATCTCTTTCAATATACTCCTTTAGCATATTTATATGACAAAGTTGATTTTGTTTGCGCCTCCCAGGAGTATTTATAATGTAATTTAATTCATTAATTTTCCTATTGACTGTGTAGGGACCATAATACTTGGCCTGAAGAGGGTTTTGTGGCAAAGGCAAGAGAGCCAGGACTCGATCACCAGGTTGAAAGCTCCTTTCCTTCAAATTTTTATCATATCTTGCTTTCATTTTAGATTGCGTAGAGTGCAGATTTGTTTTTGCAACCTCACAAGCCTTTGACAATTTGTATCTAAAATCAGACACATAATCAAGAAGATTAATTTCAGGATCTTCATTAGTTAAAAGTTTCTCTTTCAATAACTTCAATGGTCCACGCACAGTATGTCCAAAAACCAGTTCAAAGGGACTGAAGCCTAGAGATTCTTGAACTGATTCTCTAACAGCAAACAATAGTAAATGAATGCCTTCATCCCAATCTTTATTTGTATCAAAATATGATCGAATCATATTTTTCAAAGTCTGATGAAATCTTTCTAAAGCCCCTTGGCTCTCAGGATGATAGGCAGAAGATTTGAATTGTTGAATGCCTAATTCATACATAACTTGTTGGAAAATACCAGACATAAAGTTTGAACCTTGATCAGACTGAACAGATTTGGGAAGGCCATACTGAGTAAAAAACTTTATCAAAGCTTTTACTATTGTTTTAGATTTTATATTCCTCAACGGAATAGCCTCTGGAAACCTTGTTGACGCACACATAATGGTCAACAGGTATTGGTTACCTGACTTGGTCTTAGGTAAGGGACCTACACAATCTACCATAATTCTACTAAAAGGTTCATCAAATGCAGGAATAGGTTGCAGATGAGCCTTAGGTATCTTCTGATTGGGTTTTCCTACCATTTGACAAGTATGACAAGATCTGCAGTATTTGACAACATCACTTTTGATTTTTGGCCAATAGAAGTGAGTCAAGATCTTGTGATACGTTTTATTAATCCCTAAATGACCAGCCAAAGGAGTTTCATGGGCCAGATTAAGTATTTCCTATCTGTAAGGTTTTGGAACTACTATTTGATAGTTCACTGACCATTCATCACCAGCAGGTACCTCGGGAGGTCTCCATTTTCTCATAAGAATTCCATTTTTAATGAAATAACAGACAGGAACTTCAGTGGCTTCAGTCTCATTTATGGCCCTTTGAAACAAACAGGAGATCTCAGGATCTATTTCCTGTTCAACGACAAGTGACTGTCGTTTATCACCCTGATTAGAATAAAGAGAATGAGTTGTTAAAAGAGGATCACTATGATCAATACCTTCTGATTGATCCAAACAAGGAGTAAAAGTGACCTCGTCAAAAGCCTGACCTATACACGTGCCAGATAAAGGAATACTTCCTTCATCAACATCATTCTCAAGAGCTTTCTTTGCCATAGCTCTGGTAACTGCACAAGCTTGAAATATCTCAGGGAATTCTTTTTCAATTGGATCAACTTTCTGATCCAAATTAGGCTTGTCAGTTACAAGTGGATTAACCACAACCTTGTCCCCAGCTAAGTCGTTGCCTAGCAATAAATCAATTCCCTCTACGGGCAAAACCGAGACTGTTCCGATTGTCACAGGTCCTGACACTAAGTCTGATGACAAATTTACACAATGGAGAGGAACATTAACAAAGCCGCACTCTACTCCCTGAATAAGAACACTTTCATTAGAAGAAGACTTCTCAGAAAAAGGCAAAGTACCTGATAATAAAAGACTCTGAGAAGCTCCTGTGTCCCTTAAAATTTTAATAGGGGTGGGATTGGCCGAATCACCCAAGAGTGAAATAGAACCCTTCGATATGAATGGTTCATAATTCTCCATAATAAAATCAGACCGGGGATTATTAGACCCAACAATTGTATTGCTTTCAATACATGACTGTGACCTTGACCTCTTGGAAATAAGAGCATTTGGAACAGGTCTATCTTGATTCTGATTCCTATTTTTCAATTTGTAGCAATCAGAAACAACGTGTCCTTTTTTCTTGCAAAAGTTACACGTCGGAAGAGACAAGGATCTAGAATCAAACTTCGCCGAAGTCTGATTTTTGAAAGTTGTGTTAGTTTGAGTTTTAGAAGGGCTTGAATTAGGCGGAAATACTTTTCTGCCATTAAATTGTTGAGTAGAAGTCTTGTTAACAAAAGGAACTTTATGTGTCAAAGAATATTCGTCAGCAGCTCGAGCAGCATTTTCCAAGGTTTCAATCTGATGCTCCTCAAGATAAGTTTTAACATCACTATGAACACAGTTTTTGAACTCTTCAATTAATATAATTTGTTTGAGATTTTGATAATCTTGCTCGACTTTCTTGGCTAAACACCATCTATCAAACAACTGCTCTTTTTGTCTAGCAAATTCGACATGAGTTTGTCCAGCTTCTTTTCTGTAATTTCTAAATTTTTGCCTATAAGCTTCAGGAACTAACTCGTAACCTCTTAAAATGCATTCCTTAACTACGTCATAATCACCACTTTGCTGAACAGACAGTGAAGTGTAAATCTCACTAGCCTTACCAGTAATTACACATTGTAGTAACTGAGTCCAATTTTCTCTTGGCCACTTTAAATTTTCTGCAACTTTTTCAAAAAGAATAAAATATTTGTCTACTTCTTTTTCTTTGAAAGGGGGGCACTAATCTAATATTCCTTGCTAAATCAAAATTTTGATTTGAAGTATGATGATGATTCCCACTTGCCAACTCTAATTCTTTCATTTTACACTGATATTCCTTTTCTTCCTTCTCTCGCTCTCTCTCAATTCGCATCTGCTCTCTCTGTAATTCAAATTGTCTCTCTCTCTCCTCTTTTTCAAATTGTAATTGCTTTTCTTTCTCTCTTTCCTGTAATTCCAGCTTCTTCAACTCTAATTCAGATTGTAATTGTCTTTCTTTCTCCTCTCTCTCTTTATCAATCCGCATTTGCTCTTTTTGCAATTCAATTTGTTTCTCTTTCTCCTCTCTCTCATATTGTAATTGCTTTTCTCTCTCCCTTTCCTGAAATTCTAGCTTCTTCAACTCTAATTCCATCTTGAATTTTAATTCTAATTCCTTTAATTTTATGTCAGAGTCTGATGCAGACTTACTGACCGGAATCAAAGCACTTTGTTCCAAAACATCCTGTTCTACCAAATACTGGACCAAAATCTTTTTGATATCTTGTTTCGTTAAAGAAGCCTTCACTTCAGAAAGATCGTATTTTCTGGCAAGTTGAACCAACTCGTCTTTTTTGAAAAGATCTAATTGCTCCTGGGTAGGATTGGAAAGAAATATCTCTACCTTAGATGTCATTTTGATACAAGCGTGCTAGTCTCACTAAAGATTTAAATTTTTTCAAAAACTAGGGGATATTCAAATTTAAATTCCAATTTATTTCAATCTCAATCTCAATCTCAATCCCGAGACGATAGCCACCAATTCTATGTTACGTGCTTAGGCTCGAATAAGCAGCAACACAGAAAGAGTGAAAACTAACAAGCTTGTATAACTTTAACAATGAATTTATTAAGTACAATTATTTAAATAAAACAATTGAACTTACAGTTTTAGAGAATCAAATCCAACAAATTTAGAATTCACAAAATAATCCACAAATGGAATTGCAAGTCCTAATAAATAAATGTTCTAATAGTTCCAGGTTCGAATCTTGACGAGGTAATAATCCAAAATGGCTGACAATGTCACGTGATGCAGTTCTTGTTTTTAAATCATCCAGATGAAATTATGAAACATATGTCCTTTTCCAGATAAATAGAATAATTCTTCTTTTCCAACGAATTGACACATTATATATTATTATATTGCTATATATATTGTTTTTCTGAAGTAAACAAGTAATCACGCGCTTTTCTAGAAATTGATAGAAATTCATGGAAGGTCACAGAAAGAGACTACCTTTACTAAAAATAACATACTCTAGATTTTTCCTACCCCTAAGAACTAAAAATAAAAATGTTGTCCTTGAAATTGACCAATAGATTTAGAGGCTTGTTGACAATGTCTAAAGCAAGGTCAGGATTTAGGTCAAACAAGCCAAGGTCAAAACTTGTTTACAATTAGAGAATCTAACTCAGCCTGAACATTCTAGAAAAAATCTCCCAATCAATTCATTTTAAAAGCAAAATAACAAATTTGGATTTAACATTTAAAAAAAATAAATAAATTAAATCCAATAGCCGTAACAATGTACATTATTTTTTTTAACAATTAAATTCTATCATATTTACAAAAGGAGTATCAAACAAAATACCATAATAGGCAGGAAGATATAATCCATTTTAATTGGCTTATCTGCAAACATTTAGTTTTTCTTTTTAATTTACATTAAAAACTTGCCCTTCTTTAAGGTGAGAAAAGAAGCAATTAGCCTATTTTTCAGCCATAATCTGTGTTGGCACATGTGTTTAGTACTGTATTTTTTAACCATTATTATTCTGGCCCTGCAAGTTTCTGGTGTATATTACTTAACACATATCCACAAGCTAGTTCTGGATCATAAATAACAACATTTTCTTGAATTTAGCAGCTAAAATGCATTTCCAAGTTTCAAGTGATTATTGGTTTTATGGGGGTAGATTTAGTGTAAAAATAATTTTAGACTCAAAAGTTAGAATATTTTTTGCAGCAAAAAGGTTTTGGTTTACTGGGGGGAAAACATTTATGTCAAAGAAGAAAAACTTCCTGACCAAATAAGAGTTTTGATATTTAAGGGATTTGAGTATATTAAAGATTCAGTTTTTAGAGGTTTCATGTATACATAACATACCATATGATAAATACTGATGCACATAATAAATTTGACAAATTATTAGCAATTATTTCATGCATATGAAGATTAAAATTAATTTTTATAGGTAAATATATACTTCTAAATTGATTCTGCAACTTCAGCATTAATATGTGCATAAAAAAGTCAAAATTATCAATGCGTTCATACATTAGTGAATTGTTTCACTCTAATTCCACTTGCCCCCAACATCTGATTTGCAACAACAACAAAATATAGCACAAAGTCGAATGTTAATGATGCTGATGTAGTATCATCACTACTCAAAATAATATGCCTTGGTGTCACCATGGTATCACAGGCGAGATAATAAACACAGCAACAGAAAGAGGGCCAATATCAGGGGAGATAACACAAACAAACAATCGACCCCTAGCAACATGTTTTTCTGGTGCTGCATACCATCCCAAAATAACAACCAGTCAGTCAGCCAGTCAGCAATCAAGTCTTAATGCCAGTTATGTAATTAAGATACAAAGGAAACTAACAGTAAGTCAATCACACTGTATTACTACCATCTATGTCTGTTTAAAAATATGTGCATGTAATTTCTGCCTTTTTCAGCATATACACCGTTACTAACCAAAATATTTTTCTTAAAATTGTTTTTACAAATTTTCTTAATGGATATAAAGAAAATAGCTCTGCATTTTCAGAACAGGATGAAAAACTAGCAGAGTCAATGATATTCTTCTATCAGAACATGAGTCAATGATATTCTTCTATCAGAACATGAGTCAATGATATTCTTCTATCAGAACATGAGTCAATGATATTCTTCTATCAGAACATGAGTCAATGATATTCTTCTATCAGAACATGAGTCAATGATATTCTTCTATCAGAACATGAGTCAATGATATTCTTCTATCAGAACATGTATCAATGATATTCTTCTATCAGAACATGAGTCAATGATATTCTTCTATCAGAACATGAGTCAATGATATTCTTCTATCAGAACATGAGTCAATGATATTCTTCTATCAGAACATGAGTCAATGATATTCTTCTATCAGAACATGTATCAATGATATTCTTCTATCAGAACATGAGTCAATGATATTCTTCTATCAGAACATGAGTCAATGATATTCTTCTATCAGAACATGTATCAATGATATTCTTCTATCAGAATATGAGTCAATGATATTCTTCTATCAGAACATGTATCAATGATATTCTTCTATCAGAACATGAGTCAATGATATTCTTCTATCAGAACATGAGTCAATGATATTCTTCTATCAGAAAATGAGTCAATGATATTCTTCTATCAGAACATGTATCAATGATATTCTTCTATCAGAACATGTATCAATGATATTCTTCTATCAGAACATGAGTCAATGATATTCTTCTATCAGAACATGAGTCAATGATATTCTTCTATCAGAACATGAGTCAATGATATTCTTCTATCAGAACATGAGTCAATGATATTCTTCTATCAGAACATGTATCAATGATATTCTTCTATCAGAACATGAGTCAATGATATTCTTCTATCAGAACATGAGTCAATGATATTCTTCTATCAGAAAATGAGTCAATGATATTCTTCTATCAGAACATGTATCAATGATATTCTTCTATCAGAATATGAGTCAATGATATTCTTCTATCAGAACATGAGTCAATGATATTCTTCTATCAGAACATGAGTCAATGATATTCTTCTATCAGAAAATGAGTCAATGATATTCTTCTATCAGAACATGAGTCAATGATATTCTTCTATCAGAACATGAGTCAATGATATTCTTCTATCAGAACATGTATCAATGATATTCTTCTATCAGAACATGAGTCAATGATATTCTTCTATCAGAATATGAGTCAATGATATTCTTCTATCAGAACATGTATCAATGATATTCTTCTATCAGAACATGAGTCAATGATATTCTTCTATCAGAACATGAGTCAATGATATTCTTCTATCAGAACATGTATCAATGATATTCTTCTATCAGAACATGTATCAATGATATTCTTCTATCAGAACATGAGTCAATGATATTCTTCTATCAGAACATGAGTCAATGATATTCTTCTATCAGAACATGAGTCAATGATATTCTTCTATCAGAACATGTATCAATGATATTCTTCTATCAGAACATGTATCAATGATATTCTTCTATCAGAACATGAGTCAATGATATTCTTCTATCAGAACATGAGTCAATGATATTCTTCTATCAGAACATGAGTCAATGATATTCTTCTATCAGAACATGTATCAATGATATTCTTCTATCAGAACATGAGTCAATGATATTCTTCTATCAGAATATGAGTCAATGATATTCTTCTATCAGAACATGAGTCAATGATATTCTTCTATCAGAACATGAGTCAATGATATTCTTCTATCAGAAAATGAGTCAATGATATTCTTCTATCAGAACATGAGTCAATGATATTCTTCTATCAGAACATGAGTCAATGATATTCTTCTATCAGAACATGTATCAATGATATTCTTCTATCAGAACATGAGTCAATGATATTCTTCTATCAGAACATGAGTCAATGATATTCTTCTATCAGAACATGTATCAATGATATTCTTCTATCAGAATATGAGTCAATGATATTCTTCTATCAGAACATGTATCAATGATATTCTTCTATCAGAACATGAGTCAATGATATTCTTCTATCAGAACATGAGTCAATGATATTCTTCTATCAGAACATGTATCAATGATATTCTTCTATCAGAACATGTATCAATGATATTCTTCTATCAGAACATGAGTCAATGATATTCTTCTATCAGAACATGAGTCAATGATATTCTTCTATCAGAACATGAGTCAATGATATTCTTCTATCAGAACATGTATCAATGATATTCTTCTATCAGAACATGAGTCAATGATATTCTTCTATCAGAACATGAGTCAATGATATTCTTCTATCAGAACATGAGTCAATGATATTCTTCTATCAGAACATGAGTCAATGATATTCTTCTATCAGAAAATGAGTCAATGATATTCTTCTATCAGAGCATGAGTCAATGATATTCTTCTATCAGAACATGAGTCAATGATATTCTTCTATCAGAACATGTATCAATGATATTCTTCTATCAGAACATGAGTCAATGATATTCTTCTATCAGAACATGAGTCAATGATATTCTTCTATCAGAACATGTATCAATGATATTCTTCTATCAGAATATGAGTCAATGATATTCTTCTATCAGAACATGTATCAATGATATTCTTCTATCAGAACATGAGTCAATGATATTCTTCTATCAGAACATGAGTCAATGATATTCTTCTATCAGAAAATGAGTCAATGATATTCTTCTATCAGAACATGTATCAATGATATTCTTCTATCAGAACATGTATCATGATATTCTCCTATCAGAACATGAGTCAATGATATTCTTCTATCAGAACATGAGTCAATGATATTCTTCTATCAGAACATGAGTCAATGATATTCTTCTATCAGAACATGAGTCAATGATATTCTTCTATCAGAACATGTATCAATGATATTCTTCTATCAGAACATGAGTCAATGATATTCTTCTATCAGAACATGAGTCAATGATATTATTCTATCAGAAAATGAGTCAATGATATTCTTCTATCAGAACATGTATCAATGATATTCTTCTATCAGAATATGAGTCAATGATATTCTTCTATCAGAACATGAGTCAATGATATTCTTCTATCAGAACATGAGTCAATGATATTCTTCTATCAGAAAATGAGTCAATGATATTCTTCTATCAGAACATGAGTCAATGATATTCTTCTATCAGAACATGAGTCAATGATATTCTTCTATCAGAACATGTATCAATGATATTCTTCTATCAGAACATGAGTCAATGATATTCTTCTATCAGAACATGAGTCAATGATATTCTTCTATCAGAACATGAGTCAATGATATTCTTCTATCAGAACATGAGTCAATGATATTCTTCTATCAGAATATGAGTCAATGATATTCTTCTATCAGAACATGAGTCAATGATATTCTTCTATCAGAACATGAGTCAATGATATTCTTCTATCAGAATATGAGTCAATGATATTCTTCTATCAGAAAATGAGTCAATGATATTCTTCTATCAGAACATGTATCAATGATATTCTTCTATCAGAATATGAGTCAATGATATTCTTCTATCAGAACATGTATCAATGATATTCTTCTATCAGAACATGAGTCAATGATATTCTTCTATCAGAACATGTATCAATGATATTCTTCTATCAGAAAATGAGTCAATGATATTCTTCTATCAGAAAATGAGTCAATGATATTCTTCTATCAGAACATGTATCAATGATATTCTTCTATCAGAACATGAGTCAATGATATTCTTCTATCAGAACATGTATCAATGATATTCTTCTATCAGAACATGTATCAATGATATTCTTCTATCAGAACATGAGTCAATGATATTCTTCTATCAGAACATGAGTCAATGATATTCTTCTATCAGAACATGAGTCAATGATATTCTTCTATCAGAACATGTATCAATGATATTCTTCTATCAGAACATGAGTCAATGATATTCTTCTATCAGAATATGAGTCAATGATATTCTTCTATCAGAACATGAGTCAATGATATTCTTCTATCAGAACATGAGTCAATGATATTCTTCTATCAGAAAATGAGTCAATGATATTCTTCTATCAGAACATGAGTCAATGATATTCTTCTATCAGAACATGAGTCAATGATATTCTTCTATCAGAACATGTATCAATGATATTCTTCTATCAGAACATGAGTCAATGATATTCTTCTATCAGAACATGAGTCAATGATATTCTTCTATCAGAACATGTAGTCAATGATATTCTTCTATCAGAACTATGAGTCAATGATATTCTTCTATCAGAACATGTATCAATGATATTCTTCTATCAGAACATGAGTCAATGATATTCTTCTATCAGAACATGAGTCAATGATATTCTTCTATCAGAACATGTATCAATGATATTCTTCTATCAGAACATGTATCAATGATATTCTTCTATCAGAACATGAGTCAATGATATTCTTCTATCAGAACATGAGTCAATGATATTCTTCTATCAGAACATGAGTCAATGATATTCTTCTATCAGAACATGTATCAATGATATTCTTCTATCAGAACATGAGTCAATGATATTCTTCTATCAGAACATGAGTCAATGATATTCTTCTATCAGAACATGAGTCAATGATATTCTTCTATCAGAACATGAGTCAATGATATTCTTCTATCAGAAAATGAGTCAATGATATTCTTCTATCAGAGCATGAGTCAATGATATTCTTCTATCAGAACATGAGTCAATGATATTCTTCTATCAGAACATGTATCAATGATATTCTTCTATCAGAACATGAGTCAATGATATTCTTCTATCAGAATATGAGTCAATGATATTCTTCTATCAGAACATGTATCAATGATATTCTTCTATCAGAACATGAGTCAATGATATTCTTCTATCAGAACATGAGTCAATGATATTCTTCTATCAGAAAATGAGTCAATGATATTCTTCTATCAGAACATGTATCAATGATATTCTTCTATCAGAACATGTATCAATGATATTCTCCTATCAGAACATGAGTCAATGATATTCTTCTATCAGAACATGAGTCAATGATATTCTTCTATCAGAACATGAGTCAATGATATTCTTCTATCAGAACATGAGTCAATGATATTCTTCTATCAGAACATGTATCAATGATATTCTTCTATCAGAACATGAGTCAATGATATTCTTCTATCAGAACATGAGTCAATGATATTCTTCTATCAGAAAATGAGTCAATGATATTCTTCTATCAGAACATGTATCAATGATATTCTTCTATCAGAATATGAGTCAATGATATTCTTCTATCAGAACATGAGTCAATGATATTCTTCTATCAGAACATGAGTCAATGATATTCTTCTATCAGAAAATGAGTCAATGATATTCTTCTATCAGAACATGAGTCAATGATATTCTTCTATCAGAACATGAGTCAATGATATTCTTCTATCAGAACATGTATCAATGATATTCTTCTATCAGAACATGAGTCAATGATATTCTTCTATCAGAACATGAGTCAATGATATTCTTCTATCAGAAAATGAGTCAATGATATTCTTCTATCAGAACATGTATCAATGATATTCTTCTATCAGAATATGAGTCAATGATATTCTTCTATCAGAACATGAGTCAATGATATTCTTCTATCAGAACATGAGTCAATGATATTCTTCTATCAGAATATGAGTCAATGATATTCTTCTATCAGAAAATGAGTCAATGATATTCTTCTATCAGAACATGTATCAATGATATTCTTCTATCAGAATATGAGTCAATGATATTCTTCTATCAGAACATGTATCAATGATATTCTTCTATCAGAACTATGAGTCAATGATATTCTTCTATCAGAACATGTATCAATGATATTCTTCTATCAGAAAATGAGTCAATGATATTCTTCTATCAGAAAATGAGTCAATGATATTCTTCTATCAGAACATGTATCAATGATATTCTTCTATCAGAATATGAGTCAATGATATTCTTCTATCAGAACATGTATCAATGATATTCTTCTATCAGAATATGAGTCAATGATATTCTTCTATCAGAACATGTATCAATGATATTCTTCTATCAGAAAATGAGTCAATGATATTCTTCTATCAGAACATGAGTCAATGATATTCTTCTATCAGAACATGAGTCAATGATATTCTTCTATCAGAACATGTATCAATGATATTCTTCTATCAGAACATGTATCAATGATATTCTTCTATCAGAACATGAGTCAATGATATTCTTCTATCAGAACATGAGTCAATGATATTCTTCTATCAGAACATGAGTCAATGATATTCTTCTATCAGAACATGTATCAATGATATTCTTCTATCAGAACATGAGTCAATGATATTCTTCTATCAGAATATGAGTCAATGATATTCTTCTATCAGAAACATGAGTCAATGATATTCTTCTATCAGAACATGAGTCAATGATATTCTTCTATCAGAAAATGAGTCAATAATATTCTTCTATCAGAACATGAGTCAATGATATTCTTCTATCAGAACATGAGTCAATGATATTCTTCTATCAGAACATGTATCAATGATATTCTTCTATCAGAACATGAGTCAATGATATTCTTCTATCAGAACATGAGTCAATGATATTCTTCTATCAGAACATGTATCAATGATATTCTTCTATCAGAATATGAGTCAATGATATTCTTCTATCAGAACATGTATCAATGATATTCTTCTATCAGAACATGAGTCAATGATATTCTTCTATCAGAACATGAGTCAATGATATTCTTCTATCAGAATATGAGTCAATGATATTCTTCTATCAGAACATGAGTCAATGATATTCTTCTATCAGAACATGAGTCAATGATATTCTTCTATCAGAAAATGAGTCAATGATATTCTTCTATCAGAACATGAGTCAATGATATTCTTCTATCAGAACATGAGTCAATGATATTCTTCTATCAGAACATGTATCAATGATATTCTTCTATCAGAACTATGAGTCAATGATATTCTTCTATCAGAACATGTATCAATGATATTCTTCTATCAGAATATGAGTCAATGATATTCTTCTATCAGAACATGTATCAATGATATTCTTCTATCAGAAAATGAGTCAATGATATTCTTCTATCAGAAAATGAGTCAATGATATTCATCTATCAGAACATGTATCAATGATATTCTTCTATCAGAAAATGAGTCAATGATATTCTTCTATCAGAACATGAGTCAATGATATTCTTCTATCAGAACATGAGTCAATGATATTCTTCTATCAGAACATGAGTCAATGATATTCTTCTATCAGAACATGTAGTCAATGATATTCTTCTATCAGAACATGAGTCAATGATATTCTTCTATCAGAACATGTATCAATGATATTCTTCTATCAGAACATGAGTCAATGATATTCTTCTATCAGAACATGTATCAATGATATTCTTCTATCAGAACATGAGTCAATGATATTCTTCTATCAGAACATGTATCAATGATATTCTTCTATCAGAACATGAGTCAATGATATTCTTCTATCAGAACATGTATCAATGATATTCTTCTATCAGAACATGAGTCAATGATATTCTTCTATCAGAACATGTATCAATGATATTCTTCTATCAGAACATGAGTCAATGATATTCTTCTATCAGAAAATGAGTCAATGATATTCTTCTATCAGAACATGAGTCAATGAGATTCTTCTATCAGAACATGAGTCAATGATATTCTTCTATCAGAACATGAGTCAATGATATTCTTCTATCAGAACATGAGTCAATGATATTCTTCTATCAGAACATGAGTCAATGATATTCTTCTATCAGAACATGAGTCAATGATATTCTTCTATCAGAACATGTATCAATGATATTCTTCTATCAGAACATGAGTCAATGATATTCTTCTATCAGAACATGAGTCAATGATATTCTTCTATCAGAACATGTATCAATGATATTCTTCTATCAGAATATGAGTCAATGATATTCTTCTATCAGAACATGTATCAATGATATTCTTCTATCAGAACATGAGTCAATGATATTCTTCTATCAGAACATGAGTCAATGATATTCTTCTATCAGAACATGAGTCAATGATATTCTTCTATCAGAACATGTATCAATGATATTCTTCTATCAGAACATGAGTCAATGATATTCTTCTATCAGAACATGAGTCAATGATATTCTTCTATCAGAACATGAGTCAATGATATTCTTCTATCAGAACATGTATCAATGATATTCTTCTATCAGAACATGAGTCAATGATATTCTTCTATCAGAACATGAGTCAATGATATTCTTCTATCAGAACATGAGTCAATGATATTCTTCTATCAGAACATGAGTCAATGATATTCTTCTATCAGAACATGAGTCAATGATATTCTTCTATCAGAACATGAGTCAATGATATTCTTCTATCAGAACATGTAGTCAATGATATTCTTCTATCAGAACATGAGTCAATGATATTCTTCTATCAGAACATGAGTCAATGATATTCTTCTATCAGAACATGAGTCAATGATATTCTTCTATCAGAACATGAGTCAATGATATTCTTCTATCAGAACATGAGTCAATGATATTCTTCTATCAGAACATGAGTCAATGATATTCTTCTATCAGAACATGAGTCAATGATATTCTTCTATCAGAACATGAGTCAATGATATTCTTCTATCAGAACATGTAGTCAATGATATTCTTCTATCAGAACATGAGTCAATGATATTCTTCTATCAGAACATGAGTCAATGATATTCTTCTATCAGAACATGTATCAATGATATTCTTCTATCAGAACATGTATCAATGATATTCTTCTATCAGAACATGAGTCAATGATATTCTTCTATCAGAACATGAGTCAATGATATTCTTCTATCAGAACATGAGTCAATGATATTCTTCTATCAGAACATGTATCAATGATATTCTTCTATCAGAACATGTATCAATGATATTCTTCTATCAGAACATGAGTCAATGATATTCTTCTATCAGAACAATGAGTCAATGATATTCTTCTATCAGAACATGAGTCAATGATATTCTTCTATCAGAACATGTATCAATGATATTCTTCTATCAGAACATGAGTCAATGATATTCTTCTATCAGAACATGAGTCAATGATATTCTTCTATCAGAACATGAGTCAATGATATTCTTCTATCAGAACATGAGTCAATGATATTCTTCTATCAGAACATGAGTCAATGATATTCTTCTATCAGAACATGAGTCAATGATATTCTTCTATCAGAACATGAGTCAATGATATTCTTCTATCAGAACATGTAGTCAATGATATTCTTCTATCAGAACATGAGTCAATGATATTCTTCTATCAGAACATGTAGTCAATGATATTCTTTCTATCAGAACATGTATCAATGATATTCTTCTATCAGAACATGAGTCAATGATATTCTTCTATCAGAACATGAGTCAATGATATTCTTCTATCAGAACATGAGTCAATGATATTCTTCTATCAGAACATGTATCAATGATATTCTTCTATCAGAACATGAGTCAATGATATTCTTCTATCAGAACATGAGTCAATGATATTCTTCTATCAGAACATGTAGTCAATGATATTCTTCTATCAGAACATGAGTCAATGATATTCTTCTATCAGAACATGAGTCAATGATATTCTTCTATCAGAACATGAGTCAATGATATTCTTCTATCAGAACATGAGTCAATGATATTCTTCTATCAGAACATGTAGTCAATGATATTCTTCTATCAGAATATGAGTCAATGATATTCTTCTATCAGAACATGAGTCAATGATATTCTTCTATCAGAACATGAGTCAATGATATTCTTCTATCAGAACATGAGTCAATGATATTCTTCTATCAGAACATGTATCAATGATATTCTTCTATCAGAACATGTAGTCAATGATATTCTTCTATCAGAA
>JAQISU010000025.1:0-42500 GCA_029339505.1 Unio delphinus
CTACTGATTTAGAAGAGATAGCAAAAGATTTCTTCGCAGTGATATCAAGACAGTACGAGGTTTTCACATCACAGAAAACTGGATTGGTGTTTAAAAAAATCAACTTCATTGAACTCTCGATACACGATTTTAAACCAACTACTGGTGCATCCTACAAACCATTACCTAAAAAAATCCAGGCATCGAAATCCTGTATCAACGTGAAAAATGATGACAATAAGTGTTTGTTGTGGGCGTTATTATCAGCATGCTTTCCAGCACAGGATCATGCAGATCGAGTTAGTAAGTACAAACCATATCAATGTCGAATCAATATGACTGGAATTGATTATCCAACAAAAATAAAACAAATACCGAAAATCGAAAAACAGAACCCAACATTATTTAGTTCTGGTATCAATGTGTTTTCGTTAGATAGTCAATTGCGAGTATTTCCGTATTTAATATCTCCAGCCAGTAAACATATCACAGATGGTTCTACAATTAATTTATTGTGGTATAATGATCACTATGTTTGGATAAAGGACTTAAGTCGATTAATGAGTTCTTCCATGTCTGGTTATGATCATAAATCATATTTTTGTTACAGTTGTCTCTGTGGTTTTACAACACAGGAAAAATTAATTGAACATAATAAATACTGCTTCGAAGTAAAAGCGGTTGAAACACCAAAAGAACCAGATAACTTCTGCTATTTTAAGAAGTATGAGAGAACACAGAAACTCCCTTTCATATTTATCGGTGATTTTGAATCTTTTATTACTCCAGTGGCTCCGAAATGTGGTTGCATAGAGATATGTAAATGTGAGTTTAAAACGTTATCAACACAACAACATGTTCCAGCGAGTTATCGAATGAATACAATATGTACCAATAGCGAGTTTTCAAAACTATCACCGTGTTACCGGATTAACGATTGGTCTGATACTCCACCAGAAGTTCATATGTTAAAATATCTGTTTGAAGAACAACGTAGAATTGAAGCATTATTATCACTACACGATGAGAGATTTACTAAATTAGATTCTTTTATTAATTCAACTACATGTTTTAAATGTAAGAAGAAGTTTTCCTCAATGACTTCGTCATCATCGGTGGCTTTGCCACTGGCGAATCCAAGAGTACCATTCTTCAACGTGATCTCAGGAAAATATATCGGTGCTGTTCATAAACGATGTAGATGTTTCCAAGAGTTCTATCCGGTAGTATTTCATAATTTGCGAGGATATGATGGTCATTTCATTCTTCGTGCGCTAGGACATCCTGAAATCTCAAAATACTGTGTAGATAACAACTTGTTCTTGAAGTGTATTCCAAGCAGCACTGAAAAATTGATGTCTATAACAGTTGGAAAGCTCCGATTTATAGATAGCATACAATTTATGAATACATCGCTGTAACAACTAGCAGCGAATTGTACTGATTTTCCAATCACAAAGAAATACTTGAAGGATAGAAAGCTCCCGGAATCAACATTGAAAAACATAACAGTGAAGGGAATATTTCCATATGAGTATTTCAATAACCCAAATCGATTTTCAGAGACATCACTACCAACAATCGATAAATTCTACTCGTCGTTGACTGATAAAGATATCACTGATGAAGAGTATCAACGAGCATTAACAACATGGAATATTTTTAAGTGTAAAAATTTTGGTGATTATCACGACTTGTATTTAACCGTAGACGTGTTGTTGTTATCCGATATTTTTGAGCATTTTAGAACAACATCGATGAACAATTATGGGTTGGATCCAGCACACTATTATTCGGCACCAGGATTATCCTGGGATGCGTTATTGAAATCAACGGGAATACGATTAGAGTTATTAACAGATGTTGATATGTATCTTTTCATCGAGAAAGCAATTCGTGGTGGAATCACTATGATTACTAAAAAACATTCATCTGCCAACAACAAGTATCTCTCAGAGTATAATCCAAATAATGATGATAATTTCATTATCGATTTTGATATGAATAATCTTTATGGAGGAGCTATGTCAAAGTTGATGCCATATGGAGGTTTCAAATGGATTCCCGTAGAAGAGTTTGATATTAAAAGTAATAATGAAAAAGTTGGTTATTTTGTTGAGTGTGATATAGACTATCCAGAACATCTTCATGATAAACACAATGATTATCCCTTTCTTGCTGAAAAAATGATAATCACCGATGATATGTTATCCCCAGAACAATTATCACTACGAACAACGAAATATACTCCATTAGCAAAATTAGTACCGAACTTATTTAATAAACATAATTATGTCTGTCATGTAGATATACTCAAACAAGCAATAGATTCTGGACTGATTCTTAGAAAAATTCATAAAGTGTTACAATTTAATCATTCCAATTGGATGAAACCATATATCGATGGAAATACTTCAAGAAGAGCAGCAGCTGTTACTGATTTTGAAAAAGATTTCTTTAAGCTGATGAATAATTCTGTTTTTGGTAAAACCATGGAGAACATAAGAAAACGAGTTAATATCGAAATCGTTAACAATAAAGACCGTCGAGATAAACTAACACGTGGAAACACTTTTGTGAGTAGCAAAAAAATAACTGATTTGTTATCGTTAATCACAAAAAAACAAACTCGGTTATTCTTGGATAAGCCTGTCTATGTTGGAGCTGCAGTGTTAGAAGTATCTAAACACATGATGTATCAATTTCACTATGGGTTCGCTAAAACGGTATGGCCTAATTGTAGACTGTTATTCACTGACACTGATTCGCTAGCATATGAAATCCCTGGTAGTGATTGTAATAACGATGTTTATAAACATATTTATGAACACCGAGAATTATTTGATTTATCAGATATAGATGTTAAAGGATCATTAGGATACTACCACGATGCTACTAATAAAAAAGTGATTGGAAAGATGAAAGATGAATTTGCATTTAAACCAATAAAAGAGTATGTTGGTCTTCGTTCGAAGATGTACGCGATTCTTACTGATACAAATAAATCAACGCAAAAAGCAAAAGGAGTTAATAACAATTATGTGAAGAATAAATTGAAATTCAATGATTATTTAGCAGCATTAAAAAGATCTCCAGGGGTTGCTCTACCAACAGTAACAACACATGGATTTAGATCTCACTATCATGTTATTTTTACTGATAGACTTACAAAAGTTGGTTTATGTAATTATGATGATAAACGATACTGTGTTGATGGAGTGAATACTCTTGCAATAGGACATTATCTCACTTATAATAATTAAAAAAGAAGTAGTTATTATATGACGTACTACAACATTGACTCACCTGATCGTGTAAAAGCAATTATGGATAGTATTCCACCCACAAATACTATTAGAGTCAAACAGTGTGATGATAAATTTAGATTCTATAGCAAAATACCACAAACGGGAAGTAAACTAGTTATGAGAATGATATCAGATAGAAATAAAACAGCAAGATTTCGTCTTCAAGAAAAACTAAAGAAAACAACAGAGTCAGTATAAAATGATTAGTCATTGATGACTTTCGTCATTGATGACTTTCGTCATTGATGACTTTCGTCATTGATGACTTTCGTCATTGATGACTTTCGTCATTGATGACTTTCGTCATCATCAATGGTTCTACCATCAACTTTATCAACTTTATCATCATCAAGTACTTCATTGATTTCTTTTGGTTTTCTCAATATGATGATTCTGATTGAGAGTGAGTGAACTATCAGTTTTTTTTTTTTATTAGTAACTTTGATAGTTCCTCATCATTGAACGAAGCTGTCTCACGACGAAATAACGCTTCTACGGCAGAGATTGAAATCCATCTGATGTCAATGACAAAGTCATTGTTATTGTTGTTGTTATTGTTGTTATTGTTATTGTTGTTGTTAAAAAAAAAAAAATCTTTTAATTCTATAATGCCTGTTCGTAGAGTACTAACCCGCGATGACATAAATGCTATCAAACAATTGAGAAACCGTGTTGGAATAGCAGAAATCGCTGATAAGTATAAAATCAGTTATCAGAGGATTTATCGAATTTGGAAATCTGATGAAATCGGAATCGGAAATATTAGCTCTGATGGTGCTAATGATATACCCATCGAACATCTTATTGATGCTGAAGTTGAAAACGAAATAAATCAAATGTTGAATGAAAAAGTGTATCAACACGTTGATGCTACCATAAATGGCTCTGCCATAAATGGTTCTACCATTAGTGACAGAGTCACCAGTGACAGAGTCGATGGCAAAGCCATTGACAGAATCATTGATAAAGAAATGATATGTCAATTACAATCTCAAGTGACCAACCTAACCAATCAGAATAATTTGCTGCAAACAAAGATAACAGCGCTACGACAACAACGACAACAACAACAACAACAACAACAATCAATCAATGATTCGTTAAATGATTTACAATATCAATTAAATACCACACAACAACACCGTAGTGATGCAGTTCGAGATCGCAGTAAACTTATTACTGAACTCAATGATGTACGACGTGAGTTAGAGATCATTAGAATTAAATACTCAGAACTAGCTAGTAAGTACAATCAACTTTTGAATCAAAAGGATGAACAATCACAACTAAAAGGTAAAGAAGACCGACGAAAGGAGAAAAAAACATAAACGAAAACAACGTGAAGATAACACATGGATGCTATCACTACCCGAAGAAGATCGTGAGTTAATAAAAGAAATCAATGAAGTACTCAATGATGATAAAGTTGATAAAGTTGATGGTAGAGCCATTGATTATGACTAATCTCAGTCGATACGCGTAAATGAAATCCAACCACCAATGATTTTTGTTGGTGGCTCTTTCACTATCGATGATTTCAACGTTGTATTTATTTCCAGTACTTGCTAGAATCTGATGATATTTTTTCACTGAGACGAAAACATACCTCTGAGTTTCTATTCTTATAATTGATACCATCAAGACCTTTTTCTGTTATAATTCTTCAACCGATGTCTGTGATCTTATCATAAACCATTAATTTTGGATTGCTATAATCGTTAAGTTCAGCCTCAAACTGAAACATATAATAAAGCGGTTATTTAAATAATTTATTAAAATGAAATCATAATAATGTGTATCATAGATGATATGTTCTCGTACGACCATTAACAATAATCGTAGAAGTATTATTTCACTGTGAGACAGCTTCGTTCAATGTGGAAATCCTTATAAAATAATATCACACTTTATCCATTCTACGTTGATAAATTTGATGTAACATAGATGATTTTTGATACAGTCATTTTATTGTTTTAACAGCTCTACGATTATTGGGGAAACGGCACCTTTTCATATAAAAATAAAATGTAACGTATCGTTTCTCCACTTTCATCTAATACATCATAGATGATCATGGAAGAGTTATTTCATCCTATCAAGTATGAATCTGATTTAGATTCAACAATATGTCTCTTTATTACAACCACACGATTATAAATCAGAACTGTTTCACCAGTAATAATTGTGCTGAATACAGCGTGATAAAAATTATATCTAAAAAAAAAAAAAAAAAAAAAAAATGAGGTGACTGAAAAATTATATAAAAAATATTTTTCTCACCCTAATAATATATCACTGCTTTTTATTGTTGTTGTTGTTATTAAGTACTATTAGTACTTACTTAATGAACAACATAATAATAACAACAACAACAATAAAAAGCAGTGATATATTATTAGGGTGAGAAAAATATTTTTTATATAATTTTTCAGTCACCTCATTTTTTTTTTTTTTTTTTTTTTTTAGATATAATTTTTATCACGCTGTATTCAGCACAATTATTACTGGTGAAACAGTTCTGATTTATAATCGTGTGGTTGTAATAAAGAGACATATTGTTGAATCTAAATCAGATTCATACTTGATAGGATGAAATAACTCTTCCATGATCATCTATGATGTATTAGATGAAAGTGGAGAAACGATACGTTACATTTTATTTTTATATGAAAAGGTGCCGTTTCCCCAATAATCGTAGAGCTGTTAAAACAATAAAATGACTGTATCAAAAATCATCTATGTTACATCAAATTTATCAACGTAGAATGGATAAAGTGTGATATTATTTTATAAGGATTTCCACATTGAACGAAGCTGTCTCACAGTGAAATAATACTTCTACGATTATTGTTAATGGTCGTACGAGAACATATCATCTATGATACACATTATTATGATTTCATTTTAATAAATTATTTAAATAACCGCTTTATTATATGTTTCAGTTTGAGGCTGAACTTAACGATTATAGCAATCCAAAATTAATGGTTTATGATAAGATCACAGACATCGGTTGAAGAATTATAACAGAAAAAGGTCTTGATGGTATCAATTATAAGAATAGAAACTCAGAGGTATGTTTTCGTCTCAGTGAAAAAATATCATCAGATTCTAGCAAGTACTGGAAATAAATACAACGTTGAAATCATCGATAGTGAAAGAGCCACCAACAAAAATCATTGGTGGTTGGATTTCATTTACGCGTATCGACTGAGATTAGTCATAATCAATGGCTCTACCATCAACTTTATCAACTTTATCATCATTGAGTACTTCATTGATTTCTTTTATTAACTCACGATCTTCTTCGGGTAGTGATAGCATCCATGTGTTATCTTCACGTTGTTTTCGTTTATGTTTTTTCTCCTTTCGTCGGTCTTCTTTACCTTTTAGTTGTGATTGTTCATCCTTTTGATTCAAAAGTTGATTGTACTTACTAGCTAGTTCTGAGTATTTAATTCTAATGATCTCTAACTCACGTCGTACATCATTGAGTTCAGTAATAAGTTTACTGCGATCTCGAACTGCATCACTACGGTGTTGTTGTGTGGTATTTAATTGATATTGTAAATCATTTAACGAATCATTGATTGATTGTTGTTGTTGTTGTTGTTGTTGTCGTTGTTGTCGTAGCGCTGTTATCTTTGTTTGCAGCAAATTATTCTGATTGGTTAGGTTGGTCACTTGAGATTGTAATTGACATATCATTTCTTTATCAATGATTCTGTCAATGGCTTTGCCATCGACTCTGTCACTGGTGACTCTGTCACTAATGGTAGAACCATTTATGGCAGAGCCATTTATGGTAGCATCAACGTGTTGATACACTTTTTCATTCAACATTTGATTTATTTCGTTTTCAACTTCAGCATCAATAAGATGTTCGATGGGTATATCATTAGCACCATCAGAGCTAATATTTCCGATTCCGATTTCATCAGATTTCCAAATTCGATAAATCCTCTGATAACTGATTTTATACTTATCAGCGATTTCTGCTATTCCAACACGGTTTCTCAATTGTTTGATAGCATTTATGTCATCGCGGGTTAGTACTCTACGAACAGGCATTATAGAATTAAAAGATTTTTTTTTTTTTTAACAACAACAATAACAATAACAACAATAACAACAACAATAACAATGACTTTGTCATTGACATCAGATGGATTTCAATCTCTGCCGTAGAAGCGTTATTTCGTCGTGAGACAGCTTCGTTCAATGATGAGGAACTATCAAAGTTACTAATAAAAAAAAAAAACTGATAGTTCACTCACTCTCAATCAGAATCATCATATTGAGAAAACCAAAAGAAATCAATGAAGTACTTGATGATGATAAAGTTGATAAAGTTGATGGTAGAACCATTGATGATGACGAAAGTCATCAATGACGAAAGTCATCAATGACGAAAGTCATCAATGACGAAAGTCATCAATGACGAAAGTCATCAATGACGAAAGTCATCAATGACTAATCATTTTATACTGACTCTGTTGTTTTCTTTAGTTTTTCTTGAAGACGAAATCTTGCTGTTTTATTTCTATCTGATATCATTCTCATAACTAGTTTACTTCCCGTTTGTGGTATTTTGCTATAGAATCTAAATTTATCATCACACTGTTTGACTCTAATAGTATTTGTGGGTGGAATACTATCCATAATTGCTTTTACACGATCAGGTGAGTCAATGTTGTAGTACGTCATATAATAACTACTTCTTTTTTAATTATTATAAGTGAGATAATGTCCTATTGCAAGAGTATTCACTCCATCAACACAGTATCGTTTATCATCATAATTACATAAACCAACTTTTGTAAGTCTATCAGTAAAAATAACATGATAGTGAGATCTAAATCCATGTGTTGTTACTGTTGGTAGAGCAACCCCTGGAGATCTTTTTAATGCTGCTAAATAATCATTGAATTTCAATTTATTCTTCACATAATTGTTATTAACTCCTTTTGCTTTTTGCGTTGATTTATTTGTATCAGTAAGAATCGCGTACATCTTCGAACGAAGACCAACATACTCTTTTATTGGTTTAAATGCAAATTCATCTTTCATCTTTCCAATCACTTTTTTATTAGTAGCATCGTGGTAGTATCCTAATGATCCTTTAACATCTATATCTGATAAATCAAATAATTCTCGGTGTTCATAAATATGTTTATAAACATCGTTATTACAATCACTACCAGGGATTTCATATGCTAGCGAATCAGTGTCAGTGAATAACAGTCTACAATTAGGCCATACCGTTTTAGCGAACCCATAGTGAAATTGATACATCATGTGTTTAGATACTTCTAACACTGCAGCTCCAACATAGACAGGCTTATCCAAGAATAACCGAGTTTGTTTTTTTGTGATTAACGATAACAAATCAGTTATTTTTTTGCTACTCACAAAAGTGTTTCCACGTGTTAGTTTATCTCGACGGTCTTTATTGTTAACGATTTCGATATTAACTCGTTTTCTTATGTTCTCCATGGTTTTACCAAAAACAGAATTATTCATCAGCTTAAAGAAATCTTTTTCAAAATCAGTAACAGCTGCTGCTCTTCTTGAAGTATTTCCATCGATATATGGTTTCATCCAATTGGAATGATTAAATTGTAACACTTTATGAATTTTTCTAAGAATCAGTCCAGAATCTATTGCTTGTTTGAGTATATCTACATGACAGACATAATTATGTTTATTAAATAAGTTCGGTACTAATTTTGCTAATGGAGTATATTTCGTTGTTCGTAGTGATAATTGTTCTGGGGATAACATATCATCGGTGATTATCATTTTTTCAGCAAGAAAGGGATAATCATTGTGTTTATCATGAAGATGTTCTGGATAGTCTATATCACACTCAACAAAATAACCAACTTTTTCATTATTACTTTTAATATCAAACTCTTCTACGGGAATCCATTTGAAACCTCCATATGGCATCAACTTTGACATAGCTCCTCCATAAAGATTATTCATATCAAAATCGATAATGAAATTATCATCATTATTTGGATTATACTCTGAGAGATACTTGTTGTTGGCAGATGAATGTTTTTTAGTAATCATAGTGATTCCACCACGAATTGCTTTCTCGATGAAAAGATACATATCAACATCTGTTAATAACTCTAATCGTATTCCCGTTGATTTCAATAACGCATCCCAGGATAATCCTGGTGCCGAATAATAGTGTGCTGGATCCAACCCATAATTGTTCATCGATGTTGTTCTAAAATGCTCAAAAATATCGGATAACAACAACACGTCTACGGTTAAATACAAGTCGTGATAATCACCAAAATTTTTACACTTAAAAATATTCCATGTTGTTAATGCTCGTTGATACTCTTCATCAGTGATATCTTTATCAGTCAACGACGAGTAGAATTTATCGATTGTTGGTAGTGATGTCTCTGAAAATCGATTTGGGTTATTGAAATACTCATATGGAAATATTCCCTTCACTGTTATGTTTTTCAATGTTGATTCCGGGAGCTTTCTATCCTTCAAGTATTTCTTTGTGATTGGAAAATCAGTACAATTCGCTGCTAGTTGTTCCAGCGATGTATTCATAAATTGTATGCTATCTATAAATCGGAGCTTTCCAACTGTTATAGACATCAATTTTTCAGTGCTGCTTGGAATACACTTCAAGAACAAGTTGTTATCTACACAGTATTTTGAGATTTCAGGATGTCCTAGCGCACGAAGAATGAAATGACCATCATATCCTCGCAAATTATGAAATACTACCGGATAGAACTCTTGGAAACATCTACATCGTTTATGAACAGCACCGATATATTTTCCTGAGATCACGTTGAAGAATGGTACTCTTGGATTCGCCAGTGGCAAAGCCACCGATGATGACGAAGTCATTGAGGAAAACTTCTTCTTACATTTAAAACATGTAGTTGAATTAATAAAAGAATCTAATTTAGTAAATCTCTCATCGTGTAGTGATAATAATGCTTCAATTCTACGTTGTTCTTCAAACAGATATTTTAACATATGAACTTCTGGTGGAGTATCAGACCAATCGTTAATCCGGTAACACGGTGATAGTTTTGAAAACTCGCTATTGGTACATATTGTATTCATTCGATAACTCGCTGGAACATGTTGTTGTGTTGATAACGTTTTAAACTCACATTTACATATCTCTATGCAACCACATTTCGGAGCCACTGGAGTAATAAAAGATTCAAAATCACCGATAAATATGAAAGGGAGTTTCTGTGTTCTCTCATACTTCTTAAAATAGCAGAAGTTATCTGGTTCTTTTGGTGTTTCAACCGCTTTTACTTCGAAGCAGTATTTATTATGTTCAATTAATTTTTCCTGTGTTGTAAAACCACAGAGACAACTGTAACAAAAATATGATTTATGATCATAACCAGACATGGAAGAACTCATTAATCGACTTAAGTCCTTTATCCAAACATAGTGATCATTATACCACAATAAATTAATTGTAGAACCATCTGTGATATGTTTACTGGCTGGAGATATTAAATACGGAAATACTCGCAATTGACTATCTAACGAAAACACATTGATACCAGAACTAAATAATGTTGGGTTCTGTTTTTCGATTTTCGGTATTTGTTTTATTTTTGTTGGATAATCAATTCCAGTCATATTGATTCGACATTGATATGGTTTGTACTTACTAACTCGATCTGCATGATCCTGTGCTGGAAAGCATGCTGATAATAACGCCCACAACAAACACTTATTGTCATCATTTTTCACGTTGATACAGGATTTCGATGCCTGGATTTTTTTAGGTAATGGTTTGTAGGATGCACCAGTAGTTGGTTTAAAATCGTGTATCGAGAGTTCAATGAAGTTGATTTTTTTAAACACCAATCCAGTTTTCTGTGATGTGAAAACCTCGTACTGTCTTGATATCACTGCGAAGAAATCTTTTGCTATCTCTTCTAAATCAGTAGACTGTAGAATAATCTGTGGTTCTGCTCGTAGTGGAACCGTTATTATTACATCAGGATTGGATGCTAGATACATATCAAGATTGTATGTTACATTTACTTTTAATAGAGGTCGTTCAAGTAGCACTATCGGAATAACACTAATAATTATTTTAATCAGATCACCGATAACAAAGTGGTTATAGTACTTCCCTTTAGGAATGAACTTGATATATTTATCATAACCAGAAAATGCTTCATCGATTATATAACCTCCTTGAAGTATTTCTCTATTGATTTTCTTCTTTCGTCGTAAAATTACCAACTGATCTTTTAACTCTTTTAGTTGTTTGTTAGTTCTTGGCCAGTTGGGTTTTATTTTAGTAAGATCATAGTACTCTTTCACAAGTTTCCTAACAGCTATATGACGACGATTTTTTAATTCTGCGTTGATTTTCTTCTTTCGCCGTAAAATTGTCAACTGATCTTTTAATTCTTCTAGCTGCTTATTTGATCTCGGCCAGATAGCTTTTGTTTTAGTAAGCTCATAATACTCATCAACAAGTTCTCTCACAACTTCATGGCGATGATTTTTTAATTCTTCGTTGATTTTCTTCTTTCGTCGTAAAATTGTTAACTGATCTTTTAATTCTTCTAGCTGCTTATTTGATCTCGGCCATACAGTTTTTGTTTTAGTAAGCTCATAGTACTCATCAACAAGTTCCCTCGCAACTATATGACGAGGTTTTTTGGGTGATAGGATCATTTTTGGATCCTCTTTTGATAACAACATTTCTATATATTTTACCATATCTCTAATTCACTTTTTAGTATAGCTTTGAAGCGAAATTAACCATATTGTTAAATATGAATTAAAGATATAGATAAGAGTTATATATAAGATGCTCACACTTGGTTCATGTGGTTGGTTGTTAAAGAATTCGACTAATCACTGTGGGAAATCTTGTTATGGAGAATACTGTGGAGTGCATGCTTATTTGCTACGAAATAGTACTAATGCTGGTACAAATCCCTGTGCAGGTTGTGGTGTTGGTGTGAGAGGAAAAATCCATCTCTGTGATAAATGTGGTAAAAACGCCTATCGAGCTATTTTGACGTATTATAAAAATAGAAAGAATAAGCATCATATTTTGGTTGAGAATCCTCCTACGGTAGAGGAGTTCATTGTTGAGTATCGACCAAGAGGTAGTTCAACAATTTCTGTAGAAGTATCTATAATGACAAAGTCATCAATGACAAAGTCATCAATGACAAAGTCACCAGCAAAGCCATCATCAGTGACAAAGTCATCATCAATCTAATACTCATTAACAATTTTTCATTTGCCATCAATACTAAAATCAGCTTATTTTTTACTATTAGGAGGTGGTCTAGAATCGAGCTTTTTACATACTACTTCGTAAAAGTCTTTGAAAAGTGGTTCATAACCTAGATTGATACCAATAATTTTTTCCCTATAGAAGGTTCAGAACCACCTAAAATCAGTTTATTGTTTTTTCATATAGATCAGAGATTTTCTTAAAAAGTAGTCCAGAACCTAAATTTATGCTCTTATTTTTTTTTTTACTATAGAATGTGCTAAAAGTAAATCTAAGGCTTCCTTGGAAGTAGACCACTTTTTCATAGAAGTCTCAAGTAATGACAAAGCCTTAGTTCAACAATCTGATACTAAATTGATACCCCTAAAGAATTCTTTTTTAAGTGTTAATTTGCTAATCTGACACTAAATGGTTCAGGGTTGTAGAAGTCTTAGTTCAACAATCTAACACTTAACTTATTTTTGCTAAAATCAGCCTAATTTTTCCCTATAGGAGATGTTAAAAAGTAAATCCAAGGCTTCTATCAAAAGTGGTCCAGAACCGGGCTTTTTACTATTTTTCATTTGTCAATTGTAGAAGCCTTAGTTCAACAATCTGATACTAAATTGATACCCCTAAAGAATTCTTTTTTAAAGTGTTAATTTGCTAATCTGACACTAAATGGTTCAGGGTTGTAGAAGCCTCCATTTGCCAATCTAACACTTAACTTATTTTTGCTAAAATCAGCTTATTTTTTACTATTAGAAGGTGTTAAAAAGTAAATCCAAGGCTTCTATCAAAAGTGGTCCAGAACCGGGCTTTTTACATACTACTCGTGATACTCGGCAACCGGCATGGCAACCTTCACGTCTAACGCCTAAAAAAAGAAATAAGTTAAAACAACTTGCATTTTTGTGTGTATAAACACGAAGCACTTAAATTACCTAATTATACCAAACAAACTAAAAACCAATCACAATTGTGAAGCTCGATATTTTTTTAACCTTATAGAGAGAGAACACAGCCTCAAGTTAGTGTCAAATATTTTGATATGCATTACATTGGGAAATTCGAGGAGACCAAAAACAAATTTATATGTAATGGAAACTACAAAAACCAAGCAAACAGACATTACAAATGGAAAACTAGAAAGGAGGGCTTAACTGCCATATTCTTGTAATCAAACAGACCGCAAACATCATTAACATCAATAAAAGATCACCAAATCTTCACAAAAGACAATGGCGAAACATATTTTTATTTGTTTTGCTATATCTTAAACATTTTATCGAACTCAAATCCTCAAACATAACATACAAAGTAAAAACATCACAATCATAGCATACAGAACTAACAAAAAATATGGAGCTTACATGGAGAAAAAACATACGAACACTTCCATAACGTTTGTACAAATCAACACAAAACACAAATATAACATTTACATCCAGATGTAAACTGTAAACGAATCTGAAAGAAATGGGAGAAAATAAAGAACATGAATATATATCTATCTACACAACGCATGGTGGACAGGAGTTAAGAGCTTTCTTTACGAAAATCCTTTCATACATATTACCATGCATCTTATGCATCACGCAATACGATATCAAACGACCTTTAAATTTATTTTTCCCAAATATAAAAAATGCAAAGAGATGCCATAAGACAGAAAATTACTTATAAAATCACTTATATCTGAAAATGTTATATTATTTGATAGACATAAATTTTGTGTCCTGATTTAATTTTCGCATTTTTCCCTTAGAATTTTTCAGTATTTGTCACTACATGAAATTTTCAGCGAGTCGTTTCAACCCATTTGAAATATCCGATGAGTCTTTTCAGTTCATTTTCAAAGATCGTTATATATGATCCAGATAATTCATGTAGATATAAATCGCTTGTTTACATTTTTGTTGGAAGTGTAAATTCGAGGATATATAGAACAAAACAAAGACACTAACGCTAGCCTCGTTTAGGAGTAGCTTGGATTATATTACTTCCATGGCAAATCCGTGTCGGGTACCAACACATTTATTTAGAATTTGGATAGATTTGTATATAGTAATAACTCCCTCATCTTCCCACCTACACAACCCCAAGACATACTTATTAACGGTCAATTTACATTTGTGCCATTTGTGTATCATCCTCCCTTAACAGTTGTCTGTATGTTTCAAGAGTTCATGTAGTTTATATTTTGATGCACCAATAATAGATTCTAAATATCTGAATGTACTGAATGTAAAAAAGTAGGTAACATTGTGTGTGTGGCAATGTTGGATGTGTAGCATAGAGAAATTGCATATTGCAATTAAGATGAGAAAAATATACTGCTTTCTGTTCGAATCAATATTATTGTATATCCGAACACGACACTATTGTACTTTATTCGAGTATTGATCTACTCTGCTTCTCCAGTGATGGAAGGATCCGATAAATGAGAACTGTATTGTTCTTACTAGCGATAGCAAGTTGTATTTGAAGTGTGATTCTAAGTTCTTCAACTCGTTTGTGAAGAAGGTCAACAATCCACTCGTGGTATCTGGGAGCCTGTCAAAGAGCCATCATTTCAAAAGGTCATCACTGTCCATAATTTGTCCATCATAGTCGTTATAGACGGACAGTACACATTTACTCCGTATTTGTGTTGGAGGGTGTAGTATTATTACTTACAGGTAACACAAGAAAAAGAGAGAAAGGGATGTCTTTTGACATTATTTTGCATATATACATGTTCTTTAAAGACCATTCTTATTAAAATCAAAAATAAAATATACGTTATCGTTTGTGGCCATAACTTTATGTGTGTGTGTGTGTGCGCGCGCTTGCGTGCGTCATAGGTAAGGTACAAGGTGGACCAATATTATAAAACAGCTAACTGCCATGCCTATAAATTCTACAAAGAAATAAAACTTGTCAACTGCTAAGCATAATCAGTTGTCAAACATATCAGATGTTCTGATGAAATCACCATTACACGAACTTAATATATTTCCTGTTACAGTTTATTGTATTCGTAGCATCTACTAAAATAATTTTTCTCTTTTGCCCCGCAACTTTCTTTTGAAGGGCCTTAGAAGTTACTTAAATACTGAATATATATTTTATTATGACTACAAAAAGGATCGCGTACTGCATCAATACCAAAATCCTATGTATTCAAATGTAATGTTTTTGTCCAAGTGAGAGTTAAGGAAAAAGTAAAAATGTAGCTCATTAAACCACTTGCTGATTCAGCCGCATTCTAGTAACAAGCATCAACAAAACAAATTTTGTAGAGCTACGAACATACAGAAGAATAACAAAGCTGACAAAATGTTCAATGCTATAATTTGCACATAAGAAGTTAACTAGTGTACCTTTGGTCACTTCCTTGTGAGTATGTATGTACCAGGTAGTGCATTTCTAGTGCATAGTCCACTGCGTTCACAAAAGGCACAACACTCATAGAGCACCCTTGATTTACATTACAAATATATTTGCTTTAGCAAATGTTTAACATTGTCAACATCCTTGAAATATTAACATGTCATGACTGACTTGATCTGCTGTTCACTTGTTCATTGTGAAGTATCGAATTTTGAAAAAGCATTGAACCTTGAAGTTGGATGCACTGAGCATTAAGATGTTTCACATGTAGACCGCGGATTCTTTGTGAAGAGTCATTCCAATCTTTGTTCTTACTTTCTTGCATGTTAGTGTTAAAACATGAATGGGGCTAGTCTTCCGATTCAATTAAATTGACGAGATATCTTAACACAGTTTTGAGAAAGAGACCGTTGAACTTCCGATAAGTGTAAAATAGTCATTCTTCAAAGGGAACAGTTCTATAACGCAGTTCAGATATATTGACTAACGAAACAAACGATTGTCCTAGGAAAACGTTTTAGTAACCACTGATTATGATTGGACGAGTGAAATTAAGGCTTCTAACTTGGATGCAACGTGGATTTAAAGTGACAACCTTGATCGAAATAGTCCGAAATGTTCTGAGAGAAAGACGTTTGGCTCCGAGGTGGCCTAGGTGGCCTCGTTAAACACGGCCGAGAGGACGGTGATGTCATCAGTTGTAAGCATTGGGCTCTTTCACCAATCGTTATGATGATGAAATAAATACAACTTAAACAATGCTATAAAATCCTGTAGATATCATTTAAAGGAAATTTAAATTGAAACTATTGATTTGCTTGACTAATTTTGTTATTTACTTATCTAAAAGTACTCGTATTGCATTTTGACTTTCCAATAATCTTGCCCAATTATCTGCTGGTATTCCATCTTTTCGCTCACACGGTGTTATAATATCGAGCGAGGTCATTCCCAAAAAATAACGAAGCTAATTCCAATTACCACCCCTTTACTAAGAGGGAGAATTTGCATACATTTACCCGGTCGTCTATTTGTTAATCCTATTTCTGCGGTAACATTTCATTATCAACGTGATATATTATATATTCTCATAGATTCATTTATTACATTGTTTCATCTGAACATGTATGTAAGTTTATTTGTTGTTCCAAAGACTCAATTGTTTATAGAATCGAGTTGAGACACCAAATTAATATATGTTTTGCAAGATATGTAGTGTTTTCTTTATTCTTTCAGATGTCACATGCTTCCACATCATATTTTAACAGTTATATTTGTTTGCAAATAAAACAGTTAAAACGTGAAAACAAGATACAAGGCAGTTTAAATAGCGCTACTTGTTTTCGTGCAAACCTAGGGGAAATTCGTGTATTAATATCAGACTTAAAGCGTTCGCTTCCAGTTGGTGAGAAATGCAGCTCATATTACTAAATATTTGCTGCGTTTGTTGCAGATGAATTCATGTACTGAAATATTGGTATTTGTCTTTAGTTTCTGACGAGTAAGCATGATGATACAAACATGTCCCTTTACTGCCGAGAGCGCGTTCTCGTATGAGTGAAATATTTGTATAATGTTTTTGCCCAGTAAAGACATACCATCCTCATGGCACTGCTTCTGATGAACACTTCTCTAAAATTATCTCTTCGCCAGTGTTTAGTCCAAACAAACGTGTATATTGTATGTATCGACAATTTTGATAACAAAAGTAAAATAATTTAATTCTTAAAGAGTAATTTTAGTTATAAAGGTAGATTATAATTATATTTAAGAACGACAAGTATCAATACAAGATTTAATCATTGCACAAAAAAGTTCAAGGAGTTTAATGACTTGGATCTCACAATAATAATCTACACCATTTGTGATGAAGAGGAAAAATGAAAATGATGATGATAATGGGGTGGTCTTCCATTCCCCAATTTCTCTATCATTTTGGGATATATGACGATAGTATTTTCTCAGTAATGCAAATCTACGAAAGTTATTCATTTATATTTAACACTTCAAAACATTATCGAACTTCATTATCTAAATTCTTAAATTATTAGGATTTCCAAATTTATATATTCTAAGGTAAATCTCCTTCACTCAATTTAAAATTTGGAAATGCTATTACAATGATTGATTGATTGATTGATTGATTTATAACGGCGCACCAGCACTTTTAGGCAATTTAGCGCCATACAATATGTTGTATGTATACATGTTTAAAAATACTAAAAGGTTTAATATCGACCAGCGATATCAAACTCCAAAGTTCAAAGTAAAATGGTAAGATATTGGTAACAGTAAAATATGAAGCTTTCCAATCAACGGGAGAGGTAAATGGTGTATGTTAATGAGTACTTATGGAAAGATGTTGAAAATAAGAGGTGGTATTTACATTAGATAAAAATGTTCTAGGTTATGACATAAAAGTTATAGTTTAAAATCAGATTTAATTCCTTCAGGAAATCTAATATACAAGTGATATGTATAGTATCAAAAAGTTCTTTCATCTCATGTACATTATAATACTTATCTTGCATAGGTTGCAGGTCAGAACACACTGTCATAAATTGCATAATAGTGAATGGTTCATTGTAAGTAACGCACTCTGGAGGATCGTCACCTTTTAGTCTGTGGGAGTGGGTTTTGGATATATGACCAATTCCGATTTTTGCAATGACTACCTTATCCCTATGGATGGTTCTGTAGGAAGGACTCCATTATCCTAGGGTTAGCTTGATGGCGTGAAGTTTGTTATTCACTGCATCATTCCATGATGCCTGCCACTTCTGGCGTAGGTGTCTTTTGATTCGAGGTTTAAAATCAGTAAATGGTACTTTTAAATCAGATGGTTCTTGAGATAAAGCCACTTTAGCAGCGCGATCTACTGTTATTACAATAAGTGGAATGCAGCGATACCTTGCATATATATATATATATATATATATATATATATATATATATATATATATATATATATATATATATATATATATATTGTCAAGCAAAACCTGTTATCAGTTGCACACACACACACACACACACACACACACACACATATATATATATATATATATATATATATATATATATATATATATATATATATATATAAAATCTAATTTATTATAGAACTCAAGTTAAACATAAATCGAAAATGAATATAATCTTAATATGAAATATCTAAAACACTATTAAGTCCATAATAGTTAAATACCTAAACGAAAGATGCATTTTCTCAGGGCTATACAGCGCGTACTGGGTTGTGAGAGATTTTGAGGGTTATCATAAGATACCAGGACAGGCACTTGAAGTTGTTAACAAGCGGTATCATCTGCCGGACAGTACTTACATGATAAGGTTCATTCCTTTTATCCTTGACCTGCAACGTATACAGTTAGACGTTATTTATGCTGCAGACGATTCTATTTTTAAATTTTCTTAAAATTTCAAGAGTTGTTAATTTCACTAAAATAGTTTTCATAATACAATTTAACTGACCAGAAAATTTCACACAATCATAACTTCATAAACGATAAGACGTCCTAAATCATAAAATCATAAATTCTCCTGCAAAATATGCTGCGAAATAGACATTTTATCACGAATATATAATTTGTTACCTATTTGATATCGGTTTTGGTGGCTGAAATGGTGAAAGACAGATGCTAGGATCATTTTTTTTTTCATCTTTGGTATAACTGTCCCGGGTACAAAAACTCGACTTCCTTCATCCGAGCCATACATGTAATGTTAAATATTTCATATTCTTTCTTTCAATCCTATATTTTGCTTTCAGAATATATTGTGGTAGCATAACGTTTTAAGGAATCTGTAATAAACAGAACCGTGATATGGTGATAACTATAAAAATTGTTAAACAGAAAGGAAACATAGATATGCGACTAAGTTTCACCTTGTTTATTGCACATCCATCTACTTTGTTTGAAGTGTTTTAATTCGTCTTTATTTGTCTAGGTTTTCTTTGTCATATTTTACATACCATGAGTTATCCATTCTGATAAAGACGTTTAGGTTTCCGTCACTAGAAGAGAATATCATGTTTGATACAATATGTACAGATCAATATTACTTACATATCATATATTTGCTATCGTTTCCTTGTTCTGAAGAGCAGAAACTAAAGGTAACTGTAGTGTAAGGTTTAGTAACGTATTTATTGTTTAATGAAGGCAGTACATTCCATCCGATATATTGTGACATTTAATTTATTAATTGGTATTTAATTGATTTTTTTACTGATCACTATCAATAAACATAACGATATTTGTGATGATGTCAACCATATATTTTCTATTTTTCAAGAGCTGAAACACCTGATTTATTGCTGCACTGTATGCATCATAATACTATTATCTTAAGAGATTAATTTTCTGGAAAGTTTACATAGATACACACACACACACACACACACACCTACGTACGTACACACACACACACACACACACACACACACACACACACACACACACACACATACATACATACATACATACATACATACATACATACATACATACATACATACATACATACATACATACATATAGGCATTCATGAGTGTTCTCCCACCACAACTTTCGCTCCTCGTTTTCAATATTCTCTGTTGTAATTTAGTTTGCATACGTACCCTGAATGTTTATCATTTTAATTAGGTAGACAGAAACGTGTTCAAGGTTTGATGAACGCAAACATATCTCATTGGCATTTGTCGTTTTCAGGATGCAATTAAGCCAACATCAGAAGTTTATGAATCGCTTAGGTAGAAGATACAAATACGGTAATCGAATAATCTTTTGTCTTGCACTTGAATCAATTACGGGACACTAAACAAACAATAAGGATGTATTTATCAGAGATCTTCATCAAGTCTCTATTCGATCAGCTCTGTTGAAGTGTCGTATCTTTTGGTTTGTACATCCGGATGAAGTTTGTATAAAAAGCTCAAAGCCGTTTTTATTGTGTCATACACCCTTGGTCCTCCTGGAATCCGGGTCATGCATCGAATCTCGATTTTCATCTTGCTGGTAGGTGTCTGGTTGGGTGTCACAGCAGAACGGTTTGTTCAGCATGACAGAGAAATCCGCAAAGACGATGAAGGTAAGATGTGGCATTCTTTATTCTGACATTATTACACAAAACTAATCTAACCCCTACCCTATCAGTGACTCAGAATGCGCTCCCCTCCTCCGTAGCGTCGAAGCATTCATTTTTTGAATTCTTTTGTTTGTTTTATTTCTTATCAGATATTGCGAAAGCGTTGTTAACATTTGCTTGTTGCTTGTCCTAGAAAGGGAAACTTCAGTCAGAACGAACGTTCAACGACACAGACCATATTTTGCATATTACAGGCACATTATGAGTTAGGTAATGTTGGTATGCCGACATAAAATATTAAAAGATAAATTATTTCAAGAAAAGAACATTTTATATGATGCTACAATTTGACAGAAAATCAGAAGATCATATATCTCTTGCTCACTGATACAGGAAGAAAATCACCCGCTTATTATGATAATGTTCAAACCTTTGCTTGCCAGTAAATACAGCTAAACACTAATTTATATTTTTTATATTTTATGAAGGGAATGCCGAATGAAATAAACAAGTTTTATATGTTGAGAGAGAGAGAGAGGGAGAGAGAGAGACAGAGAGAGGCAGAGAGAGAGAGAGAGAGAGAGAGAGAGAGAGAGAGAGAGAGAGAGAGAGCGGTGTGGGTAGGGTGGGGCTGGTAAACCTTTTATGAATCTCTATTTGATAAATGTAGAGATATGAACTATAACTTACATATTTAAATACATTATTATGGTAACATCAGTTGCATTACAGACATTTTATTTTTAAGCATTTATTATTCACTTTAATTGTGTATCAAGCGTTTTTATGTTAGATAATTAGTTAATTGAATTATGTATTTTGATGGAGTGTTAGTTTTTCATTTTTCGTTAAATAAACATTTCACGTTTATTATATTATTGTCATAAAGGGTATTGGACTCTCGGCCGTGAATGCTGTTATAAAGTCCTCACTATTTGTATACGCTATGTATGGGCCTCTCGGCAGTGAATGCTGTTATAAAGTCCCCACTATTTGTAAAAACACTATGTGTGGGCCTCTCGGCTGTAAATGCTGTTAGAAAGTCCTCACTATTTGTATCCACTATGTGTGGGCCTCTCGGCAGTAAATGCTGTAAGAAAGTCTTTACTATTTGTATACGCTATGTATGAGCCTCTCGGCAGTGAATGCTGTTAGAAAGTCCTCACTATTTGTATGCACTGTGTGGGCCTCTCGGCAGCGAATGCTGTTATAAAGTCCCCACTATTTGTACACACTATGTGTGGGCCTCTCGGCAGTGAATGCTGTTAGAAAGTCCTCACTATTTATATACACTATGTATCATCCGACAATATAATTACAATTAAAGCTAGAGATATTTAATTATGTTCAGCTGACATGTATTTAAAATGTTCTAAACTTGTCCTAATATTTTTATTAAAAATATGTTTTCAATAGACACGATTCAGTTTATTGAGGGTGCGTTGTCTTCTGACTCGGATGACGAAATGGATGCAGTTATCTTTAAGGCCTTATTGAGAGGGGAAATCTCTCTGGAGGAATTACTCGGGGAGGGATTTCTCCAGGAACTCGAGGCTAAATTGGTAGACGGCTCATTAATGGATAGTAGCTGGTCAAAATGCCTGTCAATCGACGAAAATATTTTAGGATTTAGAATCAATACTCAAGGTAAGTTATGAACATGTTTGATATTTTAAAAATATAAATATTAGTAGTGGAATAGTGATTTGTTAATATCAATTAGAATTTTTGGCAATAATATTTAAGGCCTTTTATCCGCATGTATCTCAATCATAGCCAGCTTTAAAGCATAATTATAAACAAATCAATTCAAACTTATTTTATTATATATTTCATAAAAAAGAATACGAGAAGTCAATTGTTATAGCCTTAGCAGTACCTATATCATCGCCAAATTAGATAAATGCGTTACGTTACTGCAAATGTTTTATATCTGCCATATTTTTTTAATATTTCAGTTGTTTTCTTTTCTTTTTTTATTTCGCTCTGAACGGCAACGTGTCTTTAATTCGCAAGATTTTTGTATAATTTTTATAATCAGCGAGGAGGTGCTATAATGCAAATTCATAAAAACTAACTCCAAGCAACAAATTATAGATTGCAAATACTTACTAATTTCCAGCGGTTTAACTTACATTATCGGTTTCTATTTGATTATCATATCAACAGTGCAGTACACACTTGTCACACCTTCTACAACTAACTGTACAGGATTTTATGGTACAACTCTTGACATAAAATAATAACACGATTGTTTAATGGGCAAGTGCAAATCTCACCTGAATCATGGTCATGTTTCAACCAATCTGGAGAAATATAAGATAGGCATTAACTTGATGCAAAAACACAATTTTTAGTATTTTATATAGACGTAAAATTTGTGATTAGTCACTGTCCTGAAATTAGTATACACTTTTGAAACATCTGGTAATGCAGCCGTTAAGTGGAATATAAAATCATTCCAATCAAAGGAGTTTTCTTTAAATATTAAGTTATAAAACGAAACAAATGCACCTACTTTGTATACATAAGGAGTACTTGCACAGGTGACATGGAAACATTATGTAGTTTCTCTTTTGATTTCGCCAATCGTGACAATAAGATGCTTTCATTTCACTTGCGAAATATTTGCTTATATCATCGCAAATCACGTTCATAGTATCATCTACATAACAACTGACATCTAATGTTGTTATCTGGACATCAAATATTTGGGTTCTTAGAGTTAATTTACGTCTCTATGTTTTGAACGTTTCATATTTCAATACGTTTGCAGACACTTCTAATGTGGCGCAGTTTACACGGAAAACTAGCTTGTTACTGAAATAAAACTCTGATCGTTATTTTGTGATTTCTGAAAAGTCGCTTGTGTCAATGGAAATGTCGTTCATGTAACTCATTCGCTTCATATGAAAGGCTGGATATAAGTTATATACGTGTTCGTCCTGCTTTTGCTATTACGTCTTTCCATATTAGTGTCAATCGATTTGAAATGATTGTTTTGACTGATTGAAGTTTACCGTCATATGAAGTTTACTAAACGATTACACTTATTTGACTCATTCAATTGTACCATGTTTACATGCTAATCTAACAAAATTAGAAGATACAATATTTAGCCAGCCTGATGTATTAGATCTCAGGGAAAGAAAAGAAAGATGCAAAATTCACCACATCTTTGCATAAGGTTAATTTTCTAAATATTGCTTTGAAAAAACGAGAAGCAATCGGATTAGAAATGATTTTAGTGCTTCAATGTTTTTAAGAACGTGTGCATTACAAACAACAAGGACGCACCTAACTGGTTAAATGTCTCCGATGTTCCGAAGGCTACATTATGATACAAAATTCGCTCTAGAGGCTAATCACTGTCTTTATCAGTAATAAAAGGGAGATAGACCACTTACCTCACACCAAAACCAGTGTAAGTCCACATTTCGGTGCTTAAATAATCATTATCGCATACAAACAACAATGTTGTTAGCAGCAGAAACACAAGGAACATAAAAAATGGTGTTAATAACTATTACTACTGCTTCTACTACTACTACTACTACTACTACTACTACTACTAATAATAATAATAATAATTTCAGTATGTGTAATTGTCGAGTGGCTGTCGACAAATATCGGCTTCCGAGTAACAATCAAAATCGGAACATATACATTCCGCAAAGAGATCTCAGGTATGCTGTTCTCTCCCTGTCTCTGTCTGTCTGTCTCTCAACACTTACACAAGATTACTAATTACATGACGGAGTGAGACAAAAGTCAGCAATAAAATATATCTTTCACGGTCATTCTGTAGTAGCTTTTCTGGTTCTTGTCGAATGTCAGCACAGTAGACAAAACCCATGCACATAAATATATATATATATATATATATATATATATATATATATATATATATATATATATATATATATATATATATATATATATATATATGGTCAAAGGATTCATTAACAACAATAACGATAATTTCCAAGTAGACATAATAAGGTCGGAATTGATATGGAACTAGAACTATATTTATATTATTATAAGACATTTAAAGTCCAGTAAGAACATGTTTCATATTAATTCGGATCAATAGAAACACAGTTTCAAACGTCTAAATTATCAAATGGTTCTCAGTGCATTTATCTGTAAACAGTTTTAACTGGAAAATGTTTGATTAAAATGGAAAATACATTAATTAGGGAGCAGCAGAGAGGGTGAACAGACCACGTTTTCATGCAAAAATAATGCTTCCTACGAAACCTTATTTTAACCAAAAAAAATAAGTCTCCATTTAGCAAACGGAGACTTTACGATTTTTTAATCAATTTTGGTCGCAATGATGTGGTCATCCACCCTCTCTGCTGCTGGAACTTTCAGTTCTGGTTAACAAAAATAATAAATGATTTCAACCAAATATTTGATCGAGTCTTTAGGACGATAATCCTTTGAAATTGCAAAGCAATTTAGGATTTCACAAACAAACTAATCGCTAACACCTCTTCTTGTAAATCAATCAGATTATTTGACTGGTCGGTGAGTTTGAAATTAATTCTCGTTAACGAATTATTATGGCATCGCATGTATACAGGATTAATTGGGTTTTCAATAATTAGGAATCCTGGAGGAGCTGTTGGTGCAAACGAATAAAGAATATATCCCTGCTGAGCTTGATTTGATTGCTCTAGATTAATTTGATAGCTTCCTTCAATTGCATCACATACTAAATTGAGCGCAATCACCGTTGAAATATTCACATTATGAGGGGCAATATGCCTACCGCCACCATCTGGATCATTATTATACCTGAAGAGGACAGCTGAATCTGATTTTTGTAGCGCCTTGATATCGGTTTTAACAATTCTTGCTAGTTCATCAGCGTTGTATTTGGGAAACTTGAAATTACGCAGATTGTCCTCTGTGATATTGTACTCGGTTAGGAATCGTTGTTTATTGTCGCTGTTGTCATTAATTATTGTTTGAATAATTAGTTCATAGATATATTTCATGTCAGATATAAGTTGATTTATTATTTCAACGTGTTTTTGCGATTTTGTTTTCCGTAGTTGTTCTAGTTGTGTGTCATATAATTGTTTAATCTCATTAAAATAACCACGGACGTCAGTTAGCGTAAATGAAATAGTAACAGATGAGTCGGTTGTTCTTTTAATGATAAAATCCCATTGCAATGTGTCTTTGTTGGTAAATATAAATCTATCGGCGATTCTTCCTTTTCTTATATCAGATAAATTATCTCGATAACTGGGATTGATTTCATGATATGATTGTATGTCCGTGGTTAAGTCGGTGGCGGATTTTTCCGGTGGTTTTTCAGGCCATCCTAACACTGTTCTTAACGAGCTGTTATATATATCTACAATGTATCCCTCTGTGCTTATTTCGATCGACGACGAGAGCGTCGGTTGATGAAGATTAATAGCTATTTTTGATTCTTTTCCAGTGATTGATTTTATTCTACGCTGAATTTCAGCATTGATTTGCTTAATTTGGTACGACCCAGTTGGTAACGAAACAGTTTCCCACTCTGGAGTACCATCGGGTTTATTCTTATACGAGAACACCAGTGCGTTATTGGGTTGCTGACCACCAAATGCAACCGATCTGATATTAGGCCAGCTATGATATACTCGTAATTTTGCCAGCGCGATCTCGCGCACTGGAATCGGAGAAGGGAAGTTCACACTAAATTGTGGGGTTGTTGATGTTATTGATATCATGCTTGTTTGTACTGGGTTCGTGTTCTCCACTACTCGTTGAAGTAATACCATCAGTGTTGTCATCGCTGCTATACTGTTGTTGTCGCTCTAATTTTGACACCGCGAAATCATAAATACTGACCATCACTGAGAACTCACAATTTGGTATGGTTGAGGTTATTGAGATCATTCTGGTTTTTGGGTTCGTGTTTTCTAATTCCATCGGTGTTGTCATTGTTATTATATTCATGTTGTTGCTCTAATTTTGATATCGCTGAATCAAAAATACTGACCATCGCTGAGAATTCACTATCTGATATAATTGTATTATCGAGTGACGACGATATCATCAGGGATAACTGCGAATATGCGGTTGATGCAATATGAAATTGAATTAAGTAATTCTGCAGTTTACTCTGGCTGCATGATGATATCTTTTTTGCTATCCCGGTTGATATACCCCCGATTGTAGCCACCGCAGAAATGCAAATTGGAACTACGACCGGGGCAATCATTGTAACCGATGCAAGTATTATTCCGGCGCCAGTGAGAACGCTTGACACCGAGTATATAATAACATCAATTGCGGTGATTTTTCGTCGGTATTTTTTTATTTTTATTTGATACTCCTCGGCGAGGGTTTTGAGTCTAGTTTGAATTTCTCTGACCTGATCATAGCGACATTGCGTTGATGAAATCATTTTTATTTTAAAAACGCTAGCGTTTTCAATTGTGAAATCCGAAGGATTTTCCTTTCAATTATCCTATTATTGACCTGGTTTTAGGATCTGATGAGGGGGTACCGGATACAAATTCTATTATCCAGGGTAGTGACTCCCTAATCACAGACTCGTCGGAATTGTTTATAGTAATCGGAAATGGGATTGGTATAGCAGATGGAGGTTTTGGTACTTTCTCTTGTATATATGTCAGCGTGTTAACACCGGTGATACCCCAATTACTGAATTCCAAATTAAATTTACGGTGATGTATTATTGTAAGTCGGTAGCAACCTGGTACACTAGTATGTCTGTGGCCAACGTAAAGATAATTATCATTTCCCCGGATCCAATCAAAAGTCCCACTATCAACCGTGTACACGATGTTATTGACGCTTACACTATGTGGAATTTTTATCCTATTGATAGCCGCGCTAATCTCAGCGAGAGTCATGACTGCCACAAGTGGGAATCCAAAGAACTTATTAACAATGTCATTGACTGGTTTTTGATTTTCTTTTAGTTTAAGAAGATCGTCGGAAATATCGAGATAATTTACCCTGATTTTGGTAGGATCTATTGTTTTTCCACTCTCCTCCTTGTTATAAAAGAATGAAACCAGAAGTTCGTTGATTCTAATCCGTGCTTGGGTTTTAATATGGTTGTCGATGTTAAAAAATTTCGTCGTGATATCTTGGAGGCTACTGCCCTCAAAGAACTTATTACCAATATCGCTGGTGAGCTTTTGTTCGTCAATAGCGCTTTTAATTTCCGCGAGAGTCATGCCTGTCAACGATGTGGTTTCAGACACAGGTGTTCTCCCTAAAAATTTATCCACGATGGTATTAAGTGTTGTTTGTCTCACCATAAACATATTAATATCTTTGAGAGTCATTGTAGATGTAGCTGGGACACCAAAGAAACTATTAGCGATGTAGGCATTGTGAGTGTGCTTGCCGATAAACTCACTGATTTCAGCGAGAGTCATTCCTGCCACAAGCGGGTTTCCAAAGAATCTACCAACAATGTCATTAGTGGGTTTTTGATCTTCTATTAGTTTAGAAATCTCGAGATAATTTGCCTTGATTTCATTTTCATTCATCATCCTTCCCGCGTCCTTGTTAGCGAAGAATAGCGATAGATAGTTTTTAATTTCAGCGAGAGTCATGCCAACCACAAGCGGGGTTCCAAAGAATTTATGTACGACATTTTTGCGAAAACTATTATAACCTCGTATAAGATCATTCAGCTCACGTTCGTTGGTAGCAATCGCGTCGGTGATCGTAGACACAAGTGCGCCTGGTTTAAGTTGTCCATCGTTGGAATACAGTGCAATAGAGTTTTCAGCGGCAGCGCGATGCCGTATCAAAATGTCATTCACGGATATATTACTGCTTTTCAATTTACCCTGGCTATCTTGAAATACAACTATTTCGTTCGGGTCAACACTTGTTAAAATTAACATCTCAGCGATTTCATCTTCTATTATTTTTTTTACATCCTCGATAGAACCCACAGATGTTTCCGAGGTGGGTTCCGACATTGACAGAGATTGTCCCCAAATATCGATCATTATTGTAAAGACTCTAGTATTTTTAATTTATTAATTCTCTAAAATTACCTTGTAATTTCCCACTCGTGTATTCGTTTACAATAATATGAGGTGGTTTCCACGGAGATCCAAAGGATTTTAATGAAATCTCCGCGAGGACATTTAATACTTCACGGCCGCATATCGGTGGATCATTTAATTGTTGTGTTGGCAGCGTGGAATAAAAAATCGGAAACCCTTTGAGTTTCATCGAGGAATTTATATACCGCATAAACTCGCTTGGCGGAGCTAATCCATATGAATCGAAATAGACAATCCCACGTGGATCAATCGCGTATGCAACACAGTGAGTTCCCGATCCGCTGCTGTTATCAAGATTGATGATACCGGTTTCAACGTTATTTGGTTTTCTCGGTAATTGATCTCTCATAAAAACCCCTCTGAAGTTTTTTATCGCTAGTTTTTTAGCAGCATCAATTAAATCAAAATTGGACATAGGAACCATAGGTTCGGAAATCGAAGATTTGTAAATCGAAGATTTTTCAACTAATAAACCGTTCCTGGTATTTTTCTTAGACCCGATCCGTTCACGGATTTGCTGCTGTACCATGAATACGGGGTTCCTGGTAGGTACAACCCCTTTCCCTTTTTTTTATATCCTTTCCCAGTTGCCTTTTTCAACGCCATCCCTGCTGCGGTCCCAACGGCTCCCAACGCTGCCGCCTTCGCCACCGCTGGGGCAGCCGCTGCAATCAATGCTGGTATTGCGGCTAACAATGGAAATATACCACCTGATTTTATCATGTTCGCGACTGCAGCTTTCAAAAATTCTATTTGAACTCCTCGCTTATTTTTCATTGCATCATTGAAATGTTTTATTTGACGATCCGTTAATGATATTTTATGTGTACTTCCGGACATCTGCGCTGGTTTTAACGTTATTGTTGTTCCACATTCTTTAGCGGATTTTGATTTTAATTTCTTGACCTGACCATCAGTCAGCTTGACACTAACAACACTATATGGCATTTTATTGTAAAACACATTTATGCTTTCAATTGATCTAATTGGGGAAATCCTGTGGATTTTACATTTACAGATTTTCCACTGGTGCATCAACGAGTCTCATTCGTCCGCCAGCCCCTTCTAACAACATTGATTTGTCGCTGAGAATAACAGCAACCGCTCTATAATCAGCACCACCAGGATCTATACGAGCCCTAAAATGTATATCAACAACGGATTGCCTTGTTAAATCAAGATGTTCCAGTGAAAAGTAATAAATTGGATACAAGTTTTTAAAATCGAGCTCCGATATTTGCAAACCAGTATCAACATTTTGATCACGACCCATATATGACAGCATCCGATGATACACACGTGCTATTTGGTTGTAATTAAGCTGTATATCCTCAGATGGTTCTTGTTGTCCGTTTATTCTCAGTGAAACCTCACTTACCCCTAACCGATCAAATATCATATGACTGCGTTCTTGGGAACCTAATCGATTCCGATTCTGCAGCGCTATAAATATATGACGTGGAGCTGAAACGCCTTGTTTTGATGCCAGGTGCCATGTAAATGTACCATTAACATTATCCTCTTTAGCATCAGTCGTTGTTGTTAGCCAACTTAGCAATGATTTACCACCGGTTTCCATAAATGAAAGTAGCCGCTCTTCCGTGGTAATTGATGGAGTCATTACTGGCATCCATAATACTATTTTACTCAAAACAACTTTACCTTCATCGGCACCAGTACGCCAAATTGCATCATTGTCATTGCCTTTTCGCACTAATGCGATTGTGTGTTTGGCTCCATAGATGACTTTTCTTACATTTCTGCAGAATCCAAATATATGATGGAGTGGAATCGCACATGAAAAATATCGCTGCTGTTCTTGCAATGCTAATTTTCGTGTTGCAAATCCTAAATTGAAATTACCATTAACGCCTCCAAGAATATCAAACGCAGCTCCGGGTCTAGCTCGACGTTCTGGATTAGTTGCTTCTCGTTGATTATCAACTGAAGTGTCTTGCGGTGTTAACACTTTAATGTATTGAATGTGGTCAGCGTTATCAGAGGTATCCTTTGCAAACATCATAGATGGACCAGCCGATCTTGTATAATCATCGGAGTATCTTGCTAGTCCGATTATTGTTGTTGCAACATCAACCTCGCGGTCTATTGATTCAATTTCTTTTCCATCAATGAGATATATTGCACTTTTAAATAACGCCATTATACCATTGTTGACGAAACCAACTCGGATATTTGAATCATTTGCATATGGGGTATCAGCTGCAACATTTGTTACAAGTTTTCCTTCTACTTCAATAAATGCTTCACATGGTAAAAAGTATTTACTGGTATCTTGAACTTGAAGTTCAATTCGCGATCGTAGGTCGGGTTGTCTTGCATGATAGGAATAGTATTGATAATCGCGGACGGAATCATCTTTGCGCACTGGGGCTTCCATATCTAACGCGGGATCAGCTGTTCGTTTAAACATTTATAACATTACTAGCGTTTTCAATTGTGAAACTCGAAGAGTTTAACGCTAGCGTTTTAATTCTTTATAATCATCGTCGTTGAAAATTCTTCGAATTTCTTTTTTGTTTCAAACCACTTCCTGCTATCGCGTTCATGATAGCGCTATCTGTTACCGGTGAAGCTGTCAATTGTGACGAAGTCAATTGCGCTAGTTTTTCTTCCACTGCGTTATTTATTACTTTGCTGATTTTTGCAGGCATCACTGTAGTTGATGGCAGCACTGGTGGTTTCACCACTGACGAAGTCATTCCTGGTTTCTTTCGCACCAATGATGCTATTTTATCTTTCGCGGCAGAAAATGCCTTTCCGGCAAGATTTCCAACGAAATTGATTCCCTTATCACGGATAGCATCAATGGCTTTCATTGATAATTGTTTAGCTAACGGCGCCACCTTGGGAGCCATTCTTGTAAATAACCCCGCAATGGTATTGCCGAAACCATCTCCGTAATATGCTCTATAAACAGGCAATCGTGAGTTCACCACGTAGACGCTTACTGGTTTATCATGGTTGTAGTGTATAATCATCTGGTTATAAAACTAGTAGTTTTTCAATTAATGATCAATCGCTTACATCCATAAGATTTTCATCATCAATGACGTTGTCATCAATGACGTTGTCATCGTTGTGATTTTCAACTAATTCAGCAATAAGTTCTCGATATACATCAATGTCCATGATACCGCCGGCAAATAATCGTCTACAGATATCAGCTGCTTCATTAATTACTTCCGGTGAGTTATTTCCGGCTCGTTTCCCTCCGATGAGAACCTCTAACCGTGATATATCACTAAGGATGTTACCAGGACATGTCACGGTAGAGTCAAAGACATCCTTTGGATTTTTAATCGAATATCCCTTTCCGCTTGTTTTCTTAGAACCGGCTTCTGCTTTTATGTCTATTTGTTCCGGGATTGGATCCTCCATATAAGGTGGTGGTTGTAGACCGCCTTTAACCACAGCTAGAAAGTTATTATAACCAGGGTGCTGCAACACTGTGATTTTATTCCCGCCATGTTTCGCTAAATATATTTTTGATGCCCAATCCTTTCTGTTTCTTATAAAATCTTTAAACTCGTCTTTTAATAAATTCTCTCTTATACCCTTTGGAAAATTTTCTCTAGCAAAATCAGCTAATTCGTAATCCGTACCGAGTTTTTCAATTCTATTTAATGCTGCGATTGTAAATATACTTTCAGGTGAATAGTCTCTTCCTGCAGCTGCTTCTTCGCGTTCTTCAATTTCGCGCTGAGATTTTATATCACTGGATAGCTGTTGTATCCCTGTGCGTGTTTGTCCGGTCTCTGCTGCTATCCTTTCAAGCACACCAAGAACAGGCACTTCTCGTCGCATGCCTTCCTTAGGAATATCTCCGTATATTGCTCGTTCAGTTGCTGTTTTCACATCTTTGGTCGCACTTGTTATCGGAGTAAACAGTTGTTCACTTGACACAGAAAAGTCAGTCTGCGCTTGTTGTCGTTGTTGAAGTTTCTCGCGAAGTCTGTCTCGAACCGGTATAAACTTTTTAATTGCTGTTAGCCGCTCTCGGACTAATTTAGTTGTAAGCGATTCACCAACCATATATTGTTTGTGAACTAAATTTTCAAATGTGAAACTATCATAATTAAAAGCTTAGTTATTAAATAACTTAGTTATTAAATAATGTACCATCAAGCTAACGTATTCATCTTCGACAGGGTTAAACTGTACGACGCTATCCGCGAGTGTTTAAGAAATAACATCGCTGGGGATTTCAGAATTGTAATATCTGAGAATGGCGATGAACGATTTGTGTTAACGACGCGGCAACAAGAACAACTACGTGAAAATGGAGGCGTCGCGGTGATTACTTGCTACTACAACCAGATCATCCATTATGCACATAACTGCATGAGCAAGTCCAGACTGATGAGTATCCTTTCAGGAGAAAAACGTATGTAACTTGTGTAACAAGTGTTACAAAAAACGCTAAAAAAAAAAATAAATAAATTATTTAAATTATTTACGAAAGCCTATTATTTTTTTTTTAGTAACACCCACGTGGTTAAGATACTGGTTTTTCCTCGTTTAACATTTTTCTAAGATCACGAACTTTAGAACCAATTTCAGCTCGTTTTTGATATTCTTGGCCAAGCTTTTGACGTATTGCTTCAACGGTGCTAAATAGCGTTATGAATAAATTAATGTCGTTACCGTACAAACAAGCATTGATGGATTTTTGAATTCCTTTCACGAGACTGTACATCTTGGGTAAAACATAACGACCCTTACTAGACTGATATTCAATATCTTCATATTCCGAGGTAATCTTGTCAACGTCGAGACTTTCAGATAATAATACCCCTTTATTATTTAAATTTGAGATTTCAGCAATTATAGCATTTACATCATTGATATAAATATAGTATACTGTATCTCTAATTATTAAAAAAAAACATATATGACAACACATCTTTGGAACTCCTTGGGTGCCTTCGCATCCAAGTAAGCCCAAGAGACCCGAAACATACATCTCCGGCGGGAGGCCTAAGGTGGCAAACGCGATCTTAGACCGCCCAGAATATATGCTTGGGGGGGGGGGGGACGTCACAACATGGACGGCACAATGCCATATATATTTCCACTCGAGTGTTGTGGCAAATTTTAGGCATAACATGTACTTAATTAACTTAATTAAGGATGGATTATAATTCAATGGAACGATGATGGTAATGATGTGGGCGTGGTAAACCAAACCAACATGGCAACCCATGAAATCGAATTCATGGTTGCATGAGTTAGAAAAAACACCAACCCATGCTACCGAGAATGCGATAGCATGGGTTGCCATGTTGGTTTGGCTGAGAGGGACCGCCCTTCCTCCCCAATTAATAGAAAAAACATCTTCCGTTTCGCCATCAAATAATGTATCTGCTATGGGGACCGAACACGTAGTTGATAGATCTATGTTTACAAGACAAACACGATACCATTACACCACGGAATAGTCATACAGAATAGAGATTTTTTAATATATATATCTTCTGATATACTTAACAATAAGAGATTTTTAAAATAGACAATTTTATGCTGCAACAATGAGAAATATTTTAAACAAAATAATACAGTTGTTTAATAAAACAGCGTTTTTATACTCTGTTATAATTCTCTAGATAAAATACATTCACAAAGAGCTGTATATACAAGGAATTTTAACCACGCCCACCTACTTCAATGAATAGGAAACACTCGCTTTCCGGCTGAGCGAACATAGGTAATGCGTTAGATTATAAAGAATTTTTGTACTGAAAAGAACGAGTTAGCTGTCTGCTTTACTGCTAGTCCACCCACCCCCCACACATGAGATATGTAGATAAATAAAAATACAACTATTTAAATAATGCAGTTTTAGCCCACAAGCGACAATAAAAAGTTTTATTCTCTATCGAAAACTCATGCATTATATCTCCATTACAGTCACGTGGGCGCGCCTAGTCAAGTACAGGTAATATAGCAGGCGACAAATTCCTTTGACGTCATAATACAAGGGAACTTAGTAGGTAGAGTGTGAATTGTAGTGGATTTATCCATAAAGGATTTATCTCCCTTAAATAGTTTTAGGTGTATACGAATTTTATTTTATGACCATTTTTTTTAGACAGAGCAGTTTTAATTAAATTTTGTGCAACAAATCGAATTGAAGGCATGCAAATGTCAAAGTATCTACTGGCTTCGTTTATCGAATGAAAGATTCTCTCCTCGCTGGTTTCTAAATCAAACGATTTAACTCCCCTAGGACGTTTTGCATATTTGCCAGTTCCACCTAATTTTGCATTCAGACTTTGTGAGACGGCTTGAAGATTCTCAAGATAATTATCAGTCTTCACGCCATTTATGTGATCAATCACAAATCCGTCTTCAATTAATCCGTTATGACATTCAAAAATAATTCTGTGACAGAGATATGTTTTATTTCTAGCACTAAACAACAAATACCCCATATTATTTAGATATCCAACCGGGTTTTTTAGTCTGCGGTGCCTGACAACACCATCACTGGAGGCTTCGTAATTAACGAGTACTGGATGAGGTCTGAAATCTTGGCTCATTTGTATAATAATACTACTTGTCTAATTTATTATTTGCTTTAATTATAAGTCTATCAATGTAGTCTTGAGGGGTTTTGATAATTTTGTCCTTGATTTTATCAAGGACGTTAGGGTCAATGATTCGTTTGTCATAGTAGCGTTTTAGTTCCCTGTATCGTTTACCCCCACAAGCAAGACACAACTGCGATTTTCCTCTAACGCCCACCGCACATTGGAGGCATGGGAGAGGGCCAAAACTTCCTCGCCTAACGCTTTGTAAATGATACCCACAGAATTCGCTTCTGCATGATTTGTTACACGGGGTTGTTGATCCAATCATTAGCCACTTGCAGTGATTCATTATACTATATTTTTCTATTTAAATACTTGTTTTAATTATAACATGGAGGAACTCAACAGATTATCGAAAATTAAGCCTTGGAGAAATACTAAATTCATTGATTATACCATGAAAGAATTCCAAAGATTATCCAAAATTAAGCCTTGGAGAAATACTAAATTCAATCTCGATGAGGAGTTCCAAAGATTATCGAAAATTAAGCCTTGGAGAAATACTAAATTCAATCTCGATAGAGTCTCTGATACACCAAAACGTCTAATCGGTGATAGAACTATACTCGGTAAAATCAGGGAGTGTTTTAATGAATTCTACCGAGACGGTGCAGCATACTGTTGGTCGACATTTCGAATTATTGATGAAGATGTCAATGTACCCATCATCGATGCTACTATGAACGATAAAAGAGCAGCTGAGATAATTTCACACCTTGGCGGGAAATCCAAAGGGGAAATTCAAAGATGGAAATCCAAAGGTGGAAAATCCAAAGGTAAATTGCAAAGCAATTCCCAACAAAGCAATTCCAATCAGAAGTATTTTTTTCAGAATAAAATTCATTATCGAAGTCGAAGGCAAATGGATTATTAGGGATAAATTTGAACCAATCCTCAAGGATAAAAAAACTGTCATTGTAAGTAAAGATTCCAAACCAGGAATTCTAACTGGAATTGACAAACCAGACTACCAAAGATCTTATCCCGTAACAGCAATTGTTTATGGGTTATATCCGTTAAATGATAAACCCGATATTGCAAAACTAGCTCCTATGAAATATTCGCCGTTAACTTCGTCAAGGCTCAATTGTGTAGCAACACGGGTAATGGAACACTTCACAAATGCATCCCGAGGAAATAAACTAACTGATCTGCGACGTAGGAAAATAACCGAATGGGAACTGACAGTGAAACAGCGCGGTGCAAAGATTTCTGATATAGCTAAATTAGAAGCATCATTAAAATTCCCAATATCAGTAACAACAATAACCGGAGAAGTATTATACGAACCGAAATATCAATCGCGAGGGGCTCCAATACAAATTATTGATCATAACGAACACGCGTGGACACCTGCAGTAACAATATTTCCACGAGATAGAACCGTAAGATATATCCCCCGGAAATTTTCCGGGGAATTCGTCGGGGATGTTTTCTATGAAGAGAAATTATTTGATGCTATTCATGCGTTGTGTAAAGATGATCCTGTGTCAGTGTGGTTACTTAGTAGTGCTGGTTCCGAATCAGGATTTGATCAATTTGTAAGACCAAATGGTGAATTATATCGCGTTGAAGAATTAGATAACAGAATGAGAAAAATCGCTAATGATTTTTCACCGGAGAGTTCCCATGAAAAACTATTGACGGATAGTTTTACTATTCCATCAGTGGTAGCTCACTTCGCAAGAGAAAAAAACTCATGGCGTCCAACACGAAGTGATTTTCTCGAGGACGTTAAATTGAGTTGCATCGAATGTGGTCATGGAGGACTGTGGAATACAAAATACCATCGTGACGGTATGATTTCAATTGATATATCCGCGTGTTATCCTGGAAGTTTTCTCGGGTATGGAGAATGTAGTAACTATTTTAAACGATTTGGATACCCCACGCATGAAATGACTCGTGTTGCGATTAATGGGCCATTACCTGATTTTGATTTAACCGGATTCGCTCGTGTGATATCATTTGAACTCGCTACAGGGTTACATCCGTGTAGTTATGTTTGGCTTGGTAGACATATCTGAAAAGGCCTGGATGCCAATAGTGTTACTACGATATATGATTGATTGTGGCATGCTGATATCGTTGATTGTTTCCGAAGCTATTATATGCTATCGAGCTCAGAAAGAAGTTTGGCTACCACAACCCGATCTAGATCGTATAATTAGCGAATTGCGAAAACAATTCCCTGATTTCAATGAAGAACAAATCATGAATTGGTCTAAGAAGTTATTTGAAATTAAAAAAGAACAAGCAAAGGATTTTGGACGAAGAATAATCGGTAAATTTACCCAGGGTGGAAGATACGACAATACAAAATTTTCCTCGCGGTTGATCATAGACGTCTCTGAATACGATTTTCTTGTAACGGATTTAACGAAACAGGGAAAACTTGTATCCCGTAAGGATGCTTTTCTATCCAATGGTGAGAAATTGGGTACGGTTGTTACCTACTGTGATGGATATAATTCCCAGTACACACATTTGAGAAGTTCTATGCTAGCTTATGCTTCTATCAATTTATTTTCGATGATAAATAGATTTCCTAATACCGCGGTTAGAGTAGCTACTGATTCGATGTATATACACAATAAATACAAATCAGATGTAGCTAAATTCACATCCCAGGAGGAAGCGTGGGGATGTTGGAGATTTAAAAAGGAGACGCTACATGAGTATTGTGAATCGGCAGATGTTACCATGGATGAAAAGTACTTAAAATGTGATGAGATTCAATCAGAATTTTCTAATGCACCACCGGTATCTGATCCAATATGTAGATACAAGACAGTTTATTTAAACGGTTGTGGTGGGTCAGGAAAGACAACTCGTGCAATTGAGTTATATCGTCGTGGAAACGCTAGCGTTTCTAACATGATTGTGTTAACACCGACTCACAGACTCGCCAGAGAGATGATACAGCGAGGGGTAAATGCCTGTACTTATCATAGTTTCTTTTGATGGAAAGGCGATGAATGGACCCCTGATCGAATGGGTGATAAATTCATTCCTGAAATCATAATTTGGGATGAAATATGCACGGTATCGTTGAGAGTATTACAAACATTTCTCGAGTGGTTGTTAAACAAAAACACAAAAGTCGTCATGTGCGGTGATCACGGCCAACCACCACCATTTGTCGGTGGATCTCCACATGAATGGCTAAAGGGTTCTGTAGACTATTATGAAGAAATTAATACCGACCATGGATAACTTGATGAACAATTACGCGAGTTCAAAGCACTGATTAGATTACAACCGGATAAAATCCAATGCGAAATAGCGCGTGAAATAATTTCAGAAAATCCCATGAATGATTTCTGGGAAACGTGGAGACCAAATGATTTGATAGTAGCAAGTAGAAAAATAGTCAGAGACACACTTCAGATGAAGTTATTTGAAACGCATAAAGAAAAATTTGCAACACTTCCAGTACCGTTGTGTTATAGGCCTTCGGATACACGAAAGCAGAATATTGAAGTTGATATTCCAGGGAAGAGTGAAAAGCAGATTCTCGTGTTAAATGATATTGTGCTGGTTGATATCAGCGTCGTCGAAAATGCATTGCGTGCTAATAAATCCCCATGGACGCTAGGATACGCAGCGACGATACATTCTTCACAGGGATTAACTATATCGGATACAATTGTTTGGATGGTAGATAATCGCATCGAATGGTCAAATTTAGTCTATCTCGCAGTATCCAGAGTACGAAGAATAAATCAGCTTCGAAGAATTGTTGTTGGCGAAGCCAGTGGCGATGATGAAATCATTTGTGGCGATGATGACACCACAATGGATTATGCAAGCATCGTTGATGTTAGCATCATTAATAAAAAAACTCTCCGGTTACAAACAACAAGACAAAAAAAACAACGAGAATTTGACATTGATGCTAAATTAATAATTACGCTGAAACAACAACAGAATAATCACTGCGCGAGTTGCAATTGTATAATGCGTTGGCAGTATTCGGATAAAGATCCTCGCCAATTTACCGTAGACAGAAAAAATAACAGTCTCGGTCATGTCAGAAACAATGTGATGTTGACTTGTCTTGAGTGCAACAGACGCCGGGGTGCCAGCACCTTGGGTGCTAATTAAGACCCCGCGGTGGTAATTGAGTATCCTCGGGAATTACCTGTAGTTGTTGTCGAGTAAATCCTCGCTGAGGAGCAGTTGAATCCAGTTTATAGATTGCTGGTCTACCAGTTGATCGTGTTATACTAGATATTTTGTGTGCAGTAACACTCCAAATAGGATCAGTAGCCCTTTTTTTACCACCCTCAAGCTCTCCTGGTTCGTATAAGTACCTAACAGTGACATTACTACCAAGAATTGGTTGGGAAACGCTAGCGTTTCTAGGGAAATCTTTTTGTGGTTGTACGGGTATAGACTTCTTTTTAATAGCGTTCCTAGGTTTCATGTTGATTGTTCTAGTGATCTCATTATTCAGTGCGGTAATCACAGCTGGTAACCTTTTGACCCATTCACGGGATCGCTTTTCTTGAATGAATTCTTTTGCGTATTGATATCCAAATAACCGATCAGCAATCGTCCGATTAAATCGTTCGACAATGGCCTGATCGCGATGTAGCGCAGTATGCCCTCGTCGTATGGTCACATTATGATTTTTCATTGTAGATAGAACCGCACCCTGAAATTCCTTGCCAGGATCAACCTGCAATAGATTTGGCCAGTGCAGAGGACCTCGTCGATAAATCCTTTCAAATGCAGAAGCAACTTCAGTGGCTTATTTTGTTTTTAACGGTTCTGCTTCTTTGTATCGACTTGCAATATCAACTACGGTTAACGCATATTTGTAACCACGATCATGTGGCAAAAATAATATATCAGCCTGATGAACTTCATTAGGAGCAGTCACATGAACATGCGAGAATTGAATTTGTTTAAGTGGTGGTAGATAAATTTGCCATAGTGCCTGTTTGGATAACCAATCCGCCGCTGTAGTTTTTTTCACTTTTGCAGCGCTAGCGAGTTTATGGACTGCTGATTTACCCCTCCAGTATCCTCTTGGGGAATAATAAATTGATTCCATATTATTAATTACCAGCACCCATCATCAATTTGCCTTTCATAGCTGATTTTACCAACCACGAAGCCAACTTTTCTTGAAAAGATTTATCAGGAATAGCATTTAACGCATGAATTAATTTCACATCCGCGAGATGCCTGTTTTGCAGATTGCTGCTTTTATATGCAACATCATGAGCATGACACGCCTTATCAATAGCGTTTATCGGATACTCGCCGGATCGGGGTTGATTTTGATCATCAAGTCTGATATCTAATCGTGTTCCGGGACCACAGTAGCTATATCCTGGAAGGTGCTTTTCTCCGGGGTACTTTGCCCATGGGGTTCCAGGGAGCTTTGCCAATTTGGCTGCGATATCACCTCCTCGTTTTTTTTTAAAACATCTCCGGATTGTAAAATCTTTGATTTTGTAGAAATAAATCTAAACTTTTTTATACCACATGTTGCACATCTACCAGTTAGTGCTGATCTGTTATTTTTAGTTGTAACCGTCGTCACATCATTTGTGCTAGTACGCGTTTTACACTTCACACAATATAGATCCATAATTTATGTATAGAGATATGAATATAATTGATTTTTCAGCGACTAAAATAAGAGAACCAGTTAAGCATCATGCAGCGCTACCAAACTCTATCCGTGCAATTATAATCGGGCCATCTGGATCCGGCAAGACTCAATTGTTGCTCAATTTAATAATGAGATGGATGAAGTGGGATAAGTTGTATTTAATTGCTCCTAGCGTAGATGATCAACGATGCTATGAAGTGTTAAAGGATTTTAACGAGAATGCATCAGAAATTAAAGGTGAGAATACCATTGATTTTATAACTGATATTGACGAGGCGCCATCCGTGGATGACCTTGATGGGAGTATTAAAAATTTAGTCGTATACGACGATGTGATGTTAGACAATCAAAAAAACCAAGCTAGAATATTTTCCCGGGGGCGTCACAAAAACTCTGATGTGATATATGTCACTCAACGCTACACTCAGATTCCAAAAGTGATCAGAGATAACTGTAATATTCTTGCTGTGTTTAACGGCGTTGATACACATACGCTACGAAATATTTGGCAGACATGGTGTTCCGATATGGACTTCAATCAATTTAAAAATTTCTTTAGTCATGCTCAGTCAACCCCGCATGGATTTGTAACAATAAATTTACATGATCCTCGGACACGATATCGTATCGGACTCGATCAAATATTTGGTTGAAATCATTTATTATTTTTGTTAACCAGAACTGAAAGTTCCAGCAGCAGAGAGGGTGGATGACCACATCGTTGCGACCAAAATTGATTAAAAAATCGTAAAGTCTCCGTTTGCTAAATGGAGACTTATTTTTTTTGGTTAAAATAAGGTTTCGTAGGAAGCATTATTTTTGCTTGAAAACGTGGTCTGTTCACCCTCTCTGCTGCTTAGGGCAAAAAGATAAATCAAATATGTTTGATGCGTTTAAGTTGTCTGATAGTAGATATTTCAGATAATAAGCAAAATTGCTATACTTAAAAGCAATGTTATATTTATAATACAGAACAAAATAAAAAGAATTAGTTCTTCCCTTTTACACAAGAAAGGCAAACAAAATAGTTGTGTAGATATTTTAAAGTTGAAGGAATTCATACAGTGTTTAAATCGTACTAGTACAATCGGCAATTATGTGGGTAAAAAAGAAACTGAAAAGTGTCAGCTAGTTCCAAACATCCATCCCATGACTGAC
>JAQISU010000025.1:47500-190000 GCA_029339505.1 Unio delphinus
GATTTCAAACGCAGAAAAAATTTACGTAAATGTTAGTTATTGCTTCTTTTGAAGAAATAAAGTTAGTTTGATTATTGATGTTCCTCGCGAAGTTAAAGTCAATTTATGATTTAGTCTAGCATTTATCGTTTTACTTATTTTAGCAGATAGCAATGATTGGTATAATCATTTCAGCGGTGAAGACGGTTGGAAGTGGGGGGAGGGGCAATACTCTTTAACATTTCGTTCCTTAGATTTTGCATGGATATATAACATGTATCATATATATTTCTACGTAGCGTATGTACTCCTTTTAAAACAAGAATTATATATAGATAAAACTAATAAGATTTAAATAGGACGTAACATACTACTGCTACATAAAGCGCACATCGTAAATGTAATTTACACTCAGTATAGAGTACTGACATTTGTTTCAGTTGAATAGGTTTATTCTGAAGATATCAGAGTCACTGTCAAGTTTTGTACGAACTACATTAAGTAGATATTGTTTAGAAAGAAAATCTACGATTGTCACACTTATAGACATATCTAGATGTTGGTTAAGGATAGTGGAATAATACTGGACATTGATAACTCCAAATGCGCTGCTGTCTGCACCGATTCATCTTCTTATATTCCACCTTAACAAAAGAACCGGTAATTCAAGAAAACAATTCTTAAGGAGAGATATTTTGTAGATATTTCAAAACGCAAGCATTTCGTTCCACTAACTAGATCAAAAGTGGCAAGTAAAGTTGCCTTTATGTGTGCACATGCCTTTGGTTTGGGTTGAAATGGGGATTTAACAGTGATATAAAGGAACACAAACAATAAAAAAGATTCATATTAAATTACTACATAAATGAAAGTGCAACTTATTTTATTCAGACGAATCTGATATAAGGGTAGAAGTTTGACTTTGGAAGGTATTCGATGTCGGTTTAGATATTACTGATAAAAGCTAGAAAAGATTACTTTAGAAAACAGCTCAACCTTATCATTGCAGATTCTACCATTACAGCAGGTCATACTGAATATACTCATACAATACGCTTTTAAAATTGTATATGTGTTATATCCGCAGGCGAAACCTGTAAATAAGACTATTTCTTATCGCACTCCTTTATGTGTATTATCTTGTTTTCCATTGTTAATCACCGGGATTTATATATGCATATATCATTTGACTCATTTTTACCACATGACTTTCTATTGTATACTAAACAACACATTGCATGTATTTCAATTTTGTATTTAAGATAATCATTAATTTCAGCACATTTACGTACTCAAAACTAACAGCGGTTAAAGTCGTGTCATTTCGCACTGACTGACCTAGCCTATGTGCAGCCTTAATGTCCGGTTAAGAGACAAAAGGCCCTTCTTGCTAGTGTTATTTTGTAAAACAAAATTAATATTCACATTATCATTGCTAAGGATATTTATATTCTAGATTAAACTTCAATAATAATAATAATAATAATAATAATAATAATAATAATGTTGAGAACTTTGTATAGCGCCTAATCTTTAAAAGCTCCAAGCGCTTTAGACATCACCTATGACATGAAAGAACATATATAATTATATTACTACTACTACTAAAAGTACCATGAAATTCGAACATCAAAACATGCTGAAAATATCTGAGTTAGGAAATATTAGCGTCTTTAAGTGTGTTATTGCAGTCGAGAAAGTTGAGTTTTAAGAGCACTCTTGAATGAGATCTATAAGGTCTTTGTGTTTATGGTCAGCTGGCAATAATTCGTTCCACGTTGCTAGGCCCTGGTATGCATAAGAACGTTGTCCAAATGACTTCGTTTTCATACTGTAAATAATGCGTATACATCTAGGTTTATACTGTCTGTGTAAATTTAATGATAGTGTTGCTGATATATAATGTTTGAAATAAAGGTTGTGAGTGAAAAAGTCTTTGTGGTGTGATCAGAATGGCCTTAGTTTTATCTTCATTCATCGACAGCTTGTTATATGTCATCCGTGATTTCATATAAAATGCGCATCCATATACCATTGATAGTAACATCAACTTAAGTTGGGTGGCTAGATTTGCATATTTGGGTGTCATCGACTTTCTATTGGTGAGACACTAGATGATGATGTATGACACCTGAGAGCGGCTGAGTGTATATAATGCAGTGAACAGGTCAATGAACATATCCCTATGGAAGACCACACCATAGATCAACTGGACTGGAGTGTAATTTCATTTGCGGACACAATCTGTGTCCTGTTGACCAAGTAGGACTTACCACAGGAAGGCTGTAACATGAATGCCAAATACATGCTCGAGACGATAGGGTAATATATCATGGTCTATTGTGCCACTGGTGTAGACAAATCATATTAGGGCGTGAACTGTACTATTTCCGCTATCCAAAGCAGAGAGAACGTCATTAATTAATTTTAGAAGAGTAGTTTCAGTACTGTGGCAAACGTGATATGCAGACTGTACATTTCTAAAAGGACTGTTTGAATTCGGTGGAGATACAAGTTGAGATAAAACAACTGTTAATAAGTTTTTATACCTATGGGAGAATAGAATCTTGTTTAGCAGAAAATTACAATGGCAATTTTTAAAATATGACGGAAATTCCCCAGATGAGATAGATGTATTAATAACATAAGTTAGTGAAGGTTTCTCATAGTAGCATATAATGGTGGAAGGTTAGGAACTGATGCGTCCAGATGACATATAATGCAGAGGAGATCTGTTGCAAGTTCGTGGGATACCAGGGACTATCGTAGAATATTATCATCAGCTCCATGAAGTTTCCAGTCTTGAATGTGACCATGTTTATGGGTGGCTTGGTTAGCTGAATGTTTGAGGTTGAATACATGAATCTAGGAGTAATAATTTCCCGGACAGTCCAAATGAAAGGTGAAATCTCAAGATGTAATTCCCTATACTGTGCGTAGGATGAAAACAAGACCGTTATATCAAAAGGGCATTGTTAATTTATGATTTTGTAAAATATTCAAAAATGTGTAAGATTTCTTCTCCAGATACGTGAGTGGTCAAAAATACCTTAATATAATTAATACCACTACGCTAATCCATCCTCATTGATTAAAACGTTTTAGTCGAAATGTATCGAGTATTCCAAACATCTTCGAGTCAAAGTCAACATTAACTTCAATTTATTGTGCAGGTTTGCCAATCGTCTGGAATAGTCTAATTTATCACAATGATATGTTCCGAAATGTATTTTAAAGAATTCATAGTGATTCCAAAACAACTACCTAAACATAAAGTCTGATCACTATGTAATTCCCATTTAAATCAACACAAAAATATGACTGTGTTAAGACTGACGGTTAATCCAGGAATAAATACGTTTCCGTTTATTATCCTTACATATAAAGATTACGATGTTTACAATCCAGAAAGATTTATTGATTTTTAACGGCCCATCAGCTATTTTAGGCTATTTAGCGCCATACAATAGGTTGTATATATATATATGTAAAAATACTATAAGGTTTAATATCGACCAGCGATATACAAAACCAAATAGTTCCACACAAAATAGTACGATGTTGGCAACAGTAAAATACGAAGCTTCCCAATCAACGGGAGATGTAAATGGTGTATGTTGATGAAAAGATGTTGAAAACAAGGAGCGGTATTTGGATTAGGTAAAAATGCTCTACGTGATGGTATACAAGTTATAGTTTAAAATAAAGATTTACTTTCAGTAAATCTAAAATACCAGTGATATGTATAGTATCAAAAAGTTCCTTCATGTCATTTACATTATAGTACTTATCACGCGTAGGTCGCAGGTCGGAACATTCGGGCATAAAGTGCTTAACATTGAATGTTTCATTGCAAGAAACACACTCTGGTGGATCTTCACCTTTTGGTATGTGGGAGAGGGTTATGTATATATGTATGACCTATTATGATTCTTGCAATGACTACCTCTTCCCTACGGATGGTTCTGTTGGAAGGAGTCCGTTCTCGCAGGGTTGGTTTGATGCCGTGAAGTTTGTTATTCACTGCATCATTCCTTGATTCCTGCCACTTTTGGCGTAGGTACGTTATGATACGTGGTTTAAAATCTGTAAAGGAAATTTAAAATCAGATGGTTCTTGGGATAGAGCCATCTTAGCAGCGCGATGTGCTTCTTATCATTAACTTTAATACCAATATGGCTAGGTAACCAACATTATACTATATTGTACGAGGTACTAAGCTCCGTATTTTTGACGAGGAGATTGACTTATACTGGGTTCTCCAGTTTTCTATTGTGTATTGACAGAAGCACTGCTAGTGAGTCACAAAAGATAATGCTATTTAAACTATGTTTCTTTTTGATGAATTCAGAGCAAAGTCGATAACTCTGATTTCGGCTGAAAAAAAAATGGACGCATTGTTTGGTAAACGAACTTTTGTTATGTGTTTGCCACTACCGACGACTGCATCAATCTTTTCCTCATCCTTTGATCCATCAGCTTAAATTATTGTGTATTTTCTAAATTCGGTGGGGAGTTCATGATAAGAGGTCTGGAGGAAGGAAGAATTTGTCACATATCCCCCTCCTCATGTAACGTAACAAGCACTTTCTGTTGTTTAAGGAGCCAAGGTGGTGTTTCCGAGACAAACGTTTTCTGAACTGTAGAGAGATCAATTTTGATACTGTCAAGGTTGGATGATATTTTGATGCCAAATGAAGTTATCGCATTTGGTTTGTTTTGTATAAAGTTTTGTATTTGGTTTGCAAAACAGGCGAAAATGCAGGGTCTAGAGAGTTTGATCTTAATTTGAGAGCGTACGGTGCAGAAAGCATTTCTCTGCGATGTGATAAAGGTGGTACATTCGCTTCTGCTAGAAGACTTTCATATGGAGATGTCTTAAATGAAGCCATCCAGCCAACATCATGTACTAGCGCTGTTTGTACATCCGTTGAATATGATGGAGACAATTGCCCTTGAAAATATACAAAGCAAATTAAACATCAAAGGAATGACAACTTACCAGAAAAAGGTCATTATCTGTGTAGTTGAAGGAAATATGTAGTTATTCAATAACGGACCGATTGTTGAACATTGCTTATTATTAATTCCATCAAATCTGAGTTCTCGACATGTCTCGATCATGAGTAACCGTACTCCAATCTGAACAACGTGTTTTTCATTGGAAGCGGCGGCGAACCGCTGCATACAATGCGTTTCAAAAATATATATAATTTTGAAATTCGTATAACTAGTAGATTCGTTCGAACAAGTGCAGATACCTTTAGATTGTTTCGAGCTTTGACTTAATCCACTTGTTATTGCTTATCCCACATCTAATGGGTAACATAATACTGATCATTGTAACAACGCTACTCTTTCATAATATAAATCTCAACAAGTTGGTGGGGGGAGGAATTTAAAAACTGTCGTGCAAGAACTGGGACGTATGCAATCTAGCGATAAACAACCTTTGTCATCATCAGAACGTAAAAATTGTGTATCATAAGCATTAAGTGTTCTATCCGAATTAATGGCTGTTATTGAGTAATACTATAAAACGAAAATGATTTGGTAAGAAACTGTGAAACTTGTTTCAGTCACGTGGCACTCAGGAACACTAAAGATTATTCAGTAATATTTAATCAATTTAGAAAATGATGTTTGTCTCGGTGGGATGAAAAACGGTCACGCATCCGATGTTCTCTATTCAAAGAAATTATGTATCTGAAACAAGGGTCATTTTTTAAACAAAAGCCACCATTGATGATGAAATTCTCTCTCTGTCTCTTTCTCTCTCTCTCTCTCTCTCTCTCTCTCTCTCTTTCTCTGTGTGTGTGTATATATATATATATATATATATATATATATATATATATATATATATATATATATCAGTGACTATAATGGTCGCGAACTTAACATCATGAATTCATATTATACTATTAAGAAAGCAGAGCGAGACCCCGCACAGTAAATTGGGACAGTGATATATTTGCCGTCCAGACCTTATCTACATAGCGAATATGTAGATATTAGACTGGGCAAGTGATCTGGCCAGCTTAGATATCAGGCTATCATACGTTGATTAGTTGTGACTCTCCACATTGTAATGCATTGACGTAATCGAAACTAGGACGTATCGATTAAATTTCCGTCACACAAATGTTCTTCATGACAGGTATGGAACATTATTTTGTAATGTTGTATACTTGAATAGTGTAAATTAGTATACTTCGTGTTCTGTATTAATTTCATTTACGGTAATCAACATTTCCATGATTTGCTATCTAGATAAATTGTATGTGCTTCGTTTTCATTGTAATAACTGTACTGGACCCTGGTCTCTGGTTTTGGCTATTCGCTACATAACAATCAAAGTCAGAGTGGACTAGGTGAGTGGGGCTACCTTTGGATAATTTAAATACCTCTATCAAAGTAAGTTGTTCTAGGAAACCAAATGAATTATCTTGGACTATGTTAAAATAACTTGTTTACTTCACATGGATTGGACAAGATGTCTTCACAACTGCCATTATAAGTAATAGAATAGGGCTTCTGAAAAGCTATGAAGTTTTTACTCTCTTTTATCTGTGGAAAACTGAAAGAATACATACCAAATTTAAATTTCAGGGTCTCTTTGACATAGATAATTTAAAGGTCAATTAACCGAATGAATAACATCATTGTAAATATATTATTATCCCTGTAATAATGTTATTAGTGTTTTCTCATTAATCAAACATCCGTCATTCAAATAGCATATATCATTCAAATTCACAGCGTGGTCACAACCATACTGATACCATTTAAAACGTTAGGCAATGTAAACTCATCTCATATTAATATCATGAGGAATTTATATTACAGATAGTACGAAGAAACATGCGAATTCAATTCTGCATATTAATCCGACAACTAGTATTATTTGATCAGCATTTGACTATTTTTTTTTATTTGATAATGAAGTTTCAGTTGTCTCATATAGACGTCTTCACATACTGCTATTTAGGTGACAGCCGACTGTGTGAATATACATCTATATATATCTGCTCATGAGAACCCTTTCATACCAAAACGAAGCTTATGATTTAATAATATTGAGAGAGAGAGTTGGAGGGAGGGAGGTAGGGAGAGAGAGATTCCATGTAGTTCATATCAATACGTAACTGGGCCTCTTACTGTCGTTAGCAAAGTGAGAGTGAGGCCGGTGTCTATCAACGCATTATGTTCTCGTAGGTAATCTGATAAAGTTGCAATAACTAAAGACTGAAGATGAAATTTTAACGCCATGCCAATTCAAATTTCCAAAATGTTTTTCTTTCTGTATTGAAAATATAATTTTGATCACCCACCTTTCATTAAGACAATTTTAGTATTCAAGAGGTATTGTCTTGCGCATACTGTTTCCCTAGGTTTTGGATTGACACATTTCGAAAAGCAAAGGTCCAGCATATGTGGAAGAATTTACTTTAAATATGTAGTGCCTACTATTTTTCGGTATTCATCTTGCCAAAACACTTCTCACCATAATTAGAAAATATCATACATGCCTAATATAAGGATATTATTTTATCTTGTTAAAGTTGTTTTTTTATCGTTTGACATGGTAATGTATACTTTAAACTCGATTATATGCAAACCGGCTGGTACGTTCTCCCGACATTTGGATGTAGGGAAGAAAGATTCATCCAGGTCTTACTTTCGAAATTGCGTCTCCCAATACTATTTTCATCATATGATTTTAGTATTGCAAAATTTGATAAACGTGGCTTTAATACTTACTTTTGAAAATGTGCATTGCTGAATAGAGGTGTTTCGATTCCGTGATTGTATTTGAAGACTGTCTAGCAAAAAGATAACGGTATTAATATGAGTCTCAGTTTAAGTCTATGGGTCTGGTCCTCATCATCTGCTTTATCATAAAGACGGCAATAATCGTTAGATTCATAAAGCCAAATATCAAAATAAATGGTTACAAATCTAACACTTTTCCGGTAATACATACAAAATATCAAATATATCTTTTAAAGAAATGACGTTTGTATTTCTTTCCCATATTCAGCAAATTTATATCTGGATGAAATAAATCTTTGTTTGTTAGTTTGATTAGGATTTTTAACGTAGCTTTAAAACAATTTCAATCATACGATGTCTGCTGTGAGGTAGTTTATTGTGATGTCTAGCACTGAGGCATCATGCCGCAGACATGTGGCATGATGTCCCACCCAGTCACATTATCCTGACACCAGGCAGACCAGTCCTAACACTAACGTCTTAATGCTGAGCGTCAAGCGAGGCAGCAGTTAGTACCATTTTTATAAATCTTTGGTATGACTCGGCCTGGGATCGAACCCACGACCTCCCGCTTCCGCGGCGGACGCTGTAACCACCAGGCCACCGGAGCGGTTTGAAATGAATGTATGAAAGGTATACAACAATGCCAGTAATTGGGGTCGATGGAGCGAACACAAACATTATCTTGTTTTATTTATGTAAGGAACATAATGCAAATTTAGAAAAACGGTAGAAAAAGCGATAAATATCGTTGACACGCATTTTTGTACTAATGAATATTGTTGACATTAAGCAATGAATATTCGTACGTTTAAATATCAATATATCTCGTTGAAGTAATTATTCTTCCTAACTGATATTTATAACACGTCGTTGAGAAGAAAGTATTCAAATTGAACAAGTTTTGAAACAATGATTGAAACAAAGAATGTTTAATCAAGATTAGAAAATAACGCAAACAATTGGTCGTACATTACATGCATCGCATAATCAGACCTGTGAACAATTGAAATAATACCAAGAGAAGGAACAAAAGTTTCGGAAATGAGAAATATTATAAATAATTGGTTCGTTTACAAAATGTCCGCTCTCTGTGTTTGACAAAAATCATTATCCTTTGAAAATAGTAAGTTTTAATCATATTTCATGGGTGTCTCTTTGGAACATTAGAAGATAATGACATAATCAACAATCTAATTTAAAGCTTTGATGCCATTGTACATATGAAATGAGGGTTTAGCAAACTGTAAAAAAGAAATAATCATTTGTTGATATCTCCATGTCATTCCCTCTAAAAACACGGTAATAATGTATCATTGTGACCGTCATTATTGAGTGAAAACGATTACTTGGAGATGGTGCACATTTGCAGTATGGCACACAAATAAATGATGTTCATTTGACATATCGTAGGATATATAAAATTTGAAAGACAGTTTAGGTTTGCTTCCGATGCAAAGGAGCACTCTTTTCGAGAGAGTTCAAAATCCACATATATACTACATATAAAAGCTGACTAGTTACATGTCAGATGTAATTGCTAATAAAGTGTAATTTTCTGTGCGCACCTCAATTCGTACACAAATGACCATTGTTAAGTTGAATTATTGCCTCTATGAATCTCCTCGTTATATACCTAGAGCTCTTACTACAATTTATTGGTATTCAGTGATAGGAAATCATATTTTTTTAAATAACCAGTTTGCTTTAAAAAACACTCAACATATTCTTTCTTCTATACTTAAACAACATTACATCAACTGTTAACGATTATTTAAAATATGGTATTCATCTATTTGCATTGTTTCTAGACGCTAGTGAGCCATATGATAGGACTTATTGGAGATTTTTTTAAAAACATATTCGACAATCAAACTACATGTTTAACTGCTGTATACTGTCATAGAAAATTGTTGTGCATAGTGCCATGGGGAAATGCACTATATAATTTCTTCTAATGGACTGAGGTATGGAGGAGTTTTTTAGTCTTTGTTATTTATACATTGACAGTTTAAATCCTTAACTGGATCAAGACACGTGTAATATAAATTTAGAATAAACAGTTTTATTGCAAAATTAGAATATTCAAAAATTGCTGTGCATTGCATAACATAAGTGAATATAAAATTAGGAATTGGTTATAACAATAGTCTTTGTTTACTAATAAGCCATCCAAGACTGAACTTTTGACACAGACATTTATATAAATTTAATTCTGGAGCATTAATGATGTTACGTGCTTAGGCTTGAATGGCTTTAATTAACAGTAATACAGAAAAAGTGAAAATAACAAGCTTTGTACAATTTTAAAAATAATATACTCCCCTCGACAATGGTTGTAAAAATAGAAGAAAAAAATACCAAACAACTTACAGTTGTAAAAAGAGAAAAAGAGAACATACAGTTGTAAAATTCCGATCCAAATAATCCAAGAATATACCACGAATTACAAACGTCCTAGTAATGAAATATTGTACTGAAATCAACTTTGAGTTCAGATGGAAAATCAAAGATGGAAGACGGTGACATATGCTGTAGTCAGTACTGTGCTTATCTATAGTTCCTTGTGGAAAAACAAATAATAACACTCCGGTGTTGGACATGAGAAAAGAATTTTGATAAAATGTCTTTGTCCTTGAATTCTATATAAGCATATCCAATATTTACAAATAAACTAGTTAATTTTTTAAATCCAAATTAACTGAAACATTAACATAACTCGAAAACTTGCCAACAACGGAAGAACGTAAAAAAAGTAAGAAAATAACAAAACTGAGAATATTTCTTTAAAACAAACGATATATCGTATTCTAAAACGCAGTTTCGTAAATCACCAAGTCGGAAAATCCCATGATGATGTTCATATTTCAAAGTCATGGGATTGAAAAAGGTGTTTATATCGTAAATAATGTTATACCATTGTGTCTGGACAAAACAACAATCATTTTGAAATAAAAATACAACTTGTTTACGTGGCAGTTACTAATTTTGATTCAAGGTCAAGATTCAAGTCAACATTAGGTGTTTACGAAATAATTGTTTAGGAAAACTGAATTTCTGGAAAAAATATCATTTCCAGTATATAAATTTACATAACAATGACCCTTAATAAAAAAATTAAAAAAACTAAATAAAACTGACAAAACATACAAATAAATTAAAATACATATATACATATTTTAAATCAGATAAACGTAACAATGCATGTTTAGCGATGTCAAACATTTACAATGGTCAATCTCTGAAGCAAAATGAAATTCGCCTTTTTTTCATCTTATAGGTAGATGTGAAATATACGTAATTACATGTTTATTAAACGTTTGTTATATCAATGACATACACATTTAGTAGTTGCAGCCCTATGTTTGCACAAGCATACCTACGACTTTTAATGCTGCATATTACTTTGTATTCTTATTTAGAAGGAAACGACCATGCAGTCTGAATGAAAGAATTTACATTGTTAAAAAAAATATTACAATTGAAAATATCTTGTTCAGCATATGATCGTCACTTTATCATCACTTCTTAGCCGATTATAGATGCAGTGCCTAATTATTTATTTGGTTTAGTGTTTAATGGTACAACCAAACATGTAGACTTTGGGAAGAATGTGCTTTACTAAATTACACACGTGATCAGCCGATTCGGACAAATCAGATAGTAGGAGTAGAACACATGCATCTTTGGACAGGCCAGAAACTCATCATGTCTTCTTCTGCATATCAGAGGCAGCAAATGAAATGGAAAAGGGCAATTATAAAAAACCCACGCATCTCACATTTAATCGCTCAGAAAATATCGCTGTCGTACTTCTGGTTTGTTCTTATATTTAGTACATCGTTTCTACACATTAGAACATCAGTGATTTGAGAGGATCATACATTACATACGTTTTCATAGATTGAAATTGAATTAGACACATGAGATATATCATTAAATCTGTGTAGGGTGACTCCGATGCGTTTCATTATGGTGTAATTGGGACGCCTATCACATGATACCTTGTAACAATCTCAGATTTCAGCTAGGTCGTTGCATGTAAGAATTCCTGAATTACATTGATGAAAAACAATTATGTCGAAATTAAGTGCGTTGCAGTTATCACTATATACAATATTTTTTATGGGTGTCATTTTAACACCAAATTTGTTAGGTCGTGCCAATGGTATTAAATTACACAAGCAATTTAACCCAATGTAAAAGTATTATTAATGAAGTGTTACATCTCGTGAAAATCTCTATTGATTAGCCTAGAACAAAACCGAAGTACTTTTCTACACAGTTAAATTTGTGCCACACAACATTTTATGTATTCAGTAACCCACAATTATCCTAACGTTTAATATATGAAATAACCAGTATGAAAATACAAAGTAATGTAGAAAAAATACAGTAACCCGTCGAAACCTTTTCCAGACGTTTCCATTGTCTTTTAAGATTTCACATTCAACCATAATAGCACGGATCTAAATGTTCATAAATTTGACGGGTCGCGGATGGTGATTTTCACTCTCCTAATATTAAGCACCACTATTATCACAACTCATTGATATAATGAGGGGATCGGAGTAGACTTTACTTATCTTTTCTTGAATTTAATCGCACGTAAGATCGACCATACTAGTTAACTCTACACCTTGCATGGATGATGTAAACATATACACCTATCGTGGATGATGTAAACATACATCTAGCTTTGGTGATAGCTTAACTGTAATAATTTTATTCATATTGACATTGCTTCTAACTTTTCAACCATATAAAAAACAATATAGATAAAGATAATCTTAAGATTTTCTTACTCACATTAAGGAATCATCAGCAGACTGTTGTAATCGCTATCGACTGTTAATATCGCTTGTGTTTGTGGTTAAAAAGTATTAACAATATTGTCAAATAAGAATACAGCGCGTTTATATATGATGTGAAGTATGGATCGCTTGAGCACTTGGTCGTATATGGCATGAGTTGCGTTAAATGTTATACTACATTTTCCCATCGGACTTTGATATAAGTAGTAAGCCTCTATACCATGACTGCTCACTTTCATAGATTATTAAGGTTAAGGTTCCAGACACTGAGGGACTCGCCCAAGCGGGTCTCCCCCAACATCCACACCATCCTGATGCAGTGCCAGCTACGCTGGGCGGGACATGTTGTACGCATGCCAGACTATCGGCTGCCGAAGATACTCTTATATGGCGAGTCATATCAAGGATCCCATGGAGGCCAGAAGAAACGCTTCAAAAACAATCTGAAAGCGGCATTGAATTCATTCAAAATAAACCATAATTCCTGGAGCAAACAACAAGCGATCAAGTCATTTGGCGTTCCTCTTTCCATAAAGAATCCAAAATGTGCCAATCTGTCAGAACAGCAGCTGCTTAGCTGAGAAGGTAAGCCATGAAAACATGTAACATCAACCCTCCTGGATATGTCCCACTTATCCCCTGTCTCTTATGCAATCGAACATTCAGTGCAAGGGTTGGTCTAATTAGCCACCTACGCACGCACAGAATAGAACCAGCCCCTCCAACCCTCGGATGACTAGAGAGGTCCTCGTCAAATCGACGGACGAACAACACAATGTGTATTTACCATTGAATGGACATAATATACAGCTGGCTTACCAATTAATATGAATAGAGGATGTGATGATTATCAGAGCCCAAAAGGGTAAAAAGCTGGTAACAACACTCCTATAATCATGTGCCAAAACATTAGAAGGTTACTGAAATTTTGTATAAATTGAAACACCATCTACACTTCGTTAAGGAAGCAAAATATCCAGTGACATTTGATATCTTGAACAGATGACAATCTCCGCTCCTATGTTAGCATACCCATCGTTTTCTGGTCTATCAGAGAGCAATATTGGTGCACAACTGTCACAAGTTCAGAACGATTTAATACTGCTAATGATTCATATCATATGTTGTTTATTCAGAAACGCAAATATCACAATGAGAAATAACTGATGGTTGTACTTATATTATTTCAGCATTTTGGTTATACCTTTCTCTGAAAGGTATTTTAATGAGAAATGACCACACTAGCATCGTATGGCTTACACTATTCAAACATATTTGGAGAGAAGTTATGCGCATTTTGAAGGCACTTGCACTGTATATTATGAATATAATACATTTAAAATCAAAATGCGGTTACGTTAGGTCTCAGTGAGGATGCTGTTTAAAAGTTGCGACTAATACTCTGCTGGAGATATGTGAATAAACGTCTTTGTGGAAGCTTTACAATCGTATGTGTACATATCGACATGAGGCTTTTTTCATGGAAGAAGCTTCTGATGTTGTTTCCACTAGCTGTGTACAACAGAGGTTAGTGAAGCGAAATGTGTCAAGGAAACAAGTGTCCAATTGGAGTTAGTCGATCGGGAAGTCATGATATATTAATGTTACGTAAGGATGCTCAGGACATGGTTGGAACAAACCGAAGCTAGATAGGAATAGCTGGTAAGAGGGGGATGTAGTTGATTTTAACGAAATTAAGCAGATAGCTGTATTCCTCTGGCACTGATTCATCAAATTCCTGACATTTAAAATAAAAAAGGACCATGGAAATACAAAAGGTGAAATTCTAATGATATTCACTGGTTCATCGAAATATATTTAAGTAATATATGTCATTTGAATATTATTGATATGTAGCACTTTAGTTTGAAAACATACACTGTAGTAATGAAGTATTTGAAAAAAAATGAGAGAAAGGGGTACAATTCCGCATTCACGTCGATGCATGTCCACATGTATGTAAATGAGGACTGTTAAAGTATGAACGAAGATGTTTGCATGAATGCTCATACATACAAATATGTAGGTATATGCTTATATTAGAATGTGCACCAGATTGTATGTTAACAATACTGACAAAGATAAATTGTTTTTACTCAAACCAAATTTTATTTCAAAACTCACATATAATCGTTATTAATAAAGTAACAATTGTCCAAATTTCTTCATTTTAAATATCACAGATTTTGATACTAGTACTAGTGAAAGAACAATGCTCTGTGGGAATCAATGGGGTACATTTGTACATATTTGCTTTTATGTATAAATATGAATTCAAAGGTTGTGTTGTTACGACTGGATAGAATAAACATATGACCAAATTTGATATTGCTGTTAATCACCAAGGTCTTGTCTAAAAACTATGAAATTGATAATGATGAGTAAGTGTTCATAATGCCTTACCTACAAATGAAATATAAAATGCAAATGTGCATACAGTCAACAGAGGATTTAATCATTCCTATTGTTTCTTGCTTTCCAAAGTGTACATTTTCTTTATGTTGAACGGGACCAATTTACTGCATTCATGAACATAATTTAACTTCAATACGATTAAAGTAAGTCAATTAAGCTAGATTGATGATAAATGAAGAATATGAGTTAGGTTATAGAGTCATAATAAACGTATAAAGTTATATATTATCATACACTGTAGTCTAGTCCATATCAGCACTGAGCTGTTGCGATTCTGGAACAGATCCTGTTGTGGCCTCAGATTGGGTAACAGGTTCATTTTGATTCCGGATTGAGCAGTAATAATGAACATCTACAGTATCATAATCGTCGCCACCTGCGCCGTTTCCTCTTATTTCATAGCACCTAGCAAACATCAATTGATAATTCACAAATGCAGATCTTATTGCTAGTACAATCTTGAAATTTGTTTTAAAGTAACATGATCCGACGTGGCAAAAACATTTCTTTAAATTTGTGGAACTGGAATTGGAGTAGGAGTTGCAATTAAAGTTAGATCCGCATTATCAGCCATAAAGGATATTTATCGTGTTAAAGCAATTATGATGTTGGCATCTAATAATATCAATATAATTTAAATACAAGAAAAATCATTGCAAGTCATACGTCTGTTTTAGTATAAATCTTAGCAAAATACCTAAAATAAAAAGCGTTTTAATACATTGGTCACAAATATATACCACCATTATAAGATAAGAGCAGGTTGAACGAATTAGGAATGCACATTAAAAGATAAAACGAGTGTGTTCTACATTAATAGAAAAAATCTTGAATATGACTGCTGATTCTAATAAGCTATCTATGTATATTAAAACTAATGTCATAATCAAGCCATTTGAAAGCACGTTCTGCAAATAATGCATGTGTTACCTTTTCCATAAAAACCAACATATTAGTATCACAATTGTCATTCCTGCCACGACACCTCCGCCAACAAAATAGTTCGCAAACGATTTATCTGGAAACAGAATGTAAATAATAAAACAATCTATCTAGCTATAGTATGCACGCAATTCTCCTAAGTAATGCATTTATACTGAAGTTAATTGTTTGGAAATTGATCAGGTATGGGCAGCGATGGTTCCTTGACCAGCGTGCGACAAGGTCTAGTTGGATGAATTGTTACGTCTCTTTCTAAGAACGTAATTACTTCTGCAGGTTATAAATATTGTGTTTAAATATGATATCGGGATCTTGGAATATATAAATATATATATATATATATATATATATATATATATATATATATATATATATATATATATATATATATATATATAGCATACGTATAGCAGCTGACAGTATACATCCTACTTGTGTCATATATTCTGACAACGCGTCTTATTTGGTAATCTTATTTAGAGCAGAATGTTTATTTCTTATCAAATAATGAAAAACATACTGTAACACTGTAATGCTTCTAGTTCTCGTGTCTGCATACAGTGTTCTGATCATCGGAAAATACAGATTTACTCAGTTTCAATATTCCTTGTCTCAAATACTTAAAAGGCACAATTTACACAATCTGTCAACCGAGATGTTAATACAAAGTAGGTTGTCAATTTTGTACATTGTATTTTTCCAGACAAAGACATTTTTTATTGGTATAAAAGAAATTTCTTTCCAATGATAGTTTATGCAAATTTCACGTACTGTGCAATACATTTTATTTGGATTATGTTTTTGCTAAACTCGATTGTATAGCGTTTGGTAAATAACTTACATATGAATTATTTCCAGTACGTTGAGTAGAGATCATTTATGGTTTATTATGTGAACCTGTATGCCGGAGAACTTTGAATAATTATAAATTATACGTCTGCATCTCTTCACCTTTCCTGCGACACGCCAGTAGGACACATTTCAATGAAAGCAATGTATATGTTCAATATGTTATTAAAGTTATATGGAAAAATATTTGCAAATTTAAGACACCCTTACGTAAATATGAAGGTCATCACCCATATTAGAGTTAATAATTTCCTTTTGCTTTCACTTTTGTATCTTACATTGTTACGTGTTTATTCTCGAATAAACAGTAACATAGAAAGAGTGAAAATAACAAGCTTGTAAAACTTAATAAATAGTTTTTTGAGTACAAATATTTTTCAGAAAAGAAAAAAATAAACTTACGGTTTTAAGAATCAATTCCAAAATTAATCCAAAAACAATTCAAAATATTATCCACAAGAGAAATTGCAAAACTCCTGGTAATAAAATGTCCAAATAATTCTAAGTTCGAATCCCAGCGAAGTATCCAATATGAAAGACGATGTCACTTGATGAAGTGAGTTCTTGATAATAAAAGTGTATGAGCACAATTCTTTTCCAGATAAAAAACAAAAAAAATTGCACTTGAATCAAAACAAATTGACATAATTTCCAATACAAGGTAACTCAAAACGAGACAACTTAATATTCTAACAGCCCAATTTTCTACTGAATAGCTCGCTCCAAAGCATAATTTATATAGCTCTTTTTACGTAAACAAGGAAGGGGTCACATGATCTTCTAGAAACTCTTAGAAATAATTTACGTTCATAAATTCACGTACACACCATATTACCCAATTAAATATAGAGAGATGTTTATATAAAGCTCCATTTTGTCCTTGGATCAATCATTTTTCAAGCTTGTTTACAACTCTGAAACCAGGTCCAGGTCAGGAATGAGGTCAACACCTGGTTATTTACTCTGTAAAGTACAGGTCACCACCCCCTTCAATGAACGAATCTTAAAACTTAAAATGCCAAATTTAAATCTAACAAACAAACAATAAAAAGAAATATAAATGACTTATATCAAATATACGTAACAACATACATTTGACCTTAAGAAATGCTAACAAGCATATGTTTATTCAATGCTTGGGAAGTATAGAACTTGATCTGTATTTGTTTGTTTATGTATGGAATCAAATACATGTATTTAATATGTATCTCCTTCTCTCTACACATTCTTCCATACAACAAGACAGCAAAGCAATTTGCAGAAGAAAATATTTGTGTAACTTAAGCAAGGCGTGATGGATAGGAGAAAGTATTTCAAATGAATGACTAAGCTTTTAACAAATAAAGGAACACTTAATGTGTTAAACGATAAATAACAAATACGCGTTGGAAATGCGAATTATAATAAATGTTACTTATAAACACTTGCCTGTAATAGGGGCTGCGGAAGATATGATGGCTGTTGAATATAAAGTTCCATTATTGTTGACAGGAGCATATATTGTCGTTAGGTTAGGAAGCTCAGTAGTATTGAAATCTACGTCAAATTCAGCAGTAGTGGATACACATTCTATATAGAAAATACACAAAATAAATCTTAAATCTTGAGATTATTAAAGATGATATGTAATAATTCATCTAAAGTTCACAAATTTGAGTACGTAAAAACTTACCCAATATGTAAATGTAATACTAATTTATTTTTCCTTCTTTATCTAAAGGATTTTTTTTATTATTCATAGTTTACACATATATATTAAAGCATATGTAGATAAAAATAATAGATTAGGTAAAACAGGACTATATTTATAGTCTTGCGTCTTCGAAATATCATATTATCTGAAAACGTTCATTATATTATTGCATTGCCTTTGTGCCGGAAATACATAGCAATATGAGTTTACTTATCTACTGCTGCTCAATGCACACACTTATTACGTGTAGAACTGCGGACTGAAAGATGATTCTACTCGTTGACCCTATGAGGGCATATAATCCTTCATCTTCCATTTGCACTGACGTCAGAGTAATAGTTATTCTGCTTCCATTCATTTTGCATTCAAATCGTGGGAAGGTCGCTCTAGGAGGAGGAACGCACGTACCTGCTTCTGGATTACATATCGATATTATATATCTAGACAAATGTCTTCCACTGCATAACACAACGGCAACCGTTTCATTGAAAACGGATAACGGTAAAATAAATTCGAATTCCATTTGCTTTAAAGTGCAGGTCTGCATTATTGTATCTGAAATGTAAATATATTCTCCTAATACGATATATATATATATAAATATATATATATATATATATATATATATATATATATATATATATATATATATATATATATATATATATATCAATTAATTGTTTAAGTTTCTTTATAATGTCAGCTTAATTGTAAACAAATGTGAATGTGACAATCCTACACATTAATCTTTACATTGATTAAAAGAATATAAGTTTCAGACCATATAGTGTCAGATAAATTTTCAAAATATCTTCTACTGCGGAGTTTTTTTTCCTAATACAACCATTTTATTATAAACTATAAATTATAAACAGAATTGTACAGTACACACCACCAACATCGACTATGTATGTACCACAATGTGTCGACTCTGGCAAGATCAATAGCTATATCATATTCAGGCAGTTATGTAAATGAGCTGAAACTACATCAACAGGTAGTTGATAGAGTATATAAATCATAGTGGATAACAACGTTTGAAAACAGACTAATTAGGGACAACGTGCTACATGCTCCGTGTTTTTCGAAGCATATTCTGTTGGGTCATAGAGGTTTTTGATGCAGATAAGATCAACAGCTAGTCTATCTTATAAACTAGCATACTGACCAACGAAACTTCAATTTTGGTTTCCTTCTCATTGTATAGAAACAAGTATATTTGTATGATTATTTATTTATTGTTTCACAGACACCCATACAATATTTGGCTCTATACGTTTCTGCAGAACTCATGTTCTCATACAGCCCACGTTTTCTATAGAGTGAATATGAGCTATTACATTATATTTTTATTGTCTGCATCTCCTAACTAAGCGGGATATATAATTAGGTATCAATGTATCCATGTTCTGTCAGCCAATAAAACGTTTAGACTAGCCATTTCTGCCTTAGATGTAATCAATACAAACTATTATAAGAAACCCTACTCGTCGCACCTTGGATACGCTACCAGATTGTCTATTCCAAATTTGCCATTATTGTATAGTATATTTCAGTGTTAGCTTAGGTGGTTACGTTTTAAACCTCTGTACTATTCCGGAACTTGATTATAGGAACATATGTTATCAAAAATCAACTAATTACCACCGACATGGAGTCTTTTTGTTTCTCCAAGCATGTTGTCAAAATACCATTGTTTATCGTGGGCATGATACGATCCTGAGTCGTAGACAGAAACATTGCGAAGGTCGAAGGTCACATATGTGGGGAAATTGATCGAAACATTAACTATTCTCGTTTCATATTGATCGCCAAAAATACTTAAAAACTGAACACCATTATTGGTAAATGTCATCAAGCGTTTCTCATCATAAAATATGGTTCTCGGTGACATGCATTGAAACGGTTGAAAATCAATGTTTAATTCGTTACATGACAATGGATAATTTTCAAACTCGATCACAAAAGTTACATCTGATCTTGTTTCTCCAAACAATGCCTGTCCTGAAAAGAGATATGAGAAAGATTTAAGTATTATATCGCTGGCCGACCCAGATTTTAATAAACGATTGGAAATTGTGATAGTGATATGATTTAAGTTCTATGACTAAGCCATATTCATTTATATAAAGATAAAACAACTAGGTTAATAACATAAATAACTTTACTGCTTCAAAAACTGTTATATATTTAAATTATCTTTCTCTGAACAGCAATGACAATCGGCAATATTTTGAAAAAAAGCTGTAATCTAAATCTCTGGTATTTTCTATGTATTACGTATTAAGGATTGTATTAATCTTCACAATAAGAAGAATAATAAGTATATTAGGTAGGCAATATAATAGTACAGTACAATTTCACTATTTAAAAATGATCTTCTAAAAGCAAGTTTTCTATTTTAAATGTAATTCCGATAAGTCTCATTATTTGAAGCGAACCACTGATTTAAAATGACACATTTTAAAAGTATAATTAAAACAATATCTCAGATAGTTATTGCGGTTTCAATTATGTGTATTATACATTGTAGACTTTAATCATGTTTTAGCAGCATAAAAACAAAGATTCTCTCTCTCTCTCTAACCCCCCCCCCCCTGCGTCTGCGGTTTTGTAGAATTGGCCAGACGTGACTCACTACGTATCGTAAGAGTCGATTAAATAGAGCCAACCTGTTTGCCGTGGGTTTCAACCAGTTTCGGGGAAGGAAAGAATCCTGGTAGTTTGAGCGGAGGCTTTTCCGATGTACTGCTTTGGCCTCAATTCTCCTAGACGGGTGGTCGGGATGGGCCCGGTAACGACAAATCGGCTGGTCACGCCGAGCCCCAGGAAGTCTTATTTACTTGCTTACCTTATCTATATTTCTTGTATCTCTCTTGAAACCACAGTTTCCCCTACATTCTATCCTTTTAGCTTTCAATTTCCCAAGTTGTACAAGACTTTCTAGAAGGCGGAGGCTTAACGGGTCAGTCTGGTGGTAATTATACCGACCCTAGAAGGACACTTCGCGGGTAAATTGTAGGTAATTGTATCTACTGAGTAGTTTATCGGTGCATCCCTGGCACTTGGACTCCATGGTGGGTGGGGAGCATGGGTGATGAAATTGTAGGTTATACAGTCTACAGGTGCCGGAAAACCAATGTCAATGCTATCTCCTTTTGTAATTGAGAAAACGTTAATGGGTTCGATTGGCACACCAAAGAGTGTAAAATGGTTCAATTCGAGTTGCTTTTCTTCGAGTATGAGCGATGAGGTCAAATTGACAATATCAAGAAAATGAAAACCTTCTTTGATATTCCAGTGACCTCATTCGCTCACACTTCGCTCAATAGTTCCAAACGCGTTATGCGCCGCTGTCGTGACTTGGCTGGAGTCAAGGACACGGATATCATCGAAGGGATGAAAAATGAAGTACTGCAGTACGTATAATATGGCGGTGGGGTAGGAGATTTAGGCTGCGAACCGCTTTGTTTGTTGCTCAATCTAAATACCTATTACGAAATCTTTTTTTTTCTTGCATGACATATTTTTTGTACCAGTCACTGAAGCTCGATCTTTATCTTTCTATCTATAGTATCTAAGTAGTGTTCTTTATGACTAAAACTTGCAAACGCAAACCCAGCTAGATCATCCAGATTATCACTTTTTTAAATGCATTAATCATACAATCAGTAAATGTTTTACATACTAACTTCTTCAGATTCTTTTTCGTTAGGCGTTTCGTCTACGGTAGGGTCAGAAGCGGTTGTGGTTGTGGTTGTGCGACAGCATTATCAGTTGGAAGATCTAGTAAAATCTTTTTATTTGTTTAGTTCTTTTACTATTTTGTCAAATTCAGGAAGAACACTCTTTATTACTTTACCTCCCTTTTTCTTTCCATATATAACGTTTTTAGTTGCTGTAGTAAAATGTCTCAATAACTGTTTAGTACCTGTTGTAAAATCTACTTAACATTTAAGTCGCTTTTGTAATGGTTTTTTGACAGAATCAACGATGGGTATAAATTTCGTAATTGCAGTTAGTCGCTCTCGTGCTCATCTAGATGGCAATGATTAACATACAATTATTGTTATATGATATGATTAATTAATTAAGCAGCAGAGAGAGTGTGACAACAAATAGGCGTCTCAGATGGTCAGAAGCCTTAGTTCTGCTTTTTGCCGTTAGCTTTTTCGGTTTGGAGGAAGCCTTATTTAACCAAATGGACGTCACTAAAACATTCTAGGGTTCACCCTCTCTGCTGCTGACGCACAAACACAGACGGATCCACCCGATACAACAAGTACTAATATCCCCCATTACCAGCCACAAAAGGACAACATCTACACAAACAACAATCAGTAACAAACCAGCACCGTAGTTACCAAGAACTTAGCATAAATCACACACAAATAAACAGCAAATGGGGGTCAGATGATCCCATTAAACTTTACAACAGCTGTGGAGAGATAGAGAACATGGATGCAGAAAAAAACTGCTAAATGTACTCAAGGCTGCTCCAAATATACTAAAACAAATATACTCACGTACTTCAACCAGACAAATAACAACACAAATTGCATCCGCGAATGATCTAACCTAGTTCCACAATCTCAAAGTTAACGTTGTAATGAAGAACACCATCATACAATTAAATTATCTAGGACTTAAAACGAACTACAATGATATTCTTCTGCTCTTATAAAAACAATGTCCTGCAGTACTATGTTTACAGAACACATTCATGAAAGAGAAAGATACAATTACATTTAAACACTTTTCTCAAATTAACACGTACTTTCAAAACGCTGTCATGGCCTCAAGAGGAGTCTCTGTTCTTGTGACCAATTGAGCCCCTCAGAGAGTCATCCCTTTAAATTTAAATGTAGAAGGAATTGCTGTAAGTGTCACTCTACATCGAGTGATTACATTTTGCTCTACTTACCTCCAAACGCAAACCTAGTAGCAAACGTAGACAATCTTGTTCAACAACTACCCGCGCCCTTCGTTTTACTCGCGGATTTTAATGTTCATAATATTCTATTTGGATCAAATCACATAAACGAGAGAGGCCACAAAGTAAAAGATTTCATTTCTAAACACGATCTGTGTCTATATAACACTAACAAACCGATATATTTACATCCAGAAACGGGTACATACATGTGCATAGATTTGACAATTTGCTCTCCTTGGCTGCTTCTGGACTATGAATGGAAGGTCGCTGATGACCTTCACAGCAGTGATCACTTCCAAATCAACCTTAAGAATATCAGCTCTACAATTGATGAACGCTAACAATGGGATATAAAAACTTCATACTGGGCTACATTTGAAACTCTACGTAAAACTAGACTAAATAAGGATACAGTATTCAACGCTGTTTATCCTATACAGCCTTTTACTTCAATTCTAATCCAGATTGCCGAAGAATATATTACAAAGTCCTCACCGAACAGTAAAAGAGCCCCTAAACCAATAAATGCAGAGAAGCCATTAGATACGCAGGAAAGCGTTACAAAAACATGAACAATCGTCCAAGGACCGAAAATTTAAAAAATATTGTATTAGCCGGTCTAAAAATAGCGACACAATCAAAGCATGTAAACGAAAATCGTGGAACAAATATGTTTCTTTCTTCTTTAAACTCTCGTCCCTCAATTAAAAGATGTTGCTACACTATAAAAAAAACGGAAAGAGAAACAACAATGGTCGCCAAGACCTGAAAACAAACAATAGTAATTTTAGTTCGAAACGTGACATAGACATATTTTCTCAAAAACATCCTTATCATCTAATTATCCAGAAAACTTCCAAAGATTAGAACCTCAAAAACAAAAGTCACGTTTAAAATTCACACCCAGCAACTCTGAAAGCTACAATCAGCTGTTTCCACTATTGGAGCTTAGGGACACTTTAGATAAGGCCCATGATACATCCGCTGGGTCCGATGAAGTACATTACCAGTTCTTAGAAATCTCCCAGAACCATCTCTTTTGAAAATCTTTAATGATTTATGGATTTTCTAGTAATGTACCTAAGAGTTGGAAAGAAGCAACAGTAATACCAATTCCAAAACCAGTAAAGATATCGGAGATCCAAAGTTATCGACCCATTGCACTGACAAGCTGTGTATGAAAAACAATAAAATGAATGATTTAAATCTCGGCTTGTATGGTACATGGAAACTAACAATTTCATATCTCCTTTTCAAAGTTGCTTCCGTTCTGGTAGTAGTACCAACGATCATCTGGTTAGACTGGATACATGTGTTCCCGATGCATTTATCAAGAAGGAACATCTAATAGCAGTCTTCTTCTGATTTAGAAAGGCATATGATACAATATGGAATTACGGGATAATAAATAACCTGCACGATCTGGGTCTAAAAGGCCGTTTGAACTCTTTCGTCTCCAATTGTCTTTCAGACAGAGAATTCAAAGTGCGAGTGGGCTCTACTTTATCAGATATGCAAAACCTAGAGATGTGTGTGCCCCAAGGCAGAATTTTATCTGTAACGCTATTTAATATTAGAATCAATAGCATCACCAAGTGTGGATTGCACATTATACCTTGAGGATTTTTTAATTTGTTATCGACCAATGTACATGTATACAATTGAAAGACACCTGCAACAAAATATCAACAAGATCCAGAATTGGGAGAGTACTTACGGTTTCAAATTTTTAAAATCAAAAGCATTATGCATGCATTTCTGTCACTTGCGAATACACCATGATGACCCTATACTAACGCTGGACGGAACACTTATTCTAGTTGTTGTGGAAACAAAGTTTATGGGTATTGTTTTTGACAGCAAACTGACTTCTTATTCCACATACCGAGAATTTGGAAGCTTAATGCTTGAATATTTTAGATCTACTTAACGTAATTGCTCATAATGACTGTCATGCTGATACAAAAGTCATCCTCAATTTGTATAGAACATTCATCCGCTCAAAACTAGACTATGGATGCGTTTTTTATGGTTCAGCTAGGAAGTAATATTTGAAAATATTTGACCCAATTCATCATCTAGGAATTAGACTCGCTCTGGGATCTTTTAAGACATCTCCATGTGAAAGCCTTCTAGCGGAAGCAAATGAACCACCTTATCACATCGCAGAGAAAGGATCTCTTCACAGTACGCTCTCAAATTAATATCAACCCTCTGAACCTGCATTTCCAGCTGTTTTCCAACCCCAAAACAAAACAAAAATAAGCACTGAATCCCTGTGTTGTTCCCAAAAACAATTAATATCTCTATACCACTTACCGACAGATACTTTTAATAATCCGAAGAGAACAAATTGTCCAAACTGCATCAAGTTCACAAACATAATTGCAGCAAAATATGTTCAGGATTAGAACATGATTTGAAAAACTTCGCATAAACCGAATAGTTGAGCCTGTAAACAATAGCAAGACTTGAAAGTCAACTAAATAAAGCGATATCGACAATATCTACTTCTTTTTTAAATTAGAACACAAATCATTGTATCTTGAAATTATTAGTCAGAAAGGAAGTTCATTGCCATATATTTAGCTTTGTCCTGGTACGAACAATATAATGAGTAATACACGTATGTTAAAAATAAACAATCGAAAACTTAGCAGCAGTTGAGAAAGAAAATATCACATAGCCAACGTTGAATACACATTTTAACTCCTTAACCCCGTGTCATGAGGTTGTACCTCCAACATCACTTTAGATGAGATGGTGGCATAACAGAAACTTCGATATAGGTCAATAATGTAACCATCATTCGGTTGTTAGAACTAGATTTGGTTCAGGACTCTAGACCTTTTGTTCTGATGTCTAAAGGAGACCCGTTGAAATTACACACGGACAGGTACACGTACGAGAAATAGTAAGATAAGCTTGTGATTTGGAGTAAGCAGACATCATCACGTAACTTTAGTTAGCAGCGTCATCAACAGTATAGTCTCAGTGTGTGGTTGTAAATCGAAAATAATACTTTACCGAGACTTGAATAAGAAAGATATCAGTGAATGAAAAAAAGATGAAAAAAGATATTGGTTACAATGTATGATGTAATGACAAACCTAATCATTTAATAAGGTAATAGCTTTGCTATTATAAACAGGTGAAAACAAGTACTCGGAGATAGCGCCTGTTTAAGCCACCAAGTGAAAACAAAACGATAATATAATCTTAAGCAGACTGTTCATATTAATAGTTCATAACTTTAGAGAATCTTTATTCAGTAGTATATTGCTTTATGTTTTATACAAAATGAAATATAGACCTCATTCAAGGAAGTGATTGTGTGTATGTGTGTTTTTGAATTTGAGTGAGTTTCTATTATTTTGATTGTTAATAAATTTTCTCATCTCGTTGCAATATCTGCAGTATGGCAGTTTCTAGTGATGTTCAGTACTGAGGCATCATGTCGTAAGCATCTAGATTCATGCCCGACCCAGTCAAATTATCTTGACACCAGGATGTGCAGTCATAACACTAACCTCTTAACGATGAACACCAAGCGATGCAGCTGCTTGTACCATTGTTATAAGTCTTTGGTTTGAAAGTAAGGTTCGAAACCGAGATCTCAAGAATTTGATGCGGATGCTTTATCCACTTTTGGCTACTGGAACGGTACGTTTGAGAGAGAGAGAGAGAGAGAGAGAGAGAGAGAGAGAGAGAGAGAGAGAGAGAGAGAGAGAGAGAGAGAGAGAGAGAGAGAGCAAGGATGAGTACATTTCAGGCATTATATCACCAGAAAATGGACATGAGATTGCAATTTATTTCGCACATAACACAAAGAAAGAAAAAGTATGCATGTTTCTCATTTTCTTGTTCAAGTTGAAGACATTAAGCATTTTAGGCACATTTTGACTTGTGTATTCGTCTGCTTCGTGGAATCTGGAGATTGTGCATGGAGATTAGGAGCCTGTGACCAGTCCATAATTTTGCACTGTTCCTGCATATAGTCACTCTAACATCCAATATTTATCTTCTGTTGACGAGTAATATGCTAGTGCTTGGAGTGGTTGCATCCAAGAAGTCTGTTGAAAGTTGGCGATGGTTATTCAAAGACTGTGATGGTTATTACAAGTTCTTATTCGTCGCGTTTGTTAAGTGTGAAGGGTCCGTTTCTTATGCATATACCAATGCTATTATTGCCAGTAACATCTGGTCCAATATGATGAGCTGTGCTAAATATATCATTTAAATCATCAGGACGATGAGCTTGACTAATTTGCTACTTCTGCGATTGGAGAGTCCAGGACTTCATATATTGTTGTCTTGATCTCATCTGGTTTGTTCATGGTGAGTGCATCGGGGCGGATAATATTTGTATGTCGTTTGATGCATGACTGTCAAAGTCTCTTTTGCATTAGTTTGTCATTCAAGCCAATTGTGAACTTTATGAGCTCACTGCCTAAATGGTTTCATCTCTAATCCAACACCACATTCACAACGCTGTTCTTTACCTCTTCAAATCAAGAAAAAATTGTAACTAGCTCCTACTTTCGTGCAATCACCGTCCTCAGCGATGTGTCTTTCACTCGTGGACTGCTATATGAATGTTGAATCTGCAGGGTTCACCACCAACTAGAAAAATCTGTTATTTTCTCTAGTCCGTGCATACGTTCTAGCACCGTTGGAATATTGCGTCACCTTTGGCTTTGTGTTAGTTTTGCAACTGTATAGATGGTATGATGGCCAGGGTAAGAGTGAAGTAAGCAATATTTGGTATCCTTTATGGAGCTAAGCAGTGTGAATCTTAAAGGACCCGCTCCTTAACTCAGGAGACTGCCGAGTTCGCCTATTGCTTTGGTCCAGTGTTAATCGACTCTATACCCTGAGCTGCCATGAGTCCAGGTTTTTCAACTAGAGCGCTTAGTTTATTATGTCACTAAACTCAACCATTTCTATATTCGTTTGAACCCATTTCATGAACATCCCATCTAACAATTCCACGTTGATACAACGTTGCAGCAACGTTGTGGTAAGTTTGAGACAACGTTGTCAAATGATGTTGTGACAATGTGATTTGGTGAACAAGTGAGAACGTTGCTACAACGTTGTTGTCTAACGTTATTAAATAACCTTCCTACAAATTTCTTGCAACATTCAAATCCTATATGAAAATCTGATGAAACCGGCTTGTGTTTGTGAAACACATATTCCGCACTTTTGGCAAGAATGTCAAACAAATCGGTATTAAAAGAATGTCAACATTACCATCCAGCAAGGAGTTGCGATAGCAGGAATGTCAAGACTGCCATTTTGACAGCATTAAGTGTGAGTTCTGCACCATTTTCATTCATGACAAACCAAAAATCACCACTCATTTAACCATAATAAAAACAGTAATATGAATAGCACTCTGCATTCGGTGATGCGTGACAACTCTCACGAATCAGTTCAAAGTTGCACATATAATAATGCACTCTACACAATACAGAATTTTTATATTTCATTTCATGCGCTTACAAAGAATATTACATTAAAAAGTAATGATACTAATTTAATAAAAATTCATACATCCAGTCTGAAGTTTGCAATCATTCTCAGTTCAGGTGTTCTAACACTGTTTATATGCAAACAGTGCTTTCTGTTCATGGTATGAAGTCATCTTTCTAGGTAGTTTTTTCTAACAGACGTTACACCAGGACCTTTCATTAGATTTAAAATGCAGATGTGAGTTCACAAAGAAGGCAGGAGTTTGGGGAGATCTACTTCAATGGGGATATAAAAAAGATTTTAGGTAGCAGGGTGTAAAGTGATGGGTCAAACACACTGCTTTTGCCTGGTAATGAATGCCCTGAATCTGCAGACTGAAGGTTCAAACATTTGTTTTTAAAAGACAACAATTAAAAAGGAAAGAATACAACACATATTTTAATATCATTTTATGTTTATGTTCTAGATTTAATTAAAATTAGCACTCAGAATTAGTCTCATCCTTCACTATCTCTTTCATTTTCTGCTCAGGGACCTATAAATTAAATTATACTTTAAAAGTCACATATCATCTCATCACAGCTTACATATTGAAAAGTTACATTGACCTGCATTATTAAACAATATGAAACTTTCTTCACTGCACATGTGCTTCCTTTATTATTGTTAAGCCAAGTTACAAGATAACTTTGTACTTATGTGTAACTTCAGGCAAGTGGATGGTGAAATCAATTTGCGCAAAGATGAATTTATTTTGTCCAAATATTGCATGTGAATAAAATTTCCATGTGGAAGCACTTGTCCTGTAATACAAGATGGATGAAAATTGTAGTTAGCTGTACTTCGGCTTCAATAGTCCTGGACACTTTGATAAGCTGATTTTGTTTGCAATTTAGAGATGCATCCACAATGCTGTAAAGAACTGAATCCAATTTTGATGAAATAAGAGTCAAATGGCAAACCTTGTACTTTATCCCTCCATTGCAGGTTTCTATATGCCAACAATAATCAATGGAGTATTTATAAAATATGTACTTTGAAATGTGGTCCCAGGTTCTTTCATATATATGTAATTGCAGTATGCGTGAGAAAACATGTAGTACCTTACCTTATCCATTCATGAAAAAATGTCTGGCGAGTAATTAAAAAAATTTAAATCAAGTCATACGTACTGATAAAAAATCAGCATATCACAAGGTCTTTAAGTGGTTTTTCCCATTACGTCCCTTTAGACTATACTCTGACCAGAGTCATTTTGTTCGTAGCCATTTCATCATCCTGCGGACTGTACATTATCCCACATATTACACCCTCCTAAGGGCTCAAGTGGTATATCTGAAAATACTACTACTACTACTACTACTACTACTACTACTACTGCTACTACTACTAATAATAATAATATTAATATAAATGTGACAAAATATGCTTTAATACAGTTTTTTGTTATGATTTTGCATGCAAATTTGTTTGCTTTAAGTTGAAAAAATTTGCCAACACCAACTATGCAACACATTGTACTAACATCAATTGTATAACAAATTAACCATAGTGAATCATTTAACTTCATAAATGACATTCACTCTAAGATTTAATTAAAATAGCCAAAAAATATGTAATGGCGTATATGTAGAAACCACCTGTACATGTTCATCTCTATACATGTTTTGACCTACATCCATGAAATTTAATAGCTGACCACTACATCTTATCCACCCCACCCCCATGTCTGTAATTATCAAAACATTAACTCCTTTTTCACATCTATATAAATCAGCATATTTATACATATGTCTAAACATACATTTTTTTGAATTTTACTTGTGATTGAAATCAATTTAAATTACTTGGTATTTTGTAAAATGTCTTGGTCAAGAATGATAAATCTTACGCTTTATGTATATGTCCACATGTTTATATAATGTAAATACCTTTTTTCATCTGTCTTCATTAACATACACCATCTACATCCCCCGTTGATCAGGAAGCTCTATATTGTAATGTTTAAAATTATTTTCTGCAACTAAATATGCGAATATACGTTAACTATTTAACTATTGAATGCTCTTACCTTGGTGGTTCAATATATCGGGAAACAGGAGATTCGTCTCTGCTGCAATTGTAATTCGGTCGGTACAGGATGAGCTAGTCCTTGGCTCGTAGATATTGTTAAGGCAATGGCAGTACCTCATGTTTGTAATAAAGAAAACTTGACGAGTAAAATGTTTTTCTACAAAAACTGCAACCTCCTCTTAGTTATTGGTTTTGAAAATAAAAATGGATGAACTACGAAACTATCAGTGTTCTATTTGATAATTGTAAAGTTAATCACAACAGTGTTAGAACGTTGTATAAACGTTATATAATTTCTCTGGAATAATTAAATTAATTCTTCTCCATAGTATTAGGATCAACGCAATTATATACCATTAGTGATTTACTATATCTTTTAGATCAGAAGACTATTTAATTTCATTTTCAAGTGTAACGTTTTAGCAACGTTTCAAAAACGTTTTATTCCCACGTAACCAAAACACATCCATGTAGCAAAGTTGTGAAAAATTGTGTGTTAGCTGGGATAAAACGTTGTATTATAAATGCGTCTGAGAATAAATCTTCTTATTTACTAAATCTTTAATTTTCTTTCTCTGGCCTGATATGCTTTACTGTAAGTTACGTCCAACATATTACGTCAGGACCACCTTGGCTCCCCGTTTTGACTGTTTGTTATCTTGATTGTACGAGCATGATCAAAAACTGAATATTTTATAAACGAACACGATGACTAATATAACAAGTATCCAAACATTTAACACTTTTACTTCTAATGGTAGAATTGCTGTTGGTTTAAAGTAATCCATATTTTTCACATTCAGTTTTTTAATTATGACGATAGCTTAAGATCCAAAAACTTTAATCGATACATATGTTGATTTGCCTACGAAAACGAAAGGTTACGTAGAGGAGCAAAGGAGTTATATCTTTGAGTAAGACATTATATCACATTTTACTCTCCTTATCGTCGTCACTCTCCTAATGAGCACTCAAATGCGAGTCTTGAAGCAACGACAGCATCAGTCTCGCAACACAATCGCCAGGAAATCAAAATATTTCCCCGTCTGCTCATGTAACTACGATGGTGGGTGTTTCATTCCATATCAGACTCTATGCACCTGCACGTTTGGATTTAATTAAAATGTGCCCACTTAAACAACTATACTGACCTACATCCATGAAATTTAATAGCTGACCACTACATCTTATCCACCCCTCCCCCATGTCTGTAATTATCGAAACATTTACTCCTTTTTTTACATCTATATGAATCAGCATTTTTATACATATGTCTAAACATACATTTATTTGAATTTCACTTGTAATTAAAATCAATTTAAATTACTTGGTATTTTTTTTTAAATTTTGGGCAAGAACGATAAATCGTACGCTCTTGAGCTAAACGCGTCTAATTCGAAATGCTAGCCTAACGGACGGCATTTTATCATGGTCACCTATCCTATCCTCGATATTTTCCGTTCCAAAAATGTACCAGTGTAACAATATAATTCACTTAATACGAGTCGAATAATAGTCACAGAAATATGCCAAGCATGTTAGGCCATTGTCACAAGTTGAACATACTGGTCCATATATCCCATTTTATTTGTTTGCAAATGCGATTGAGCCTTTGAGGCCATGGCAGTGCCTCGTGCCTAGCTCGTAGCAGTTTACAAAAGGTTGATTGCATCAGCAGAATCGACCAATAAAAAAAATATTTTTTGCAACTAAATATGCGAATATACGTTAACTATTTAACTATTTAATGCTCTTACCTTGGTAGTTCAATATAGTGGGAAACAAGATATTCGTCACTGCTGCAATTGTAATTCGGTCGGTACAGGATGAGCTAGTCCTTGGTTAGTTAATACGTAAAATATTGTTAAGGCAATGGCAGTACTTCATGTTTGTAATAAAAAAAGCTGACGAGTAAAATGTTTTTCTACAAAAACTGCAACCTCCTATTAGTTATTGGTTTTGAAAATAAAAATGGATGAACCACGAAACTATCAGTGTTCTATTTGATAATTGTAAAGTTAACCACATCATTGGTTCAACGTTGTAAAAACGTTATATAATTTCTTTGGAATAATTAAATTAATTCTTCTCCATAGTATTAACATCAATGCAATCAGAGGACTATTTAATTTCATTTTCATGTGTAACGTATTAGCAACGTTGCCAAAACTTTTTTTCCCACGTAACCAAAACACAACCATATAGCAAAGTTGTGAAAAGTTGTGTGTTAACTGGGATAAAACCCTGTATTATAAATGCATCTGAGAATAAATCTTCTTATTTACTAAACCTTTAATTTCTTTCTCTGACCTGATATGCTTTACTGTAAGTTACGTCCAACATATTACGTCAGGACTACCTTGGCTCCCCGTTTTGACTGTTTGTTATCTTGATTGTACCTCCATGATCAAAAACTGAATATTTTATACTTGGATTTAATTAAAATGTGCCCCTTAAACAACTGTTTTCAATACAAGATGTGGTTTAATCGTCAAACGAGATGACATCCATTGCAAAGTTGAACGAAGGCAATGTAATATGTTCTGATAGTGGGACGTACAAGGACACTTCATATATTTAAACCTCAATAGCACTAATCCAAGTTAAAACCCACCACTCCAGTGTCACTGTTACAATGCATTATCACAGAAGAGACCAAACCAATCAACTGTATGTAATTAGTTCCAATTTTGATTACACACTTGGAATGAAGCTGTAGTCTTGCCAAAGTAGAATCTAGCTTGGATACAACCTGTCAGAACAAGATGCAATAAGAACCGCTTTCCAATGGTTCAACACTTAAACAGGATCTGCCTCCTCACTACGTTAGCAGGCATAATCAGCAACTAAATGCCTATTAGTGTATCAGTGCATGTACGTCTGTCCAGATGGGCGAATGGCACGTATGATGTTTTTAAGTGGATGAGGGAATGGATCTACCTCCACGTCCTATCTATGTTCCTAAGACAATATAATCGGGTAATTTATTTAAAAGAAAAATAAATTCTTTCTAGTAAAGTAGTTTTGTTCCATAATACTTATCCTACCATACCCAAAATGTAAATTCCAAACACCCCTGCATATTCATCCTTCCGCTCTATTAGTAACTAAAGAATTCGCAGGACATGGAGAAAATCCAGATTTCAAGGGGAGACCACATTATCTAACTGTGATATTTGTGGTCAGGAAACGTTTAGCTCCTCTTGTAAGCCCAAATTTGATTTTATTCATTAATCAAACTGTGTACACTTCCAATATTATTCAATTATTCTTGCAAAATCTCAGATTTTGGAAATTTAAGCATTTAGTCTTCTTAACAGTCATTATCAATATTAATATCACATCAAAGTTTTCTTAATTTTCCTTTTACATCTTACCCATTACTGAAACCAACGAATAATACACGGTTATGTCCTATATGCATTGAATTTATGTTTCACAGTTCACTTTGAAATATAACGGATGGTTTAATATCCCATTCCAGCCACATAATGTTGTGTTAGGGGTGGATGTGCTAATGAAACCTAGATGACCAAATAGTCTTGTTTTATTCTGTATTCATGTCTTAAAATATAGAAATTCACTTGCTTTCAAATATTATATATTAGTTGCCGTTCTAATTATATAATTAATATAATTAATAATTAATTAATAATTAATATAATAATTATAATTATCTTGCGACCTATGTGGATATGTATATATATATATATATATATATATATATATATATATATATATATATATATATATATATAGCCAAACAACTTTGTATATATTTCAAACACCTTTATACATATCTTTAGCCACATAGGTCGCAAGAATCACAATACCTTTCAAGGCACATAATGAAACTATTGGAAGAGCATTTGATCAATATATGGTCTATCACTATTTAGTAGCTTGACTGTCTGTTGCAGGTTTTAAATTAGGCAAACTTTGGCTACGGATTACTGGTGCCATGCTCAGTGAGGCTGGTGCACAACTAATTTTCTTTTAGCAAAATTTAACTAATTCCTACAAATTCGGTTTTCACAATCCTAGGTTGACACCAACTCTTGGATAAATATATGCTTAGCCAAAATTTGGTTAGTGTTATCAGTTGTTATTAGTACAAGTTGTATGTACAGATGTTAGAACTAAAAATCTTAAAAGCTGTGTAATTAGCTAAATTTGGCTATCCAACTAAGTCTCTCTAACAATAATGTATACATATATCTTCAATGCTCAAACCAATTTTTTTCAGAAATAAATACTTAGCAAATATTTGTTTAATAACTGCAAAAACTATTGTCATAAGCTGAACGTGTGGATCAAAGAAATAAAATATATTTGGGATAAGTGGATGGTCAGCCAACATGTGGGTTTGCCTGCAGATTTTGACCACCTGATCATTGACCACTGTTATTCACTCATGGATCCTTTTGTAATGTGACCGAGATTATCTAAGCATGTTTATTTCCCCATCACTGAACTAATCAATCACACTTAATAAAACTTACATGCAATCTTAGTAGCCTGATTACAACAACTGTCACTAATTAGATGTATTGCATATACAGCTCAGTAGTTTAATGCAATCTTGTAATGTGTTTTGTTTAACTTTTATATAAATCCTTCTACCTATCCATCGTCTTGTATGTATTTAGCCAAGCTTTATTTATTTTCGTTCTCTATCTGCTGCCGTCCTCTAACATTTCCCCTCTCTCCTCTCTCTCATTGTGTTGTGTCATGCTTTTTTCTTCAGTGCTTGCACATTACAATTATCAATATACAACGCCATCTATAAAATGCAATTGTGATCCTTTTGTTTGACTCCTAATTTTGTATGCAATTTTAAAATGTCTATACTTGAGCATAGAACTGACTGTGTAACATTCAAATTGAATGAATGGGAGAATACCAAGCCATCCCAGTGATTCATGTATGGTTAGTATTTTTATATAAATTCATTAGGTAAATAGTATGATTTACCTCCATCCGCCACCATTCAGTTATAATGGGTGCCAACCCTACTGTTAATAAATGTGTAATCAGAATACTATCTAGTGAATAGACATTTTCTGAGCTGTAATCCCGAGGAAATTATTAGAGAAACAAAATGATAATACCGCATTGTTATTAAATGTCCATATATTGAATGATAATATCTAGAGCATGTTTATATAATGTAAATATCTTTTTTCATCTGTCTTCATTAACATTCACCATCAACATCCCCCGTTGATCAGGAAGCTCTATATTTTACTGTTACCATCTTAGCGTTTTACGTTCACTATTTGGTCTTTTATATCGCTGGTTGATATTAAAACTATTGCTTTTTTAACTTTTAATCATATAACTGATTGCATAGCGCTAAATAGCCTATAAGTGCTGGTGCACCATTGCCATTCAATCAATTAATCAACAACATGGTCTTTAGATATCTATATTTTCAATGAAAATTTAGAACGTTATGAAATTGTATTATTTCAGGTAGTGCTTCGTCAAGTTTTCCCAAACAATAAATGTCATGACATAACTGCTTCAACTTTAAATTCAATACACTTGACCAGTGTGTTTCCTGTATATAAACCTTTGTTAGAAACAAGTTAATAGGTTTTGACCTTCAAAAAGACAAACCTTTGCAGCACATAACTAAAGTACAGCTTAAATGTATAATCTGTTCAACCAACAAATCTAAGCATAAAGAATGTAAATGAATGAAGGAAAAGCTTGCGATTGATATTATGTCTTTATTTGAATATTTCATAAAAAGGGATAGGAGGCACATGTTGGATGATGGTACTTAGGTCTGATAGAGTAATAAAAAGCATATTATTAAGTATGTACCCTTATAATCCATTTTATTTTTACTTCCGACCTGAAATCATATAAGAGAAGTGACTAAAGCTTTAAATATAACAGTAAACACAAACATAATGGCTTTTTGTTTCAAGTTGAAATGTACATGTTAATAATTATGTAAAACTCTGCTTCTATATGATGATATTTTGTAACATATTTAAACCTTTACATAGTTTTAATAAGATAAATTTCATATATTAACAGCATAAAAATTCCATTTCAAAGATTGCCTGAGGTTCATCTTTAGTGGTTAAATGTATAAATTTCAACACACTCTAAGAGACATGTCTTCTATTATAATTAAAATAATTGATGAAACCTAGTAGCTATAGAGATGTTGTTTTTCCCATTAAAAACCAGTAAGTTGTAGTATAATTTGTTTCTTTCACAATAATCATCCAATCATAATACTTTGGGAGAACTATTACTACCAGTCATACCCAGTGTTCCCAGAGTAAAACTCATTAGCCAGAAGGAAGTAGCATGCAGTAAGGAAGCATGTGTTACTTAAGAGATGAACCACTGAATCTCTTGAGAGTGGTTCAGTAATTCATACATGTGCTTATCGTTGAATGTATATTGCAATTGGTTCCTTCATTTGTTCACGGTCCTCTTCCATATAATATGTTTATTTGTTCACTATCTCTAGTTCAGACTTGGTGGTCTAATAAATTTCATAGATTTTCAGGATATCTTTCATTTTTAATGTTGTGTATAAACAATCAGCAAACTGAATATTAACTTTCCAGTCTCAAGTTCCTTAATGGCTTTTTGTAGTAAATCTTATATTGTCCCTCCAGTAGTCTCATATAGACTGCACCAACATTGTACTCCACAAGCCCAATAATATTTGGAGACATTACCTGCAAAGAAAATCATAAATGACAAAAACATGTTCCACTTTCCCACTGGGACTGAAAAAAATGAATTTACTAACAAATTAAACTTTAGTACATTATTATGCCTTGTGGAGTAATGTTACTTTAAAGACGCAACTATTTTCATAAAAGAAAAGTCTACTAACTTATACGTCCATATTTCTTTAATATGTTGTTGGTACCTGAAATGAATAGTCTTGTCCTGATGACGGTGAAGGAGTCAATTAGGAGTGTATGTTCACATCATACCATCAGTATTATTCAAGTTTTGTATTCGTTGGCACTAAATAATCTTAAAAGAGTACACAAGCTCATTACAACAATGGTGTTGCAGAATGACATTACAATTTGGAATTGAAGTCATTCACTTCCCAATCATATTGGTAACACCAATTGAAAATCCAAAGCAACCAGATCTCCTATTTTGCATTTTAACAAGTTTCTCTATTTGCAGGTCAGTAACTCGTTTTGTCTAACAAACAACCGAATAGAGAATTTCGTGATGAAACTCTTATATGTAACCTAAGTATGTATAATAAACAAATCAATACTTAATCAGAAATGTTTCCATTTTGTAATACACTTCATAATTATGAACTTTGTAACATTTAATGTTTTATAATACGATATAAATAACCATTTGACATTTAGTGTCATTGATATAAAAATAATGGTGATTATGGTACCTGCTGTTGTTGTTGTTGATGATGTTGTTTCAATGGAATGATTTTAATAAATATGAAAATTCTACAGATTCATATTGATGTGGAAAGGATGTATATACAGCTGCTGCTAAGGAAAGATGAACTGTTGACTATCTAAATTAGTCACGTAACAATATGGTTCCGTTTCTCAACTTTAGTTTTTTGGCTTGTATTTTTTTGCCTCATTCTTTCTTTTCATTGCGTTTTCTATACAATAATGTATACATTTATGGAAATAAGAATAAAATATATAAATGAAAACTAGTGAATTACATTCTTTAGCATGTCAGATATTACTGTCATATTTTTTAACTACTCTTAGATATAATAAAACCCTCAACGCACGTTTAAAGCCCTGCAATATAATGAATTTACCTTTCTTTATTTACATTAATCAATCATTTGCTAATTTAAATCAAATTTAATACATAACAATAACATAAGAATGCAATGACATTTATTGAATCCTTTTAAATATATTTCGGTGTCCTTATCTTGGCTTACCTTTATTGCCATGTCCACCAATAGTAAATGTCTACTGCCCATAAAATGTTGACTATTTCCAGGAAATAAGTTATTTCCTGAATTAAGTGATCAATATTTTTATGTAAAATGTTAAGAAATGATATAAACTACAATTGAAACAATATTCTCAGCTCCAGTTAAACTATATTTCTAATGGCAATACATATCCATAAAAAACAACCATTTTGTTCCACAACATTGATTAACTTTACACAATATTTTGCCATCTTCCAAACTAGAATCTGGAATCAAACACATGTTGGTAAGATTGTCCGGTAAAATATAGTAATATAAAAAATATTCTACAGACCGTGCAAAATGAGATATTCTATGTGTCTTTTAATAAAGCATCAAGAATGTTCCTTTCTCATTACAGCATAATTATTATTATTATTATTATTATTATTATTATTATTATTATTATTATTATTGAGAACAAACAACATGAAGAAATAACATGCTTAAGACATTACCCTTGGAAAAAACCTGCAAAATTTGCTAACATACTGTGTATCTTGTATCAATTTGAAATGTACTTATGAAGCTGAAATGGCTGACTACAGCGCCAAAAACATATCGCTTGTTTTGGTTTTCATTATTGCATTGTTTCATGGTGTATCTATCCTAGAATAATAATTCTCATTTGCAGAATATTAAACCTCTAATTGAAATTTCAAAATGAAAGATCACGCATTCTTTAGATTGCTGGTTTATATCACATATACACAAAAAAGTCTTTATTTCAAAATTGTTTCCGGTAGAAATATATAAATTAGTTTAGTAATTTCCATTTTCTATGTAAAGAATTCTAATCATGAAGTGTTTCAAATAATTTTTAAGAAGTTCTGCTGTATTTGTTATTCATTAAAACAGAATTACTTGTACTTTTATCTCTCCTGTCACAACAGCCTATATTGTCTCATTATCATTCTCTGTTTCATCTTCTTCATGAAAATAACAAACCGATTACAGTTTTAAAATGTATTTCTTCCTGGCTCAAGTGTGAACTACTAAGCTTGCATTTTCTAGGTGGGCATACAATATTTAACATCTCAAAGCATGCCTTAGTCCAATGAAATTCTGTACAGGCCTATATGGAAGTTCTGACTATTGATCTTGGAGTTGGATCACATGGCCTATTACTCTGGCCTTTGAAACTAACGGTGATGAACTGGAGCTGTTCAAACTATATTGGATTATCAGTGATTAATTGTTGGATGATATATTGCTTGGTAGAAGATACTGAGTATTTTAAAACAAATTATATAAAACTGAAGTGCCCTAAGTCATTTCTTAAACGTCTCTGTAATACAACATCAATCTATAAAATATTTCAGCTTATTCCACTTTCCATTTCTTAACTGGCAGTTTTCATAGATGGTGTAACATCAAACTAGACTACAGATGCGTTGTTTATAGTTCAGATACGAAGTCATATTTGAAAATACTAGACCCAATTCATCATCAGGGAATAAGACTCGCTCTGGGAGCATTTAAGACATGTTCATGTGAACGCCTTCTCGCGGAAGCGAATGAACCCTGCAAACGCCTTGCCTTCATTTGGCATCAGATATCATCCAGCCGTGACAGTATCTACTGTTCAGAAAACGTTTGTCTTGGAAACATCACCTTGGCTCTTAACACAACCCAAATTGATTTTTACGTATAAAACGATGGGAACAAATCTGAGCTAAGCCCTTCCATCTTCCAGAACTCTTATCATATACTGGTCACCGAATTTAAAAACCACACTAGAATTTATACTGATGGATAAAATGATGAGGAAAAGGCGGATGCAGCCCTCGCTAGTGGAAAAGAAATAACAAAAGCTTGTTTGCCAAGCGATGCGTCCATTTTCTCAGCGTCAATCAGATCAATAGACCTTGCTCTGAAATTTATTGAGAATACACATATTTTAAATAGTATTATCTTCTGTGACTCACTAACAGTGCTTCACTCAATGCACTCAATACACAATAGAAACCTGAAAAACCCATTATTATCCAATCTCCTCTTCACAAATTCCGATCTTATTACCTCCAACAATATAATATACTTTTGGTTACCTAGCCATATTGGTATTAAAGGCAATGAAGAAGGATATCGCGGTGCTAAAATGGCTCTTTCCCAAGAACCATCTGACTTTAAATTACCGTTTACTGATTTTGAACAGTATCAGAACGTACATACGCAAGATGTGGCAGGCATCGTGGAATGATGCAGTCTCCTTCCTACGGATCCATCTGTAGGGAGGAGGTAGTCATTACAAGAATCAGAATTGGTCATACATACATAACCCATTCCCACATACTAAAAGGTACTTGCAATGAACCATTCGCTGTTAAACACTTTATGACCGAATGTTCCGACCTGCAACCTACGCGTGATAAGTAGTATAATGTACATGACATGAAGAAACTTTCTGATACTATACATATGACTTGTATTTTAGATTCCCTGAATCAAGTAAATCTTTATTTTAAACTATAACTTGCATGCCATCACCTACTGCATTTGCATGTGATGTAAATACCGCCCCTCATTTTCAACATCTTTTCATCAACATACACCATTTACATCTCCATTTGATTGGGAAGCTTCGTATTTTACTGTTACCAACATCTTACCATTTTATTTTGAACCGTTTGGTTTTCCATATCGCTGATCGATATTAAACATTTCAATATTTTTAAACATGTATAAAGACAACCTATTGTATGGCGCTAAATAGCCTAAACGTCGATCAATCAATCAATCATCGAATCAATCAATCATTTGTACAATCATTATTGAGTGAAAACAATTAATCGGAGATGGAGCCCATTGACAGTATGGCACCCAAATGAATGATGTCCATTTGACATACTGCAGAAATTATAAAATTTGAAAGACAGTTTAGGTTTGCATACGAAGCATATAATCACTTTTTTAGAGAGAGATCTACATCCACATATCTACTACATATAAGAGCTGACCAGTTTTAATGCTAATGAACGTAATTAACTGTGCACACCTCAATTCTTACATAACTGATCATAGTTAAGTTGAATTATAGCCTCTCTGAAAATGTATATTTTATACATGACAATTATGTTGGCAATATTACAATTTATTGGTATTCAGTGATGGGAAGTCACATTTGTTTGATAACCAGTTTTGTTTTTCAACCACTCAACATATTATTGATTCTATACCTAAACAACATAAACTCAACTGTTGACGATTATTTAGAATATGGTATCCATCTACCGGCATTGTGTGTAAACGCTATTGAGCCATATGATATGAATTATTGGAGATTTCTCTAACAGCAAAGGTAAAGCATCTGGGGAAGTTTTTCTTTTAAATAAGTAGTGCCTGTTCATTTTCGGTATTGATATTGACAAAACACTTGCCACCATAATTAGAAAATGTTACAAATACCTTATATGAAGATCATATTGTAACTTGTTAAAGTTGGTTTTGAACGCTTGACATGGCAATTTCTTCTTTAAACTCAATCATATGCAAACCAGCTGATACCTTTTTCTCGACGATTGGGTGTAGGGATAAAGGATCCATTCAGGTCTTTCGAAATTACGTCTCCCAATAATATTTTCAGCAGATGCTTGTAATATTGTACAATTTGATAGATGTGGCTTTAAGACTTACTTTTGAAAATTTGCATTGCTGAATAAAGGTCATTCGATTCCGTGATTTTATTTAAATAATGTCTAGCAAACAGATAAGGCTATTAATATAAGTCTCCGTTTAAATCAATAGGTCTGGTCCTCTTCATCTGCTTTATCATAAAGTTTGCAATAATCTTTAGTAATAAAGCCAAATACCATACTAAATGGTTACAAATGCAAAACTTTCCCGGTAAACATGAATATTGAAAATAAATCTTTTCAAACAATGACGATAGATTTTCTTGCCGATATTCGCCAAACTAATATCTAGATGAATAAAATATATGAAAGGTGTTAAATAAAATCACGTATTTAAAAAAATGCTAATAATTAGGGTCAAAGGAACGAACACAACCATTTATATTTTTATTTATGTAAGAAACATAATGTGAATTTATAAATGTTGGAGTAAAGCAATACATATAGTTGACACGCACATGTACTAATGAATATTGCTTAAATTAAGCAATGAATATTTCTTAGGTTTGAATATCTATATTTCTCATTGACGTAATTGTTCTTCCTAACTGATATTTATAATAAATCGGAAAGACGAAAGTGTACAAATTGGACACATTTTGAAACCATGATTAAAACAATGAATGTTTAATCAGAATTAGAAAATGACGCAAAGAATTCTGCGCATTTTCCATAAATCGCATAATCAGACCTGAGAACAATATATAAAATGTCAAGAGAAGAAAAAAACTTCGGAAATAAGTAACATTATAAATCGCTGCTTCGTTTACAAAATGTCCGCTCTCTATCTTTGAAACAAATCATTGTCCTTTAAAAATAATCAGTTGTAATCATATTTGATGGATGTCTCTTTGTAACATAGCAGGATATGGACATGATCAACAATCTAGTTTAAAGCTTTGATGCCATTTGTACATCTGAAATGAGGTTTCAGCAAACTGTAAAAAAAGATATAATAAGTTGTTAATGTAATCATACGCTACATAAACAAGGTAATGGTGTATCATTTTTACCATCATTATTGAGTGAAAACAATTACTTGTAGATGGCGAACATTTACAGTATGGCATCCACATCAATGCTGTTTATTTGACATACTGTAGGAATTATAACATTTGAAAGACAGTTTAGATTGCTTACAATGCATATAAACATTATTTTAGAGGAAGTTCTACATCCACATGTCAACTACATATAAAAGCTGACCAGTTACATGTCAGCAGTAATTGCTAATAACGTGTAATTAATTGTGTACACCTGAATTCGTACACAAATGACAATATTTAAGTTGAATTATAGCCGCTCGAGAGATCCTCATTTTATACCTAGAGCTCATATGAAATTTATTTTGACAACTTTACAATTTATTGGTACTTAGTGATAGGAAGTCTATTTTACAACCACTCAACATATTCTTTATTCTATACCTAAACAACATAAACTCAACTGTTAACGATTATTTAAAATATGGAATCCATCTATTTGCATTGTTTGTAAACACTGTTGGGCCATATGATAGGAATTATTGGAGATTTCTTTAAAAACATAATTAAAAACATCAAAATACTTGCTCAAATGCTGTATACTGTCATAGAAAGCAGTTGTGCAAAGTAAGATGGGGAAGTGCAATATATAATTCCCTCTTAATGGACTGAGTTAGGGATGAGTTATTTAGTCCTTGTTATTTAATATATACATTGACAGTTTAAATCGTAAACAGGATCAAGTCACGTGTAATATAAATTTAGAAATAAACATTTGTATTGCAGAATTAGAATATTGAAAACGAATTGTTGTGCAATGCATTGCACACCTCTTGATAATATAAGTGAATATAAATTAGGAATTGGTTCTAACAAGAGTCTTTCTTTACTAAAAAAAGTCTTCCAAGATTGACCAGTTGACTCAGTCATTAATATAAATTTGATTCTGGAGCGTTAATGAGAAAGGATGTTTATGCTCTAATGGCCTTAATGAACAGTAATACAGAAAAAGTAAAACTAGCAAGTTTTGTAAACTTTAACAAAAAATATAATTCCTGGGAAAATGACTGTAAAATAAAGAACTTACACTTTAAAAATCAAACCCCAAAATAATCCAAGAATATACCACGAATCAAACTACATACGTTCTAGTAATGAAATGTTGTAATGAAGTCATCTTTGAGTTCTTATGGAAAATACAAAATGGAAGACGATGACATATGCTGTAGTCAGTACTGTGCTTATCTACAGTTCCTTGTAGAAATACAAAAAATAACACTCCGGTGTTTGACATCTGAATACAATTTTGATAATCTGTCTTTCTCCAAGAATTCTGTATGAGCATATCAAATATTTACATAGAAGCTAGTTAATCTTTTAAAATCCAAATTAACTAAAATTAACTGAAAAATTAACAGAACTCGAAACATGGCTACAACAGAAGAACGTAACAAAAAGTGTGAAATTCCAAACCTGCGAATACTTCTCCAAACCATAGGTTATATCGTATTCTGAAAAGCCGTTTCGAAAATCACCAAGTTGCGAAATCATATGATCATGTTTATATTTCAAACTCACTTTCGCAGTTTTCTCTCTATATTAAACCCACATTAATAAATGTTTCAAAAAGTTGTTTATATCTTACATAATGTAGTCTTATTGTGTCCTTGACTAAAACCAATCATTTTCAAATAAAAATAGTTTACGTGTCTGCTACAAATTTTGAATCAAGGTAAAGATTTAGGTCAGCATTAGATGTTTACGAAAGAATGGTTTAGATCAACAAATGTTCTGATACAAAATATCATTTCCGGTAAATTTACATAACAATAACATGTAATTATATATATATATATATATATATATATATATATATATATATATATATAGATATATATATAGATAGATAGATAGATAGATAGATAGATAGATAGATAGATAGATAGATAGATAGATAGATAGATAGATAGAGAGATAGATAAATAGATAGATAAATAGATAGATAGATAGATAGATAGATAGATAAATAGATAGATAGATAGATAGATAGATAGATATAGATAGATAGATAGATAGATAGATAGATAGATAGATAGATAGATAGATAGATAGATAGATAAATATAAAACTGCCAAAACATGCAAAAAAGTGAAATACATATATACATATTTTAAATCAGATATACGTTACAATGCGTGATGGGTGATGACAAACATATGCAATGGTCAATTTCTGAATCAGAATTAAATTCGTCTTTATTTTCATGTTATAGATAGCTGTGACAAATACGTAATTACATGTTCATTATACGTTTGTTATATCAATGACATACACATTTAGTAGTTGTACTTGCAGCCCTATTTGTGCACAAAGATACCTACGACATTTTATGCTGTATATAACTTCGCTTTCTAATTTATACGCAACGATTTTGCAGTCTGAGTGAAATAATTTGCGTTGTTTCTAAACGACATTACAATTGAAAATATCATCCAACATGTTTAGCAAAGGATTGTCCACGGTATTGTCAATTTTGTAACCGATTATAAATGCAGTGCCTAATTATTTATTTGATTTGGTACTTAATGGTACAACAAAGCATGTAGACTTTCGGATGAATGTTTTTTTTACCAAATTACACACATGATCAGTCGATTCGGACAACTATGATTGTAGGATTAGAACACATAAATCTTTAGACATGCATGAAGGCTTATCAGGTCTGTTCTGCATATCAGAGGCTGCAAAATATTGGAAAAGGGCATTTATAAATAAACACGCATCTCACAGAATTTACTCTGTCAGAAAACATCGCGTTGTAAATTTGGTTTGTTCTTATGTTTAGTACATCGTTTCTACACATTAGTACATGAGTCATTTTGACAGGATCATACGTTACAGATCAGTCACATGGGAAATATCACTAAACTTTGTTGGGTGACTCCGATGTGCTTCATTATGGTGTACTTTGGACGCCTTTCACATGATACCTTGCAACAATCTCAGTCTTCAGCATCGTCGTTGCATATAAGAATTCCTCAAACAATCTACCCATTCTTCATTAAAGTCATTAAAGAGGAACGATATGAGCAAATATTGTTTAAATTATGTGTGATGCAGCTATCACTACTTACAATATTTTTTAAGTGTCAGTTTAACACCACATTTGTTAAGTCGTGGCATTGGTATTAAATTACATAAGCAATTTAACCCACTGTGAAGAGTATGATTAATGAAGTGTTATATCAAATAAAGTCTCATGACAATCTATTTGGATGAGCCTAGAACAAAACCAAAGTACATTTATACCCAGTTCTTTGTGCCACACAGCATTTACTTATGTCAATATCCAACAAGTATACTAACGTTTAATATATGAAATAACCAGTATGAAATACAAATGAATGTAGCACAAAATACAGTAAACGGTCGAAAACTTTTCCAGACGTTTCCATTATTTTTCAAGGATTGATATACAACCATAAAAACATGGAGCTAAATGTTAATAGATCTGTCGAGTCGTGGATGGTGATTGTCACTCTCGTAATGGTAAGCACCTATAGCATCACAGCTCACGGACATGAAGAGGCGATCGGGGTCGACATTACTTATCTTTTCCTTAATTTAATCGCACGCAAGAACGACCAAGTTGATTAAATCTACACCTGTCGTGGTTGATTTAAACATACAGCTAGCAGCAGAGCGGGCGAACCCTACAACATTTATAGCGGCGTCCATTTGTTAAATTAAGGCGTCCTACGAAAATTTAAAAAAAAATGTCAAAACACAAAATCAAATCTTCTATCTAACCGCGAGTCTCTTGATTTTGTTGTCGTTTGTTTTAATTATTACAGATGTGATTGTTTACTTTTTGACGCATATTCTGTTGCTACGGTTTGATCTGAATATTTTACCACGTCCGATATGATATCTTGATCTAGGGTCATATAACTTTATTGTTATAAATCCGTGTGGGGTTGACTGAGTATGGCTAAATAAGTTTCTTAAAATATTATAATCTATATTACCACTACACTAGGTCTGATGAATATTTCTTTGTGTATGTGTCAACCCCCATTAAATACAGCAAGAATATCACAGTTATCTCGGATTACTTTTAGTATTTGTGTATATCGCTGGGTTACATAAATCACATCAGGATTTTTATGTCTGCCTCTGGAGAATATCCGAGCAGGATTTGATTGTTTGTCCAGCATCACATCATCATAAACTAAATTATCAATACTTCCATCAATGGAGTCAACACTAGGCTCTTCATTGATCAGCGATAACTTCAATGATATAACCATCTTCATTTATTGTCTCTGCATTTACATTAAAATAGTTTAACACACCATAGCACCGTTGATCGTCTAATGATGCAACATCCAAATACAGCTTTTCCGACTACATCCATGTCATTATTAGATTAAGTAATAATTATGTTTTTCCATTTCCAGACGGTCCAAGTATTATCAGTTTGATCGCATTTGGTAGCTTAGGAATATGTTTAACAAGATCTCGTTTTTTTGTCGCCGAACAATCAATTACATTCATGTATTATGTATTTATATTGTGTGAAATGCAAGACTGATACTAGCACAAACGACTTCAAAACAGCTAAAACTCAATAACAGACCATCGCTCACCAGCATGTGCGCACAATGTGATACAAAGAAATTTAGATTTATTTCTATGAAATCAGGTGGTGATTTGTTAAACATAAACGAGGAGGTGATATTGCAGCAAAATTGACAAAATTACCAGGGACTCCGTGGGCTAAATACACAGGAGCAAAAACATCTGTCAGGATATAATTACTGCAGCCCTGGAACCAGACCTGATATCCAGCTTGACAGTCAAGACCAACCAAAACCAGTTGAATATCCGATAAACACTATTTATCGAGCGTTGCACGCTCACGATGTTGCATATAAAAGTAATGATAGTATGAACAGACAAATCGCAGAAGTGAAATTGATTCACGCGTTAAATTCTATTACTAATAAATCTTTCAAGGAGTCATTAGCTATCTGGTTAGTAAGATCTGCGATGAAGGATAAACCAGTGTTTGGAAGTGGAACTTCCCGAACCGGTAATTAATCAGCTAATTAATATTATTATGGAATATATGTCTTATTCCCCAATATAATACTGGCTGGGTAAATCAGCAATTAATAAACTGGCCGATGCAGCAAAGGTTAAAAAGGTTACTGCAGCAAATTGGTTTTAAAGACAGGCAATATGGCAGTCATAACATCGTAAATTATAGAAATTTAACGTTATTATGATAAAAGACACATAAATAATGAAACAACTATAAGAACACCCGAGGCTTATAAATCAAGGTTCTCAAGTAACAATCTAGACAAAAAATATTATAAATATATATATAAATGAGCCAAGAATTTCTAAAGCATCTAATAATAACGAACAACGTGATGGTGTAGTGAGAAACTGCCTGTTAAAAGACCAGTAGGTACTGTCAATAATAAGGGTTATTTAATGTTTACTGTTTGGTAAAACGCTATCTCTGCCATTGAATGCTGGACCCGATTTGATTTTTCGAGATTTATTTGATAACTACCGTCAATAACATCACATACTAGATTTACTGCGATCACCGAGGATATATTTACATTTTCAGGTGATATGCTTTTCCGACCTCCGTCTGGGACATTGTTATGCTTGATGATATTATCCTATGGTGTGCTTTTTCTCCATGCAGCGATTATTTTAGTAAAAGTTTCATTGATAAGATCGCTGAGTGTTTTATTTAGCTGTTCGGTTGCAAGTTCAGGTATTACAAATGTCGGTAACTTTTGTTCATTTATTTTGAAATAACTGAGAAATACATAATACGATGGTTCTCTGGTTCCTTAGCGTTTATAATATTCTTCATGGATTACGAAGTCACGGATTTGTCGATTAATATACTCGATATCATCTATGATCTGATTTAAATGCTGAATTGTTTCGATAAGCTGTTGTTTAGGTCATTAGAATACTTCTGTGTAATACTTGCAAATAAATTCCTTAATTTATCAAATATGCAAGTGAGTTCAGGAGTAATTGTGCCTGAAAGAAATTTAAAATAATCCTCTCGCAGACCCAGGTTATTTGGTGTATCGTACTCGAATAATTTATTTAAAAAATCTTAAAGAATTACCATAATCAAGCAAACAATAATCATAAAAAATTGTTTTTCTGTACTCTACTCTGGTTGTGTTATACATTTGTTCACATCTATGGTACAATCATTTATGTTGGTTCCGCTCTTTGATAAGGTGGAAGTTCAGGCCTTCCTAGCACTGTTTTGATCGATGAATGATAATTATCTACAAAATAGCCAGTAGAGTTTATCTCGATCGCGGCTTATAATGTTGGCGTGTGGACTATGATAGCAATATTTGATTTTTCCTGTAATGGATTTTATTCTACGCTGGAATTCATTATTGATTTATTCCATTTGATAATCACCGGAGGGTATATAAACAATGTTAAAAGCGGGGTATCCATCTTTATCATTTTTATTTGCAAACACAACATAATTATTTGGCTGCTGTCCACTGTTATGTATATTTGATGTAAGTCATTTACATTTATTTTTATTTTTGTTTGTTTGTTAGATTCAAATTTGGTATTTTAAGTTTAATATTCGTTCATTGAAAGGGGGGGGGGGGTGACCTGTACTACACAATAAACACCAGGTGTTGACCTCACTCCTGACAAGTTTTCAGAGTTGTAAACAAGCTTTTAAAATGACTGGTTGGTTCCAAGGACATTGTGGAGTTTTAGATAAACATCTTTCTATTTTAGTTGGGTGATACGATGGGTACGTGAGTTTTTGAACATAAAATTGTTCTGATAGTTTTTAGAAGATCACGTGACCCTTAATGTGACTGTTAACGTAAAAAACAGCTCTATAAATTATGTTTTGGAGCGAGCAATTCAGTGGAAAATTGGGGTGTTAAAATATTAAGTTGTGTCTTTTTGAGTTATTATAAATTACCTTGTACTGGAAAGTTTGTGAATTCGTTTGGATGAAGATAAATTATTTTGTTATTTTTCTGGAAAAAAATTGTGCCCATAGAGATTTTTATTAACACGAACTCATTTCATCAAATGACATCTTCTTCCATATTGGATTCATCGCTGGAATTCGAACTTTGAATTATTTTGACATTTTATTACCAGGACATTTGCACTTTCTCTAGTGGATAATATTTTGAATTATTTTTGGATTAATTTTTGGAATTGATTCTTAAAACCGTAAGTTTATTTTTTTCTTTTCTGAAAAATATTTGTACTCAATAAACTGTTTATTAAGATTTACAAGTTTGTTATTTTCACTCTTTCTATGTTACTGTTTATTCGAGCCTAAACACGTAACACAGAAATTGGTGAGCTTGTCCAAGATTGAGATAATTGGAATTTGCAAGAACTTTTTAGAAAACTTTTGTTTTAAATTTAAATACTCCTAGTTTTTGAAATATTTTTAAATCTTTAGTGAGATGGACAGGCTTGTATTAAAATGACATCTAAAGAAGAAATATTTCTGTCTAATCCTACTCAGGAGCAATTACATTTTTTGAAAAAGGATGAGTTCATTCAACATGCCAGAAAATATGATCTTTCTGAAGTAAAGGCTTCTTTAAGGAAACAAGATATCAAAAAGAGTTTGGTCCAATATTTCGTAGAAGAGAATGTGTTGAAAAATAGTGCTTTGGTTTTGGTCAGTAAGTCTCCATCAGACTCTGACATAAAAATGAAAAAATTAGAATTAAAATTAAAGATGGAATTAGAGTTGAAGAAGCTGGAAGTTCAGGAAAGGGACAGAGAGAGACAAGAAAGGGAGAAAGAAAGACAATTACAATATGACAAAGAGGAGAAAGAAAGACAATTACAATATGACAAAGAGAAGGAAGAAAGGGAATATCAATATAGAATGAAAGAATTAGAGCTGGCAAGAGAAAAACACCTTCATACTTCAAATCCAAATTTAAGTTTCGATTTAGCAAGGAATATTAGATTAGTGCCTCATTTCAGAGAAAAACATGTAGGCAAATACTTCATTCATTTTGAAAAAGTTGCAGAAAATTTAAAGTGGCCAAGGGAGCATTGGACTCAGTTATTACAATGTTTACACCAACGTGGTGCCTATGATGCGGTTAAAGGATGCATTTTATGGGGTTATGAGTTAGTCCCTGAAGCTTATCGGCAAAAATTTAGAAATTACAGAAAAGAAGCTGGACAAACTCATGTCAAATTTGCTAGAGAAAAAGAGCAGTTGTTTGATAGATGGCGCTTAGCCAAGAAAGTCGAACAAGATTATCAAAATCTCAAGCAAATGATATGAATTGAAAAGTTCAAAACTGTGTCCATAGTGGCGTTAAATATTATCTTTATGAGCATAGGATTGAAACCTTGTAGAATGCTGCTCGAGCTGCTGACGACTATTTTTTGACACATAAAGTTAATTTTGTTAATAAGACTTCTACTCAACAGTCTTCTGGAAGAAAAGTATTTCAGCCTAATACCAGCCCTTTAAAAACTTAAACTAACACAACTTTCAAAAATCAAACTTCAGAGAGAGAAGCTTGATTCTAGATCCTTGTCTCTTCCGACGTGTACCTATTGTAAGAAAAAAGAACACGTTATTTCTGATTGCTACAAATTGCAAAATAGGAATCAGAATCAAGACAGACCTGTTCCAAATTTAACAGTTCGGATATTTCATCTTCGATAAAAAATGTATAGTTTTGATTGCCAATATTTCACCGGTGGGTCAGTTTGTCAAAAGAGATCGCCCGAAAATATCAATCATTATATTTTAAGATCTCTCTGACAAGTGATTACTCTTGAATTCGTGCTCGGTTTTTTGGGGTGGTTTGGTTGATTTTTATATAGAATCAAGGACAATAATTACTTGCTGGCCGCAGATTGGTTGGTCGGTTATTGTCAGTGTTGGTAGCGTTGAATACCAGATTGGAAGTTTTAATCGATTCATACATAAATTCTTTTGATGTTGCTAACCCATGTGAATCGAAATAAACAATTCCACGCAGATCAATCGCGTATGCAACCCAGCGAGTTCCAGGTCCGGTGCTGTCATCGAGATGAATGATACTTGTTTCAACGTTGTTCGGGTATTTTGGTTATTGATATCGCATACAAACACCTCTGAAGTTTTTTAGTCTTACATTTTTGGCAGCATCAAGTAAATCAAAATTTGAAAGTGGTCTTGGTAAATCGTCCCTGGCAAACTCAGGCCTTTTCCGCAGTACCATGAACACGGAATCCATATTAACCTTAGACTGTTTACCTTTTTTAAGGTAACTGTTGTTTTCTGTACTGCCATTTCTACCGCTGTTCCAACTGCTCCTAACGCGTCGACGTTTGCAACTGCAGGGGCGGCCGCGGGAATCAATGCTAGTATGGCTGCGAGAAGAGGAAATATACCACCTGATTTAATTGTATCTTTGATTTAAACTGCAGAGAGAGAGAGAGAGAGAGAGAGAGAGAGAGATAGAGAGAGAGAGAGAGAGAGAGAGAGAGAGAGAGAGAGAGTAGCCTGAAGACATTTTTATATTTTCTTGTATCATTGAAATGTTTAATCTGACGCGCTGTCAGTGATAATTTATTCTGACCACCAGAGATCTGATCGTGTTTTAACGATATCGTAGTTCCACATTTTAAGCTAAATCCGAATGCAACTATTTCATCTGACCAGGAGTCAGAGTGACACCAACGTGAATAGATGACATTTATAATAATATGAGTGAACTAATTATGTTACATATTTTCTACTGGTGCATCAACTACCCTCATTCGTCCACCAACACCCTCGAGTAAGATTGATTTGTCTCTGAGTATAACAGCTATTGCTCCGTAATAACCGTAAATAATTTCTGACCAACCACAACAACAGGAAGTTGTGTTACAAAAGTTCGGAAGTGTATGTCAACGACACTCTGTCTGGCTAAATCGAGATGTTAAAACGAAAAGTAATAAATCTGAAAAAGGGTTCTAAATTTTAATTGTGACATTTGCAGGCCAGTATCTACATTCAGATCTCGTCCCATAAATGTCAGTAAACGATGAAATGCGCGTGCTATTTGGTTCTATCCGTAATTAAGTAAAATATCCTCGGATGGTTCTTGCTGACTGTTTATTCTTAATTAGGCCTCAGTAACACCCAGTTTGTCAAATATCATATGGTAGCGTGTTTGTGAATTTAATCGTGTTTTATCCTGTAACACAACAAATATATGTCGCGGGGCAGAAACACCCTGTTGCGATGCCATGTGTTAAGTAAATATACCGTTAACATAACTCTCCATAATATCTGTCGTTGTTGTTAGCCATGATAGCAATGATTTACCAACAGTATCCATAATGACAGTAATTTTTCCTCTGCGGTAATCGATGGAGTCATTACTGGCATGATAGTTTTTTTTTGAAATTTTTACTTTATTACTTTACTTTCAGCAAGACCATCACCTTTCGAGAGTGTGCGTCATTATCAATTTTTCTGACGACGACTACTGCGGTTTTAGCTTCAAAGATTAACTTTCTTTACATTTCTACACAATCAGGAAATATGAGAGAATGTAATTGCACGTGACAATAATATACGCGGTATGTGCTACATTGATACAAGTGTTGCAAACCCTAGGTTGTAATTATCATTAACATCTACAATATCAAAAGCTCCAGGTGGTCTCGTATATCCAACTGGTGGATCAGCAACTGCAGTATCTCGTATCGCCATTACTTTCACATTTTTAACATGTTCAGCGCTATCAGTAATATCCTTAGCAAACATCATATATGGATCAGCCGATCTTATATAATCATCAGAATATCTAGCTGAACCCACTATTGTTGTGGCGACATCGACATCATGATCAATAGATATAAGCTCTCTTCCACCAATCATATTTCAACCGCCACTATATAATCCCATAATACCGTTATTGACAGAGCCAACTGACACATTTGGATCATACTCCCCATCAGCAGTCGTTGTTGTTACAAGTTCTCCTTCTACTTCAATAAATGTTTCAGCGGGTAGAAAGTATTAGCTTGTATCCTAAACATGAAGTTCTACCCTTGATCAACTTTTTGGCTGCACTGCATTATAAGACTAAAACTGATACTCGCGTACAGATTCATCATTGAGCACGGTTGCGTCTATATCAGATGCTGGGTCAGGGGATTGTTTGAACATCTTATTATATATTTCTAGATCTAAATTGTGATCTAAAACCCATTCCCGCAATTATATTTCAGGTAATATTTCTTTGTACTTCGTCAGATCTTTGATTCATCAGCAATGCTAGTTTTTCATCCGCGGCTTTGTTTATTAATTTACTGATCAGATGCCAATTTTACTGGCTGTGAGTTTCGTCGTATTAATCGTGTTAATCTTTCTTTGGCTGCAGAAAACATGTTACAGGCAATATTACCAATTGCACCAGGAGCTTTTTCACCGATAACATTAATATCTTTCGTCAATCATTGTTTTGCGATCGGTGCTGTTTTTGCAGAAATTCTTGCAAATAACCCTTGAATAACATCACCAAGACCATCTCCATAAATCGTTCTATGCGCGGGGAATCGCGAGTTTACTACCCTGACCACGGTTGGTTTATAATAGTGATACAGTATGATCATCGTATTAGTTGTCGTTATATCTAATCGTTTTGACAATTAGCCACCGGTGAAGATCAATCACTGTGATAACCATCAACGACTTCATCGATAGATTCTCGATAAACTTCGATATCCATGATACCACATTGAAATAATCGCTGACAAATAGAAGCTGCTTTATTATGTTTTGTCGGTGAGTTATGTCCAGCTCGTGTTACCCCAATGATAATTTCTAATCGTGATATGTCGGAGAGAATATTATTAGGGAAGGCAACAAGACCACTCCTTCGAAAAAGCCAGTACTAGTAACGTAAGATTCTTCTTTGTCCTTGCTAGAACATCTTGATTTTTTCTGTCGTGGTTAAGTAGATTCTTTATCTGGCGGTAGAGGAGGAGATTTAGACTGCGAACCTTATTGTTTGTTGCTCAGTCTAAACACATATTACGAAATCTTTCATTTTTTTCTTGTACAACATATATGTTGTATCAGCCTCTGAAGCTCGATCTTTGTCAAATTGTATAAGATATTTTCTATTATACCATTTGTTTCTGTCTACAGTATCTGAGTAGTTTTCTTTATGACTAAAACTTACAAATCCAAACCCCCAGCTAGATCATCCAGATTATCACTTTTTTTAAATGAATTAATCGCAATATCAGTAAATGTTTTACATACTATCTTCTTCAGATTCTTTCTCGTGAGAAGTTTATTCTATTTTGGGGTCAGAGCGGTTGTGGTTGTGCGAGAGCATTATTAGTTGGAAGATCTAGTAAAATCTGTTTTGTTTGTTTAGTTCTTTTTGCTATCTTTTCAAGTTCAGGAGGAACACTGTTACTTTTTCTCCTTGTTTCTTTCCATTTATAACGTTTTTATTTGCTGTAATAACACGTCTGAATAATTGTTTCGTACCTGTTGTAAATCTAATTGAGATTCCTGTCGCTGTTGTAATGTTTGTCTGACAGAATTAGAATGTTAGTCGCTCCCGTGTTAATGATGATTATACCATTATTGTTATATGATATAATTTAATTAATTATGCAACAGAGAGGGTGTGACAAAGAAAATGCGTCTTGGTTGGTCACAAGCTTTAGTTTTGTGTTAGCAGTTATTTCTTTCTGTTCGGAGGTAGCCTTATTTAACCAAATGGACGCCTCTAAAATGTTGCATGGTTCACCCTCTCTACTGCTGACGCTCAAACACAGACGGATCTACCCGATACAACAAGCGCTAATATGCCCCATTAACAACCACAAAAAACAAAACATCTACTTAAACTACTCTCAATACCACACCAGTACCGCTGTCACAAAGAAATTAACATAATTCACACACAAGGAAAGAGCAAAAGGGGTCAGATGATCCCATTAAAATTTACAACAGGTTTGTAGACATAGAGAACATGGATGTAGAAAAAAACTGCTAAATATACTCAAGGTTGCTCCAACCCTACTAAAAACAAATACACTCACGTGCTTCCACGAGACAAATAACAACAAAAATTGCCTCCGCGATAGGGTCTAACCTATTTCCACAATTTCCACGTTAACGTTATAAGGAAGAACACCATCATGCAAATGAACTGTATAGGACTTAAAGCAAACTACAATAATATTCTTCTGCTTTTAAATGAACACGGTCCTGCAGTACTATGTTTACGGGAAACATTAATGAAAGAGACAGATACAATTACATTAAAAAACCTTTCTCTATTTAACACGTACTTTCTAAAAGCTGACAGGGCCTCAGGAGGAGTCTTTGTTGTTGTGTCCAACTGAGTCCCTCATAGAGTCATCCCATTAAATTTAAATGTAGAAGTCATTGCTGTAAGTGTCCCTCTACATCGAGTGGTTACATTTTGCTCTGCTTACTTACCCCAAACGCCAACCTAGTAGCAAACTAATTAGACAATCTTGTTCAACAACTTCCCGCGCCCTTCGTTTTACTCGGTGATTTTAATGCCAATGGTATTTTATTTGGATCAAATCACATAAACGAAGAGGCCACATAGTAAAATATTTCATTTCTAAACACGATATGTGTCTATATAACACTAACACACCGATATATTTACACCCAGAAACGGGTACATACACGTGCATAGATTTGACAATTTGCTCTCCTTGGCTGCTTTTGGACAATTAATGGAAGGTTGCTGATGACCTTCACAGCAGTGATCACTTTCCAATCAACCTTACAAATATCAATTCTAAAATTGATGGCGCAATTCCACAGGGGAATATAAAGAGGGCCGACTGAAACTGTATGTAAAACTATACTAAATAATGATATAGTATTCAACGCTGTTTATCCGATACAGCATTTTACTTCAATTCTATTAAAGATTGCCGAAGAATCTATTCCAAAGTCCTCACCGAACAGTAACAAACCCCAAAACCTTGGGTAACCAAGGAATGCAGAGAAGCCATTAGTCAACGCAGAAAAGCGTTACAAACAATCAACAATCGTCCAACGACCGAAAATTTAAAAAATATTGTATTACCCGTTCTAAATATAGCCACAAAATCAAAGAATATAAACGAACATCATGGAAGAAATATGTTTTTTCTTTAAACTCTCGTTCCTCAATTAAAACATTTTGGTACAGTATTCGAAAAATAAACGGAAAGAGAAATAACAATTCTCTCCGACACCTGAAAACAAACAATAACAATTTTAGTTCAAAATGTGACATGGCAAATATTCTTGCAGACGTTTTCTCAAAAACCTTCTCATCAACTAATTATTCAGAAGCCTTCCGAAGATTAAAACCTCAAAAATGAAAGTCACGTATAAAATTCACACCCAGTAACTCTGAAAGCTATAAACAGCTGTTTTTAATATTGGAGCTTAGGGACGTTTTAGATACATCAATGATACAACCGCTGGGCCTGATGAAGTATATTACCAGTTCTTGAAAACCCTCGCAGAAGCATCTCTTTTGAAAATCTTTAATGATTTATGGATTGCTGGTAATGAACCTAAGAGCTGGAAAGAAGCAACAGTAATATCAATTCCCAAACCAGTAAAGACATCGGAGATCCTAAGTTATCGACCCATTGCACTGACAAGCTGTGTGTGCAAAACAATAAAACGAAAGACTAAATCTCGGCTTGTAAGGTACATGGAAAGTAATAATTTGATATCTCCTTTTCAAAGTTGCTACCGTTCTGAGAGTAGTACCAACGATTAGACTGGATACATGTATTCCCGATGCATTTATCAAGAAGGAACATGTAATAGTAGCCTTCTTTGATTTAGAAAAGTCATATGACACAAGATGGAAGTACGGGATAATAAATAACCTACACGATCTGGGTCTAAAAGGCCGTTTGCCCTCTTTCTTCTCCAATTTTCTCTCAGACAGAGAATTCAAAGTACGTGTGGGCTCTACTCTATCAGATATGCCAAACCAAGAGATATGTGTGCCCCAGGGCAGAATTATATATGTAACGCTTTTTAATATCAAAATCAATAACATCACCAAAGGTTTAGCAACCGCTGTGAATTGCTCATTATACGTTGATGAGTTTTGAATTTGTTATCGATCATAGCACATGCACACAGTTGAAAGACAGTTGCAACACAATATCAGCAAGATCCAAATTTGGTCCAGTACTAACGGTTTCAAATTTGCAAATTCCTAAACAGTATGCATGCATTTCTGTCCGTTCCGAAGACATCATGATGACTCTAAACTTAGGCTGGATGGAACCCTTATTCCAGTTGTTGAGGAAACACTTTTTGGGTATTATCCTCGTCCTAAAACTGACTCTTATTCCACACATCAAAAATTTGAAAGCTAAATGCTTGAAAGCTTTAGATCTACTCAACGACTGAGGTGCTGATATAAAAGGTTCATCCTTAAATTGTATAGAACATTTATCCTCTCCAAACGAGACTTTGGATGCGTTGTTTATGGTTCAACTAGGAAGTCATATTTGAAAATGCTTGACCCAATTCATTATCAGGGAATACGACTAGCTCTTGGACCATTTAAGAATTCTCCATGTGAAAGCCTTTGCGCGGAAGCGAATGAACCACCTTTATCACATCGCAAAGAAATGCTTTATGCACAATACACTTCAAATTAAGATCAAACCCTCTAACCCTGCATTTTCGGCGTATGTTAAACCCAAATACAAAACCTTATACGAGAATAATTTAAATGTCATACATTCATTTGGCATCAGAATATTATCCAGCCTTGACAGTAACAAAATTTATCTCTCTACAATTCAGAATACGTTAGTCTCAGTAATACCACCCTGACTCCTTAAACATGCTACAGTGCTTTTTCATTACACAATGGTACAAAATCTGAGACAAACCCAGAACTATTATCATGAACTCCTCACCAAATTTAGAACCTAAACTAAAATTTATATTAATGGATCAAGGGATGAGAAAAAGGCTGCTGCTGCCTTCGTTAGTAGCAACCACATAGCGAAAGTTCGTTTGGCAAATGATGCGTCCATGTTTCACCCGAAATCAGAGCAATAGACCTTGCTCTGAAATTTATCGAAACGAAATTGTTTTAAATAGCATTATCTTCTGGGACTCACTATCAGTACTGCAGACACTACACAATAAAAACCTGGCTTACCCATTATCAATCAATCTCCTCGTACAAGATACGGAGCTTAGTCCCTCCTACTATAAGTATACTGTTGGTAAAATAGCCATATTGGTATTAAAGATAAGGAAGAATCAGATCGCGCTGCTAAAGTGGTACTATCCTAAAAATCATCTGATCTTAAATTTCAGTTTACTAATTTTAAACCTTTTATCAAACAGTACCAACGCTAGAAGTTGCAGGCATCATGGAATGATACAGTGAATAACAAACCTGACGCCATCAAACCAACCCTGGATTCCGTTTTACAGAACCATCCGTAGGGAGGAGGTATTTATTGCAAGAATCAGAATTGGTCATACATACATAACCCACTCCCACATACTAAAAGGTGAACTAGAGTGTGTTACTTGCAATGAATCATTTGCTGTTAAGCACTTTATGACCGAGTTTTCCTACCTGCAACATACGCGTAATAAATATTGCAATGTGCTTGACATGAAGGAACATTCTAATACTATATATATCACTTATATTTTAGATTTCTTGAAGGAAGTAAAACTTTATTTTAAATTATATATTTTATGCAATCACATAGAGGATTTGTATCTAATATAAATACCGCCTTTTATTTTCAATATCTTTTTTCATCTGTACTCATTAATTTCAACCATTTACATCTCCTGTATGTTCATTGGAAAGCTTCATATTATACTGTTACTAACATTTTTCCCATTTTACATTAAACTATTTAGTATTTGATAGCGCTGGTCGATATTAAACCTTTTAGAATTTTTTAACATGTATACATACAACCTATTGTATGGCGCTAAATCGCAGCACGTGCTGGTGCGCTGTTAAAAATCAATCAATCAATCAATCAATGAAATATTTTTCTTTCTGTATTTAAAATGTCAATTTCATCACCAAATTTCATTACGACATTTTTAGTGTTGCCATTTGCAATAGGTATTGTCACGTGCATAATATTTTCCTAGGTCTTGGAAGGACACATTTCGAAAAGCAAAGGTAACGCATCTGGGGAAGAGTTTGTTTTAAATAAGTAGTGTCTGCTCATATTCTGTATTGATATTACCAAAACACTTGCCACCATAATTAGATAATATTTTAAATACCGTACATAACGATCTACGCTTATCTTGTTAAAGTTGCTTTTTATCGCTTGAGATGGCAATATATTCTGAAATTTTTATCATATGCAAACCGTCTGATACCGTTTTCCAACCGAGTGTAGCGAAAAAAGATTCGTCCAAATCTTACTTTCGAAATTAAAAATTTGATAAATATGGTTTTACTTTTGAAAATGTGATTGCGGAATAGAGGTAATTCGCTTCCGTGATATTTTTAAATACTGTCTAGCAAAAAGATAAAGTTATTAATATGAATCTCAGTTTAAATCTGTATGTCTGGTCCTTTTTATCTGCTTTATCATAAAGTTGGCAATAATCTTTACAGTCATAAAGCCAAATACCTAACTAAACGGTTACAGAAGCAATACATTTCCGTTGATACATGAATATTTCAAATATAACTTTTCAAACAATGACGTTCGAGTTTTAAGACTATATTCGTCAAACTAATGTCTGGATGAAATAAATGTATGAAAGGTATTAAAACAAAATCACTATTTAACAGTGCCAATGATTAGGGTCATAGGAACAAATAAAAACATGTATTTTTTTTAATTTATGTGTGGAACATAATGCGAATTTATCAAAGTGGGAGTTAAGCAATACAGATCTTTGACACGCACAGGTACTAATGAATATTGTTTAAATTAAGCAATGAATATTAATACGTTTGAATATCGATATTTCTTGCTGAAGTAATTGTTCTTCCTAACTGATACTTATAATACATCGGTGAGAAGAAAGTATACAAATTGAACAATTTTTAAAATCATGATTGAAACAGGGAATGCTTATTCAGGATTAGAAAATCACGAAACATTTGGGCGTACATTGCATACATCGCATAATCAGACCTGCGAACAATATAAAAAATGACAAGAGAAGAAACAAAAACTTCGGAAATGAGTAATATCATAAATAACTGTTTCGTGTACAAGATGTCCGCTCTCTGGGTTTGACAAATCGTTGTTCTTTAAAAATATTCAATTGTAATCAAATTGTTTGGGTGTCTAGAACATTAAAGTATATAAATAAATTCAACATTCTAGTTGAAAGGTTTGATTCCATGTCTAGTTCTGAAATGGGGGTTTAGCAAGCTGTAAAAAGAAAATAATCAAATGTTAATATCATCATCTCATACGCTACATAAACACGGTAACAATGAATCATTTTTACTATCATCACCAAGTGAAAACAATTCCTTGGCGATGGAGAACATTTACAGTTTGACACCTAAATAAATGATCTTCATTTGACATACCGTAGGAATTATAAAATATGAAAGACAGTCTAGGTTTGCTTACGATGCATATAAACACTCTTTTAGAGAGATTTCTATATCCACATATCTACTACATTTCCAATGATAGTTTATGCGAATTTCAAGTACAGTACAACAAAATGTTATTTTCCTTCTTTCTAAACTCGTTTTTATGAGCATTTGCTAAATAACGTAGATATGAATTATTTACAGAACGTTGAGTAGAGATCATACACGGTTTATTATTTGAACATATGTGATGGAGTACTTTAAATACCTATAAACTATACGGTTGCATCTCTTCACTTTTTCTCTGCTACACCCATCTATGCAAAGCAAAGTCTATCTTCATTATGTTATTGAAGTTTAATGGCCAAACACTCGCAGATATAAGACATCCTTACATAAATATCAAAGTCATCGCCCATATTAGAGGTAATGATTTCCTTTTGCATTCACGTTTGTATCTTTCATGCTTTTGAAATTTAAGAAATGCTTGCTAGCATATGTTTATAAAATCCTTGTGAAGCTTATAACATGATCTGTGCACTGTTGCTCTTGTTATTTTTCTCTTTCTCTCTATACATACTTCCCTACAACAAGACAACAAAGCAATTTGCAAAATAAAATTTTTGTGTAACTCAAGCAGAGTGTGCTGGATAGGAAAATGTCTTTGAACTAAATGAGTAAACCATTAAAAATAAAGGAACAATTAATTTGTGAAACGATGAATAATAATTACGCATTGGAAATGAGAATTATAACTGTTACATGCAGATTCAATATGAAAAATCCTTTTATTTATGCTTTGAAGCAAATAGTTGCAATGTATAAGAACCGTGAAAAATACACTGCAAAAGTAAATAAAAAAGAAGACCAATTTCTTCAAAAGTGGACCTCAATAATGAATATGTAAATTGTAATATGTATCTGATTTTATGCTAAACAGGAAACAAATACTGTAATATCACAATATCACCTAGATCGTGTGCCATATGCATGTGTGTATGTGTATGAGAGAGTGTTTTCCTTGTCTGTAGATTATATTTATTATCCTTAGATTATCAGAAATGTTACATTGTAAGGTGACCTTGGGATGGATCCCCGACCCAGTGGTCAACCTATTACAGTGGGTTTGAAGGCAGTGAAATTTTCATTAGTGTTCATAGATACACTCACTTTGAGACTGGATTGTCCTGGTGATCAAATATCTTTTCTGGATTCTTCTAGTTGAATGAATCCAGGTCAGAACCAAGTATACTATGTCAGTATGTTGCTTGCAGTATGTGCAATAAATTAATTGCTTCTTCCACTCCATCCCACCCACCTTTTCTTTTTTGGCTGGTGTGCTTCATGAAGTAAAACTGTTGGCCAATTTCGAAATGTATTTTTATTGGGCTTGGATGATACTTAAGGTAGCTAACTACTTCCTAAATCAACTTAAAAAATGAATCACACTTGAACACTATTCAGACAATTGAAATGACCATATTGTAGATTTTGTATATGCAGTAAAATTAATCTTAAAGAAACATTGCCGCTTTTAAAAAATTTGTCCAAAACCTACAGTCATATGGCTCAAACATTTTCATTCAAAGCAATGATACATAATAACTTTTGTTTGCCTACTCAATCTAGCATCTGTTTGATTTACTTTTATTGGTTTGTTCCATGTCCTGTGCTAACCTATGTAAATTAAAACAAATGCGCTCACCCACTGCAGTCTTCAAACACATCTCACTAGCTGTTATCAGTGAATTAAGTAATATGTGAAGTGGTGGTTTATACCTGAACTCTTTGCCTTTTAAATATTGCTATTTCAACTTCCCAAAGGTTAGTTTTACATCAGCGCCAATCATAACTGTTTATATATTTTACATGTAATGGGCATATACTGAAAGAAGTTCGGTTGTTTTTCTTTTCTTGAAGATTACTGAAAATTGTGTTTTCTTAAGATGTGATCACATCTGGGGTTTGGGAGTACAAAATCATATTTTTTAGCATGACATACTATGTTACAATTTGATTAACATCAGATCTCAACTTTGAGTAGGACAATGGCAACCTGATTTTAATCAGATAGCACTGTGTTATGGTCAGTATGTCAACATCTTGAAAATACAATTTTCCATATTTCAACATCATGATAAAAAAAATTTCTATTACATTTTTAGGATTGAAATGGAAACAATTAGGTCCAAGGTGTAGAAATCTTTGCGTCTCTTTATTATTATTATTATTACTATTCGAATATGTATTATAAATCAAAATAAACATGCGTAAAATGTATTTTAATTTTTTTCAAGCTTTTTCTCTTAAATTTAGCATATATTTAAATATATTGTGCATTTTTACAGTATTTTTGTTCAGCCTATTTTACAACCAGATTTACCTCTGTCTGTAACTGCTCCAGATGCCTAGTGGTTAGAGCGTCGGGAGCTGGAGGTCATGGGTTCGATCCCCGGCAGTGTCATACCAAAGACTTACAAAATTGGTACTGACAGCTGCCTCACTTGACGCTCAGCATTAATAGGTTAGTGTTAGGACTGGTCGGCCTGGTGTCAGGATAATGTGACTGGGTGGAACATCATGCAACAAGTATGCGGCATGATGCCCCAGTGCTAGACATCACTATAATCTGCCTCACTGCAGACATTGTAGTGATATGACTGAAAAATTGTTAAAGCTACATTAAAATCCTAATCAAACAAACAAACCTCTGTCTGCTTGTGTTTGAGTCTAAGATTCGGCTCATGTACTTATGTGAGAAAGCTTGCCGGTAGCTTCTCGTGTGTTGGTGGTTCTTTCTGGGGGTTTTACCGGGTTCTTCATCCACCAATGATACTGGCCGCCATATTATAGCCTAACGTGTGCTGAAAAAATGATGTTAAACCCGAAAAGAACAAAAAATTTTTCCTTTTATACAAATATACGGTGATGAATTTCATACTGCAGAGTTTTCCATTGATTTTTTTCTTTCTAAAATAATATAGGAACTTCATGTTGTCATAGTAGCCATGGTTTTATTTTGACTTTACCATCTCAGTTGTGTATTTCCTGCTTATTGAATAGTAAAGACATATGTGGACAACAAATCAGGCTTGAACAGCTAACACTCACTCCAAGGCCACAAACTTGAGTCAAATATGATTACATAAATTGGACATTTTCATAATGTTTTTTTTATTTGAATATTTAAATCATGTTTTATTGAGAGGCTTCAAGTGGTCAAAGGCACTGGCCACTCATATGTAACCCCTCGTCTGCTTGAGTTCGGGTCTCGGCTTGACCAATGTGGTTATGTGAAATAGCTTCCTGTGGGTCTGTGCTTCTTCTGAGGCCATCCTTGCTTCCTTCTACCTGAAATTATACTGTTTACCAGGTATATATGGCCAATTATGTGCTGAAAAATAGTGTCAAACCCCATTAAACAAACCAAAAACCAAATCTAATTTTGTCAGATATTTCTTAATTAGAATTTACAGTCACTGTCAGTGAACATTGGATGTCCAGTTGATGACGTCATGGTTTCAAAATATGTCAAATGAATTTATGATGGGCATGGAAGTATGGAAGGTCAAAGTATGGAAGGTCAAAGATACATACTACTTGTACCAGTCTGAATTCACTACAAAAGAGACTAGTCTTGTGACTAGATCGATGCAAATCAATAATCTTGTAATGCATTGTTTTTCTTTATTAATGTGTGATAAGTCCAGTCTGAGTGATGATAGATAGGCATATCAATTGGTCGTCATAAAATGTATCATTGATTTTGTAGTAATAGGATAGTCTCTGTAAATGTGCCATATGTCCAGTTTAAATAATGTTTTATGCCTCAGGTCTTTAGCCATGTGATACTATTGAAAAAAACTTCACCTTCAACTATAATCAAAAGTCCTTGTGTTAACTTGCCACCTTTTGATTCAAATCTGTATGGCAAGAAAGTAAAATAAACAGTTGCATTGCAACTTGTGAGACAGAAGTAGGGGATAAATTCAGACTAATTGAATGCTGTCTTTTAGACAGAAGTAGGGGGTAAATGCTGACTAATTGAATGCCGTCTTTAGGACAGAAGTAAGGGATAAATGCTGACTAATTGAAAGCTGTCTTTAAGACAGAAGTAGGGGATAAATGCTGACTAATTGAATGCCGTCTTTAAGACGGAAGTAAGGGATAAATGCTAACTCATTTTATGCCGTCTTTAAGACAGAAGTAGGGGATAAATGCTGAATATGCAAAAAATCCTACTGCAACTGCTTTAAAGGTGCACAATTTGCAGGACAATAAATAACTTATTTTCCGGCCTTAAAGTTGATTCAGAGTATGTCATTTTCACCAATTTTGTAAAGTTTCCATTCTTTGTCCATATATAAGTTGATTTGGAGTATAGGACGAGGCCATGTCAATATCTTGGCTTTGTATTTTACACTAGTAATGGTATCATTGTATAATATTCCATATTACTGGCAATGGTGAAATTGCATTACCGATGTTAACATCCATGTGATTTTACTTCTGAACAAATCACTGCTATATTCTGTTATCAATTGACACAGCTGAACAAACAGACCACACTTGTTTTTTTAAATTTTTTTTATAATTGAAAGCTTATCCATGTAGTAGTTCATTTTATTACCTGTAGTTATGAACATAACTTATATAAACTTTCAATGACACAATCCATATATATATATAAGTCGATTAGGAGTATAAGACGAAGACCTGACTTTCAAGTCAAAAAGTATCGACTTATAGGCCGGAAAATATGGTAGCACTTTTCTACCTTATATTCGTTTTCACCTTCCTTTATAGGTCATTTTCTTTTTACAGCCAGACACTCCAAGTGACTGCTAAAAGGGATTATGTTCTTTTGTTTTGAAGCTATTTGTACAACACTATTTGTTTCTTATTTTACAGATAAGGAGGAAGGTGAAGATGGGTCAGATGGAGAAGCTCAGAGTAACAGTTTGTTTGTTTGATTAGGATTTTTAACGTAGCTTTAACAATTTTTCAGTCATATCGCTACGATGTCTGCAGTGAGGCAGTTTATAGTGATGTCTAGCACTGAGACATCATGCCGCAGACATGTAGCATGATGTCTCACCCAGTCACATTATCCTGACACCAGACCGACCAGTCCTAACACTAACCTCTTAATGCTGAGCGTCAAGCGAGGCAGCTGTTAGTACCATTTTTGTTAGTCTTTGTTATGACTCGGCCGGGGATCGAACCGACGACCTCCCGCTTCCGGGGCGAACGCTCTAACCACAAGGCCACTGGAGCGGTTCAGAGTAACAGAGGGTCAGGTAATGGAGCTCTAGTATTTTATGCCATGTTTCAAATTTTTGTTTTAGATGCTGTGTTTCAAATCTCCTGCATCCTAAGACCATCCATTTTAACCTGAGCATATGGGCTACTGAACCACTTTGACTGGTTGTTTTAAAAGAACTGAATCACTTAGACTGGTTATTTGAAAACAACTGAATCACTTAGACTGGTTATTTTAAAAGAACTGAACCACTTAGACTGGTTATTTTAAAACAACTGAACCACTTAGACTGGTTATTTTAGGTGCCAATTTAGAAGGTGCAAGAGTGCTACAAATGTACTTTTTTACAGTAATAAAGTAAGTTACTGTCCAACATTAATGTTGTTTGTAGATGTTGTAAATAGTTACATATGCATTATTGTTTTCAATACCAGTATTTTTTTCTGAAAGTATTTTTGTCACAAGCAGTCAGTATTTATGTACTCTGGGGTTGGCAGCTATGATATAGAAAATAGTATTATGAAGTCAGCAGTCTAGAAACAAAGTCGAAACAAAGTATTGGAATCAGCAGTGTAGTAAACAAAGTCATGGGATCAGTAGTGTAGTAAACAAAGTATTGGAATCAGTAGTGTAGTAAACAAAGTCATGGGATCAGTAGTGTAGTAAACAAAGTCATGGGATCAGTAGTGTAGTAAACAAAGTCATGGGATCAGTAGTGTAGTAAACAAAGTCATGGAATCAGTAGTGTAGTAAACAAAGTCATGGAATCAGCAGTGTAGTAAACAAAGTCATGGAATCAGCAGTGTAGTAAACAAAATCATGGAATCAGTAGTGTATTAAACAAAGTTATGGAATCAGTAGTGTAGTAAACAAAGTCATGGAATCAGTAGTGTAGTAAACAAAGTATTGGAATCAATTTGTTTGTTTGTTTGATCAGGATATTTAATGTAGCTTTAACAATTTTTCAGTTATATCGATACAGTGTCTGCAGTGAGGCAGTTTATAGTGATGTCAAGCACTGGGGCATCATGCCGCAGACATGTAGCATGATGTTTCACCCAGTCACATTATCCTGACACCAGGCCAACTAGTCCTAACACTAACCTCTTAATGCTGAGCGTCAAGCAAGGCAGCTGTTAGTACCATTTTTGTAAGTTTTTGGTATGACTCAGTTGGGGATTGAACCCACGACCTCCCGCTTCCACGGCAGACACTCTAACCACTAGGCCACTAGAGCAGTATTGAAATTTTTAGTGTAGTAAACAAAGTAAAGGAATCAGCAGTGTATAAAACAGTCATGGAATCAGCATTGTAGTAAGCAAAGTCATGGAATCAGCATTGTAGTAAGCAAAGTCATGGAATCAGCATTGTACTAAACAAAGTCATGGAATCAGCATTGTAGTAAACAAAGTCATGGAATCAGCATTGTAGTAAGCAAAGTCATGGAATCAGCATTGTAGTAAACAAAGTCATGGAATCAGCATTGTAGTAAGCAAAGTCATGGAATCAGCATTGTAGTAAACAAAGTCATCGAATCAGCATTGTAGTAAACAAAGTCATGGAATCAGCATTATAGTAAGCAAAGTCATGGAATCAGCATTGTAGTAAGCAAAGTCATGGAATCAGCAATGTAGTAAACAAAGTCATGGAATCAGCATTGTAGTAAACAAAGTCATTGAATCAGCATTGTAGTAAACAAAGTCATGGAATCAGCATTGTAGTAAACAAAGTCATGGAATCAGCATTGTAGTAAGCAAAGTCATGGAATCAGCAGTGTAGTAAACAAAGTCATGGAATCAGCAGTGTAGTAAACAAAGTCATGGAATCAGCAGTGTAGTAAACAAAGTCATGGAATCAGCATTGTAGTAAACAAAGTCATGGAATCAGCAGTGTTGAAAACAAAGTCATGGAATCAGCATTGTAGTAAACAAAGTCATGGAATCAGCAGTGTAGTAAACAAAGTCATGGAATCAGCAGTTTAGCAAACAAAGTCATGGAATCAGCATTGTAGTAAACAAAGTCATGGAATCAGCATTGTAGTAAACAAAGTCATGGAATCAGCATTGTAGTAAACAAAGTCATGGAATCAGCATTGTAGTAAGCAAAGTCATGGAATCAGCATTGTAGTAAGCAAAGTCATGGAATCAGCATTGTAGTAAACAAAGTCATGGAATCAGCATTGTAGTAAACAAAGTCATGGAATCAGCATTGTAGTAAGCAAAGTCATGGAATCAGCATTGTAGTAAGCAAAGTCATGGAATTAGCATTGTAGTAAGCAAAGTCATGGAATCAGCATTGTAGTAAACAAAGTCATGGAATCAGCTATGTAGTAAACAAAGTCATGGAATCAGCATTGTAGTAAGCAAAGTCATGGAATCAGCATTGTAGTAAGCAAAGTCATGGAATCAGCAGTGTAGTAAACAAAGTCATGGAATCAGCATTGTAGTAAACAAAGTCATGGAATCAGTAGTGTTTAAAACAAAGTCATGGAATCAGCAGTGTAGTAAACAAAGTCATAGAATCAGCAGTGTAGTAAACTCGCTTAATTAGATGCTCAAATCAAATTTGGGAAGTTCTGTTGCAATTTTTTTGTATAGTTTTAGGGAAAAAAGTTCTTGAGTTGGGTTTGAAAAACTGAGATGATTGGCTGGCCAGCAATACACATTCTCGTTGACATAACAGTTGTGAGACAGCTAGTTCATTACATTAAGTGGCCAACCTTACACATGACAAATCTGAATCACAGCCTATAAGAACACTCTTAGTGATTGGTCTTGTATGCACTTTAACACAGTACTGTTTATATCATGTAGAGGAAAGATGAGCTAGTACCTTTCTCAGGGGTATACTCATATATGCACTTTAACACAGTAATGTTTATATCATGTAGAGGAAAGATGAGCTAGTGCCTTTCTCAGGGGTATACTCACTGTTACCAGTGAAAATGAGTTCGACAATAAACCAACTTAGCTACCTTGGCTTGTCTTTTAATCATTGACTTGCATAATATCAGTAACCTGTCTAAGAAAGACATGGACAATTAATCTCTGATGTTACAGATTTGGAACAATGGAGACATGGAAACAAATATGGAAAAATTATCATTGGCTGCAGTATTACGAAACGTATTCACTTATATGTCGAGTCAAACTGCAGATAACAAAGATTCTAAGCTGCCATTATTATGTTGTTCGTTCTACAGATTACTCTTAACAAGCTGCATAGAATTAGATCTATATCAACACATTATTCGACAGCAGATCTGGGTCTATACATTTTGCAGTCAGACTCGACTTATAAGTGAGTATTTCAGGTCCTTTTAACTCAAAATACCTAAAACACAGATGTGGCTAAGGTTTTATTAATATTACATATATGCAGGAAATAACTGATATCAGTGATATTGGGGCCAGGCTGTATGTGAAACTGAGATCAGGAAGTAAGAGACAGATGGTTTAGAAACTTGGAGAATTGTTAACAGCTAGTCTAACTTTGAAAGAGATGATAACTTAACAATTGTGTGAGACAGGCTTTTTCTTTTTGATAACAATGCTCTAATTTGCCTAATACAAAATCATTACTATTTTTCTTATTCCACCATTTTTTCCCCATGCAGTTGATTTTCTTATGTTAGTTCCTAACCTGTGTAAGAACCGTTGACTTACAGAAGCTACTGGCTGGCTTTCTCACCTACCCCTATTGGCTGCACCAGAGGCTTGAACCCAGGTGGACAGAGGTGATAGTGATTCGTATAGGTGAACCCCTCAGCTACCCTGGGTCCCGAACACCAACGGTGTCACATTTACTGAGCATTGGTACGTATTTATGTGCTTTGTTTGGTCCCAGCTCTTAGACCTTTTTCAGTTTGAGATTATTAAGGAGTCTTAATGGATCTTTAATGTGTACTAAAAATTGTTAGGCAGATGGATTACCAAATATACTAAATTATGCGTTTGACCTAACTAAAGAAAGATTTATTTGTGCCATAACATAATGCACTTTCAGATCTTGGTCCATGCCATTTTTCAGGTGTAATCAATAGATCAAATAACATACACTCTTATCCGCTAGTGCATTTTGCAGTGTATATTATTTGCTGTTGGATCCATCTTGTTGTTGTTGCTGTTATGGGGTATAACGCCATTTTTCAGCACAAGATAGGCTATGCATAGTGGCCAGTATAAATGGTGGAGGAGTAACCCGGGAAAACCCTGGAAAGAACCACCGACCTACGAGAAGCTACTGGCAAGATTTCTTAGATACGCACATTGGCTGAGCCCAGGATTTGAACCCATGCAGACACAGGTGAAATGAAAGTGATCTGTAACAGTGAGCACTTTAGACCACGTGGCTACTCTGGGCCTCTGATCTGACTTGTAGCTGACTACATACAGTATGTGTCATATATGGAATCAAATGGATGCAACTTGTACAAATATCTTTGACCTCAACTTACAACCAGTATAATCAACTGAAAGCAGAATTTTTTTTTTTTAAATCTCCCACTAATTTATATGTAGCTGAACATAAATAACTTCACAACTTTGCTTCAAAGTTGTGGCCGTTCTCCAGATTTTGATAGTAATAAAACTAATACAAATTCCCTTCACATTGATTGTTGTAGTTGTTTATTTTGTTTCAAAATATCCAATGGAAAAATATTTAGAATGTCTTTTTTAAAGACATTATCACAGCTAAGATTTCAGATGTTAACCACTGACAGTTTGTTAATTTCACTTGTTTTCTGTTTCAGATGAAGAGGGTTCAGCTCACAGTAGATCTGGCAGCCCTGTGGGCAGAAGTGGCTCTGGCAGTCCACAAAGTGGCTCCCCTGGTTCTGCTCATAGTGGTAGTGGGTCTCGGAGTCGATCGGGTAGTCCAGCTGGAATTGCTGGCAGTAGGTCTCATTCAGAAAGTCCAGTTAGTGGCAGAAGCAGGTAAACATATTGAATGGTCAGACTATGGTGTAAATATTTTAGGCTAATGCAGCCAGATGCTGGCATATTGGTGCAGAAATGCCTCTTATTATTGGCCACATAATGGTTTGGCTACTGAGAAATTTGTTTTTTAAAAATTCCAATAAACATCATCGCTATACATTCAAATGCAGGCTGTGGGAAAACTAAATCAACAAAGAGCATGATTTTATTGACATGGTGCTTTTGCATGATTATTGATTAATGTTAATAGGTTATTGAATAACATTGATATTTCATCTCATTAAGTTCATAAACTTCTAATATTATCCATTTGATTATAAAATAAAAATATAAAAAAAAAAAAAAAAATTGGTTACATATTTCATTTTTTGAAATTATTTATTATTGCATGTGTAAACCTGCTCTAGAATAGACACCCCTCTTATATAGCCACTGTCCTACTTAAAAAAGGGATAAACTTGTAAGAGGAGGATCATTGTATCAAGACGCTAGTCCAGATAATGAGAGAAAGCGGTCCCATACTCGAAGTATAATACAAAACATATTTGAGATACTGTTTTGACCACCAAACAATATCAAGGCGTATGGTCTTAAGAAAGAGTGTTTTATTATTCTTGTGTGTGTGTGCGTGCATATGCGTGTGTGCATTTCTTGTCAGCTTAGAAAAATGTCTAATGTGTCTTTGCATCAATAAAAATCTTTTTTATGTCCAATTTTTAACGATAGACCTGCTGTTGAGTTGACCACCATAGTACTAATTATTGCTTTCCAATGTCAGGTGCATAGTCTTCACTGAGATAGGAATAAGAGTGAGCAAAAGACTGAGCAAAATATTGACTTTGCTTGAACGTAGTTTGAATGTTTGTTTTCATATGGAAATTTAAAGCCTTAAAATGTGTATGAAATCAGTATTAAGGTTGCAGTGTTTTTAATTCTACGCAGTTGATTTTTTTTCATTCTTTATATCCCATATGGAGTCTTATTGTTTTTGTTTTACATTTTATAGAATGCTGTGTCTCAAATAAACGTTTATTCCATATGTGAGGTGACAGAGAAACCCTGTTGGTGGCATTGCTTCATTTTCAACACTTTATCTTCAGTTGATCTTAAACCAGTTCAATTTACATTACCTTCAGAAATATCTTGGAATATTCAGTTCTTGTCTTGCAGGTCTGGCAGTCCAGTAGGCAGTGAAGCTGGTTCCCCAGCCAGTCCAGCAGGGAGTGTTGGTAGTAGGAACAAATCCCCAACTCCCACTCGAAGCAGGTCCCCAACTCCTGCTAGAAGCAGGTCTGTAGATACTATTTCATAACTAAGCAAACTTGTTCATTCAGAGTAATCAGAAATGTATGCTTGAAGTGTATTAACCTTGTTTCCACATAATCCCATGTGGTTGACTGTGTATTACACTTTACTACACTGTAACAGTGTTGTGTCTAGGATGTGCGATTGTACAATTTCCCCACAAGAACTTTAATCCTAGGCAAAATATAACAATTGTGAGCCTTTTGTTGTGAAGAATGCGTTATTTATATTTTTTTGCTATAAAATTCCCTGTAGTCACTTGTGGCAAATATGTTATATATTTGTAAATAAGTCTCATATTTCATTGTGTCACATGCTCAAGTCTGATCGGTTAATAAGAAAGCTCAGAAGATAATGTTTGATACAGAGGCTGGCTTGGCAGGACATTTTAAATGGAAAAATCGGTTTAAAACTCGGACACTTTTTCATTATTTTAGCAGTAATACTTCTAATAACAGTTCGGGGGGCGGGGGATGGGCAGAAGTTTCTGTCATTAGTCACAATGACTGCGAACAAACACTTCCTCAGACTAATCCTGTATCGGACAATGCTAATGATGTACTTAGAGATGACAGCAATGAAACTAAGGGTACATCAAATGCCAAGAAAAGAAATACTCTTTCAATTAAGACTGGAAACAAAATCGACCATGGCTGGAAATGAATTTAAAAAATGAATTCTTTTACACTTTGAAATGCTAATTTCAGGACATCAACCCTTTACAAACATTTTGAAATACCAGCTCACAGACAGGTTATTCAAGATTTGAAACTAAGTGAAAATCTTAAAACTTCATGCATGGCAGCTGTCAGCAAGAAATCTGAATCAATTATTTATGCTATGTCAGTTGCCTATTACTTGGCAAAAGAGAATCTTGCTTCTCTAAACTAAAATGTGAGTAAAGGTACAGATCGTTCGATCTCTACATCTTTGTAGAAGTTGACTCTGTATAATAGACTTTTTGCTCTTGAGTCTTGTCTTAAAACCAAACCACCCAATCTATTTTACTCACCGTTTATGCAAAAGTAATGCATCATGATTTCTTTGTGTTGATATCATTGGTGTTTTTATGTGCTAATATTATATCTCATGGAAGATGAATGATGGAGTTTGATTGATTGTGATGTAGTTTGCATGGCCAATTTCATGTCTGGAAAGCTCTACTAAAATCACAAGACTGGTGCTTTTGTACTAAAAGCAAATGTTCCAATCATTGTTATCCTACTTTGCTTCCCTAAGCATGTATTATATCATAAATTTGCATTGATTTTAAATATTAAGACTCAGTAACTCCTGACTCCAGAATTGGTTATTCCAAAATTCCTAATGAAAATCATGGGATTCCCCAACCAAATTCCTAAGTGTTAGCCCCAGTGTAAGAATCGTGCTATGAGATATACTGGATGCATATATCTTGTATACGTATATTTGATTTAAGTTATTTATTTTTATTTTAATTGTTTGTCTGTCAGATTCAAATTCGACATTTTAAGTTTAAGATTCATTCATTGGGAGATATTTTTTTAACAAGTGGGATGACCTGTACTCTACAAATAAACACTAGATGTTGGCCTCATTTCGGACCTAGCTTCAGAGTTGTAAACAAGCTTTTAAAATGATTGGTTGATTCCAAGGACATTATGGAGCTTTGTTATAAACATCTTTCTACTTTTAGTTCTTGAGAGTAAAAATAACTGATTCTCATCTGGGTTATACGGTGTGCACGAGATTTTTTGAACGTAAATTTGTTCTAAAGATTCTAGAAGATTATGTGACCCCTTTCTGGTTATGTAAAAATAGGTATATAAATTGTGTTTTTGGAGCGAACTATTTAGTAGAAGTTGGCCTGCTAGAAAATTAAGTTGTGTTGTTTTGAGTTATTTTAAATTACCTTGTACCGGAAATTATTTCAATTCGTTTGGATGAAGAGGATTTATTTTTGTTATTTATCTGGAAAACAATTGTGCTCATTGAATTTCATAAGACCAGAATTGACTTCATCACGTGACATCGTCTTCCATCTTGGATGCTTCACTAAGATTTGAACTGGAAATTATTAGGACATTTTATTACCAGGACTTTTGCAATTTCACAAGTGGATTATATTTTGAATTAATTTTGGATTAAGTTTGGAATTGATTCTTAAAACCGTATGTTTATTTTTTTTTTCTGGAAAATATTTGTGTTCAATAAATTGTTTATTAAGTTTTCACAAGCTTGTTATTTTCACTCTTTCTATGTTACTGTTTATTCGAGCCTAAGCACGTAACAATCTGTTTAACATATTGTTTTACATTTTTAATATAAAATAATAATATCAGCTTAAAAGCTTTAATGCTATTTTGTGGTGATGGTTTCTGGAGGGGGGAATTATTTTCTATACCATAATTTTAAAGGTAAGGAAAGGTTCAAGAAAGGCTGATTTGTGTTTGTGCCAATTGTGCACAGAATCACTTTTTTTTGCAAAAGAACTATGTTTTGATTAAATATTTTTGTATGCTGTGTGGACAACAAACAGCACTTGTGTCTCAAATATTGTACTCTATTGTTCTTAGCAAGTGATATTTCTCTACCCACTCGGACTTCCATTATCTTTTCATTGACCTCTGACCAGCATTTAACTTATCAACCATGCTATGACTCTTATCTGAGACTTCATTTAGATCTCTGTTGAGTCAGTTACTTGATTTTTCCACACAAAAACATTTTGCCAAAAAGTGGACTTTTGATGAAAATTAAAAGTAATCCGCTTTAGAATACTCAGGAACATTTACCACTGTGTAACTGAAATTAACTGATTAGTATTGGCTGATTACTAGCACACATTTATCTTAGACCAAATGCCAGTAAGTTTGATTTGATCTAAACACAACTCATTGGGCAATTAAATAAAGAGCATCAGTAAATATAGAGGTAAATCATTCATATGATCTATAGGAAGCCAAATAATATCTGTCAGTCCTTGAGAATTCTGCCGTGCAGTTTATAATAATAATAATAATACTAATAATAGGTAAATCATTCATATGATCTATAGGAAGCCATATAATATCTGTCAGTCCTTGAGAATTCTGCCGTGCAGTTTATAATAATAATAATACTACTACTGCTAATAATAATAATAATAATAAATAAAAAAATAATAAATAATAATAATAAATAATAATAATAATTATAAATAAATAAATATTAATAAATAAATAAATAATAATAATAATAATAATAATAATAATAATAATAATAATAATAATAGTAATAATTATAATAATAATAATAAAGACTTTATTTAGAGAAGGTAACTCAATTAGTTATAGAACTAATCTACCTTGAGGCCTTCTATCTGTTATGTACAATATATACAATACATACAATATGATGTGAAGAGTCTGGATTGACACTAAATAATTAGGGAATTTTAAAAATCAAAGTATCAAGCCTGGAACACATACACAGGCATCTGTAAAAACATAAACATCTTATATAAAAAAAAACATAAAATATCATTCTGCGTTGAAACATTCAGCTTTGAAAATGATGCAAAATTACAGAAAAGCAGGCAGTATTTTTTTTGGGTACTATAGCACTGTTCAATTTTCTAAAGATTTCATCCATTTAAGACACTGATTATGAAAAGAAGAAATGCTAGGAGCCTGCCTTATGTCACTGGGAATGTTGTTCCATACTACTGGACCAGTATATTGAAAACTTTTTTTAAACATTTCCTTGGTATTATATATTTTTTTCTTCTTATTGACCTTTAATTTGGAGTACCATCAGCATCTCTTTGGTGAAAAGATATTGCTTAGATAGACAGGAATGGATTTTCTGGATACTTTATACATCAATTTGGCTTTTCTAAGAAATATTTTTTCATGTATTGTTTAAACCATTCATGTTATTCATTGCATCCTGAAAATTGTCTATACATTGATCTAGAATTAAATGGCAAGCCCTCTTCTGGAGCCAGTTTGGCAGTTTAGTTCTGAGGAATTACATGTATGTATTTCAGTTAGGGTCTTGCTGACATCTGTGACAACTGATGGGAGACAATCTCCCAAACATTGTATGAAAGGTTACACAGAAAAAACCATATATGCATTATATTTTTATTTGATATTTGAAAAACTTCTAAATGGCTATGGAAATATGCTGTGTCCCAGGGTACCAATTCTTAATATAACACCTAATATTCACTGAACCTTTATGCAGCACAGTGAAATTTAGAACAATAAGAAAAATGACAGCAATAAGGTTGAAGAAAAATAAATGTCAATTACAGTTTGCATCATTAAAAAAATATCTTCCAGTTCTTTTAGTTACCATTTTATCAAACATGATGTTTGGATCATGAAAATGAAACTACTGTATTTTTAACAACGTTCCAAGCTGCATAGAAATAATAATATAAAAGCAATTATGTGTCTGATTTTAACATTCCTTCTTTCCTGAATAAGAATAGTTTTCACTGCACTTATAGTCTTTTGTTTGCTATAAGTACTATTTACTATTACACTGAGCAAACAGAATACAAGAACACTCCTTTTAATTAGGCAGGAATGCAACTGTTGGACGTTTTAATTTTCATTTCACCTTGAGCATTTATTTAGCATTACTGTGGTAGCTGAGAAAGTATAACAGTTACTCTATTTTGATAGAACTGTTTACATAGTATTACGTAATTGATATAAGCATGGTATTTAAAATAATTTTGACCTTGCTGTCATTGGCTTTGCTCTGGCGCCTAATAAATAATTGTCGGGTGCTTAATTTTTTTGCGTGATCCTTACGACTTATGTTAAACCTGATTGCAATCTTAATTATTATTAATTGATTTAATTTGCATGACTATATATATATGGAAAAGGATGTTTGCATCTTTTTGGGTTCAGGCCTCCACATTAATTGTTAGCAATGGATAATGTAGGTAATGAACCTAATATCTGTACTAGGGATTAACACTGCTTGGAAATTTTTGGAAGTGAATGTTGATATTGTTATGTATATCTAAACTGTGTCTTTAACTTTTGTTCCATGACTGTAGATTGCAATGAGCTATTCATAGGCTGCTGACAAATTCAAAACTCATTCGTAATAATGAACCTTTTTACAAGTTTGGGGTAATTTCCCATTGGATGATTAAGTCAAGTGATTCTGAGGTGGGGAGGTATTGTGAAATTTGTCACTTGGGATGCATTGTCACAAAGACTGAGTAGGAAAATATTGCAATGTAGAGCTTTAGGGGGAAGGTATGTTATATATATATATATGTTATGTTATATACTGCATCATGATATTCATGAATAGCAAGGAATTATTTCATCTAAGATTGATTTTGGTTAACATCAATAGAAGACATAAACTAGGACCTAGTTTTAGGGTTGAACATTAATACAATGTTTTAAATTTATGATTGTAGGCAGCGTAAGAAGTCTTAATCCATAGGGAGATAATTTTTTCCAGTGTTGCCCAAACCTAAAACAATGTAGTCTGATTTCATACTAGAGAACGATGTGCATTTTGGTTTCTATAGAAAGTTTACCTCAATAGTTTGTAAAGATAGGTCTTACACAATGATTACAAACTGGTAAGTGATATCCACATGTAATAAATGAAATGAAAATATGAAATGCATAAGAGAGTGTGAGATTTACAAAGTACAGCATGTATTCAATCATTACTTCATATGTTAGACATAAACGGCATGTCTCATTTGTCTGAACTGCGAGCCTTTTTTCTGCCATGGTCATTTTGTCATAAACTTGCACAATGTTTTATATATTGAAGATCTGGCAGCCCAGGGGGAAGCAGAAGCCAAACAGGAAATAGAAGTAAGTCGAGAAGCCCTGCTGGAAGTAGAAGTAGGTCAAGAAGTCCTGCGGGACATAGAAGCAAGTCAAGAAGCCCAGCTGGAAGTAGAAGTAGGTCAAGAAGCCCTGCAGGACAAAGAAGCAAGTCAGGAAGCCCAGCAGCAAGTAGAAGTAGATCAGTAAGCCCAACCGGAAGTAGAAGTAGGTCAGGAACCCCTGCAGGAAGTAGGAGCAGGTCTGGAAGTCCCACAGGAAGTAGAAGCAGGAGCAGGTCTGGAAGTCCCACAGGAAGTAGAAGCAGGAGTAGATCAGGTAAATATTAGGGGTGAAATGACACACCTGTGCCACGTATCAGTGATTCATGATGCAAAGCCTGTGCTATAATATCAATACACATGAATGTGATGGCCTTTCCATCTTTGGAAGGTACTGGGTGCCCCTTTATGTGTGTTGACATGCTTGTTGTATTTCCTGCATGCAGTTTACTGATAGAGATATATTTATCATATATTTATATGCAATTCTCATTTATGACAAGAAAATAAATACTTTCATTCAGATTAGCTGTTGGTTGACAGCAAGTTCGATGTTTTAGGCCATTTAATGTGTGTGTTACAAAACACCCAAAATCAACCATAATTGACACCAAATTGCATTGTGTCTACTGTCTTATCTATAAATTAAAAACGCTCTACCCTCCCCTGATTTTTTTTTCTTTAAAATTTTGCGTTCTTGCGTGAGGTTGATCAATTTTAAATACAAATGCAATTTACTAGTATTATATCTTTCGATTGTAATCTACACTCAATTAATAAATAAGTGACGAATCTCTCCATCGAAGCATTTCATCGCTCCATTGCCCGGCAAAATACTACACGATGGAGAGATGGAGCGATTGGTCCTAATAGGATTCCATATAAATGACCTATAACATATATATATGACCGAAAACAAATGTTGCAAATATTTTATTGTCATACAGAAGCTTGTTATTATATTGATATATTGATTCGATATTAATATGGTGAAAAAGAATATCAGTACATTAGATTCTCCAATTGGACATTTATAATACTTTTTAGTCCATTCTGCTGCTGGCCGTTTCTGCTGGCCTGGCTTTTTTCCAACATTTTCGGAAGGCTTGAGACACTTAAAGTTTATGTTGCTGGCACTGATATATCTGGATTTTGTTGGTGGTGGTGGTTTTGCTAGCATAAATTGGTGTATATGCCTGTCTTTCTTCATTTGTGGCATATCATGTCTTAGTAGTTGTGGAATAACATGCTGTTCCATTGAAGGTGCTAGACGCCAGTCTCCTTTGCTATAAATAACACGTATGAGAAACAATTTGGTTTTTCAAAATAATTCCAATCACTTCAGTAAGTTCGGGGAACTTGTTTCTGTCCCAATTAACTGCCGCTTTTAACTTAATTTATGGTTCATAGACTCGCTGTTATTATTTGTTCATGATACACTGATTACTCCTTATGGGCGGAAAACATAAGTGTTTATTTTGCCCAACACAAATGTTTGCCAAAGTGATTTGAAAACTGGAAATTGTTGTAAACAGGGCTCCAAGTTCTGACATCTTGAATCAAATTCCATATCATCTGAGGCATCATTATTTCCAAAAACGATTTGGAGTATTCTGTCCAATTTTCTTGAAGATGTTGTTGGACATTGTCATTAATGTGTTTGGTACATAACACAAGTTTTGCCTGTGGAAATTTGTCTTTCATGGCGTTTGTTATGCTCTTTTCCTCATCACATCCAATGGTTAATCACACTTTGTGTCCAAATCGATCGCAAACATGTGAGAAAAATTTCCTGTCAGTTTCCTCTTCAGCATCACAATGTATCATTCATGGCCCGAACATTACCGGAAATTCGTTGGTTCTATTGCTGTCACACATCGGTTTTTGTAGGAAATGACTGTGGCATAAAATGTTGAAAAGTCTATCAACACCTAGAGCACTCTTCATCTCCTTCACAGTTTCTGATTGTATCATCCATCTGTTGCTTGCTATAAACAAGAACAACAGGTTTTTTGTGTTTCGTCAAAATTATTTACCTGGTTTCGCATTTTGTTAAACTGAACTCTGCCAATCACAAATGAAAACCAAAAATGTGCAGCATTTAAGCTTTGTTTCAAAATGAGAGATGAACAGAATAAACAACAACAAGACTTACACTAGAGAAATCAAGACGAGACTCAGGGGGTGACAAGCAGGGAACAGAACAAACAAATCCATCCCAAGATTCCAAGCATCTTCCCCTAAAACAAATCCATAGGCAGACAGAAAAGCAACAACAACAACATCTAAATTGGGGGAAAATCCAACAACAGAAAGAAGAAAAGCCAGGCTTGAAACAATACAACTAACCTTGACAGCAGAAGAGAACTTTTACTTTGAAAGAAAAAGAAGGAAGAAAAAGAGAAGATTAAAAAGACAAGAAGAATATGAGATGACTGAAACTTTAAAGCTGGCCTACGACAAATGCCTAGATGAATGGAATATATAAAGTTGGTAATTTTTGCTTATCACTTGCGACTTTACCAATCTTCACATCCTTACTATGTGCTTCAACCCTTGCCTTTTTGCGATGGTGCCACATATTTTGAAGCTAACACCATAGATTTGAAGTATAAAATTAAAACTTCACATCAGTATATGATATGTCACTGTGTATATATCTTATTATGATCATTTTCATTTTCTCTGTCTGTACACCTAATGCCTTTATACAAGAACATATTCATAAAGTCAAATAACTCACATTAATTAAAACCTTTACTGAATTTGGTAAGTAAGATATAGGTGGTTTTTAATTAGGAAATAATCGGTTTGTGGAAAAGGAATTGTTTAAAAATGAAAGAAGGGGATGGGAGCATTGTAACTTATTGATGAGATGGCAGACACAATGCGATTTGGGTGGAATCGAGTTGCTTTTGGTGGATTTGGGTGTTTCATAACACCGATTGAATGTTGGCTCCATTAAATTCACTTTAGCCACCAGGTCCTATATTTGCACAGCATGAATGCTTTGAAAACATTAGATTACCAATTTCATGCCTCAATTAAATTTGGAAGACAATACGATATTAGCATCCAAACAGAAGAAATAAAGCTTTTTATTGTAAAGAAAATCTCATCTAGAACAAATCTGAGCATGGGAAAGAGAATGAATACCAACAAAATTAATCATATTGAACTTCCTGCAGATGCTTTAGATTTTTGAAGATATCAGGTGCTTGTATTTTATTGTGAAGAAGGAAAACTATTCTTTATGTGTTTTTAAAAATTTAAACAAGGTGATAAACTTAGCGGTTTGAAATCTGACCCGTTGCAAATTCTGTGCTAAGTTTATTTATTCCATCAGTACCTTCATTCACTGGTTAAATATCTCTGCAAAAAAAGAGAAAATCCACATTTGTTCATTCTGTAGAATTTAAAAAGAGATGCTGCTAGGATTTCATATTAAGGGACTTCACCCTATGTCACTGAAAGTAGAGGAAAAAAGTGGTAATAGTTCAGTATTTACCTGACTTTTTAATATCTGCCTCTCTTTCTTCTTGGTACAAATTTTAAGACCTCTACTGAAATCATTCTTTAGAAGATATCACCTCTAATTGTTGTTTTAGATTTTAACACCATTTTTCCAAACATGACGGACCAATATTAATCGTGAAGGTAGAACCCAGAAAAACCCACAAAAAGCCACTGGCAAGCTTTCTCACATATCCACAATGGCAGAATCTGAGACTCAAACTTAAAGTATATTTTAAATGTGCATTTGTAAAACTTTTTTCATGGAAGGTTCAAACTATGGGAGGCAATACTTAAACAATCATTCATGTCATGCTTAAACATACAAGATGTCTAAACAGTTGCCTATCTGAAAAACAGATTTCGTGACAAGAATAGGGAAATAAAAATTTTATACTTTGTTGAGCACATTTTCATATGTAAGACTTGGAACTAATTTGTGGGAGTTTTCCAGTTGTGCAAATTTGTACAAATTTTGGATGATTCTAGCAATCATACATCTTTACAACATCTCTGTTTATGTACTTTACATATCAGTAACTTTTGTGAAAAGTTTGTCTGTTCCTAGTTCTTCTTGTTTGTCATGCAGTGGATAAGCTACACATTATTCCTTTTTGGTAGTTAATATTTAACCTGGACTGGAACAAACAGCTAACCACCAATAAAATTTCAGTGTAACATATTTCACCTGGTGACACACATGTAGTGTAGCTTTCATATCCATCAAAATATATAAGAAAAAATTCAACGTAGAAACTTAGCCTAAAAGTGGTTCTTAAATAATGAGTAAAGTACTTCATTATACATGTGGAACACATTTGGAATGTGTCCTATATGCTGAACTTATTGCTGGATTAATTTAATTAACTCTGTCAATTTATTTTAATTTGCAGATGGTAAGCAAGTATTTTCAAAAGTCTATTTTGTTTTTATTAATACAAATGAGTGCCTAGGACTGCAAATGCTATTTCAGATGAATTCTATATTTCAAAATAACAATGCAAGCTAATAATAATTACACATGACTGCAGAAAACAAAAATAACTTTAATTTTTTAAGTGTCGTTTTGTATTGATTCTCCGTCTTTTATCAATATGTGTATCATTACAGCAAAAGTATCAGTATATCGATGAATATGTTCCACACCTAGTAAATAGTGATGCACTGTTGACCGTGAATAATGTAAAGGAAAAATGTATATCGATGAATTTTTATCACACCTAGTAAATCGTGACACACTGTTTATCGTGAATAATGTAAAGGAAAAAGTTATATCTATAAAAGTAGAGGGAATACAGTATGAACATATCCACACATATACACATACCAAATTGACTGTTACACTGGTGCTAGTTTAGAGTATTCTTAAATCCACTTTAGTGACACATAGTGGAAGTGTGGCACTGAATTGTATGTACTACACTCTACATCATCATAGATGCATACTGTGTTCTACGTGGCCAGTTTATGGATGGTATATTTGATTCATTATGGTGGGTCCACATCTGGCAAGAGATCTGCCAGCACAGTGTAGTGTTGGTCTCATGGTACCAGCAGCACTTCTTGTATATTGCAAATTAATGCAAACCGTGAATTAGGTAATTTTATTAAAGAAATAAAAATAGAATGTAGACTGAATGAATCGAAATGACATGATGAATGCATTTGTATGTGTTGCTCATGAAAGCATAATAACGTCATCATCATCTAACACAGGGAAAGCAGAGCAAAATGAAGGGTGATGAAATACAAATGAAAAGGAAATGCAAATGGAATGTAGAACTATTACAAACAAAATGCAGACTGAATTCAGATGTCTTGATGAAAATGTTTTAAAGAAAACTGCAAATTAAGCATGATGAATAGCATATAAAAATGAAATGAAACACATTTGTATTTTATTTAATAAATTGATTGATTATTTTCAAGCTAAATTTCCATGGTCAGAAATCCTATCTGAATGATAATTCATTGTTAGATTCTTTACATTGACAACTGTTTACTGTTATGAGTTTAGTGAAAACAACAAGTCTTGTAAAATTTAACAAATAATTTATTTCCCTGTTAAAAGATTGTAAAAAATGGAAAAAGAACTTAGTTTTAAGAATCAAATCCAAACGTAATCCAAGAATAATCCACAAATTAAATTACAAAAGTCCTGGTAATGAAATGTTCTAATAGAGTAAAGTTCGAGTCCTGTAGAAAATCCAAGATAGAAGACGATGACGTATGCTGAAGTCTGTTTTGTGCTTATATATAGTTCCTTGTTGAAACACACTACTCAACACTCTGGTGTTGATAATCCCAAATAAAATTTGATAAACTTTGTTCAAGAATTCTGTATGATCAAATATTTCCAGAGATTTAATCCTTTAAAATCCAATGGAACTGAAGGAAAGTTAACATGGATTCAAACACTGGCTACAACAAAAGAAAATGACAATGTCATTTGTAAAAACTCAAAACTAACTATATTTAACTAAAACAAAGATTATATTGTATTAATACGCAGTTTCGAACAAATCCCCAAATTGCAAAAGCAAGGAGTCACATGATTATTTATATCACAGACATGACCCTGATGAGAACCAATCACTTTTACATTAAGAATAAAAGGTTGTTTACTTCTTAATTCACTAGTGCCATCTTGACCTTGACAACAAGCAATCATTTTAAAATAAAACCTGGTCACATGGCTGCCACTAACTTTGAATCAAGGTCAGGATCTAGGTCAACACTACATGTTTACCAAAGAATAATTCAGGCCATCCAATTTTCTGAAAAAGCATCATCTCGTTGAAAAAAGTTTCATTACAAAAGGATGTAATGATAAAAAAAACAGAATTTAAAACTGACAAACAGACAATTAAATATATATTAAATCAGAACATTGTTGTCAAAACAGAATAGTTCATTTTGATGTAAGGATACTATCATCAGTGGTTATTTTATTTTATGTAATATTTTTATTTGAATAAAATATAGCTTATAAAAATTGCTAACAAATACTGGACTATTTATGTACATAATTGTTGTTGTGCTTACATTTTTTAAGTTTTTTTGTTTTCTTATGTATTTTATGCATTTGCAATTGCTTTTAATAAGACAGTATATATCTCTTTTTTTACCATACTCATATAGTTTTAAATATTTTTAAAACTGTCTGCACTAAGACGGCAATGTTTACAAAAATATATGATAGCATAATGCATACAATAAGATTAATGATGCCATTTAATCAAAAGACATCTGAATTTTCCCATTGGCATGTTAAAATTTCAAATAGCCAAAACAGAATTAGTCACCTTGAGTTATTAAGATGAACTCTTAGGTGGCCTAATGGTTGGAGCATCCATCTTGACTGCAGGAGGTTGTGAGTTCAAACCCTGGCCGAGTCATATCAAAGACTTTTGAAATTGTTACAAACAGCTGTCTCGCTAGGCATGATTCAACATTAAGAAAGTAGTGTTAGGACCAGTCGGTCTGGTGTCAGGATAATGTGACTGGGTGGGACATCATGCAATATGTTAGCAGCATGATGCCCCAAAGCTAGATATAACTATTAACTGTCAAAATGCAGAAATCAAAGCAATTTGGCTGTATAATTGTTAAAGCTGCATTAAAAATTCAAATCACACTCACTCACTGTTACTTAGAAAATATTTATTCTGTGAGCTGTATCTTTTCAGGAAGTCCTGTAAGTAGAAGTGGCAAAAAATCAGGCAGTGCATCTCCAGCTAGTGGCCACAGCAGCCCTGCAAGTGGCAAAAATCTGGCAGTGCATCCCCAGCCAGTGGCCGCAGTAGCCGCGCAAGTGGAAAAAAATCTGGCAGTGCATCCCCAGCCAGTGGCCACAGCAGCCACGCAAGTGGAAAGAGATCTAGATCAGGTTTGTATTAGAGGATTTGACAGTATTTGACAATTGAATGCATCAATTGTTACATTATCATATTTACTCATTTTCAGAATCTGAAACATGTATGGTCCCCTGCAAAATGTAAAATGACTGGACAATGAATAAAATGCACAATGAAAATGAATCATAAATGCGAGTCAACCACAAACAGACTGTAATCCATAAACCTTAAAGTTGAATGATAAACAATAATAAGAAATGAAAAAGCATAAATGAGGAATGAAATTAATGAGTACACCAATAAAATTTGATCATATCTTTTCATTAGGTTAATCTGTACATTTATTGTGACAAAGATGGTTGTAGTTTACATTTCTAAAAAGAAATGAATATGAGCAAAGTTGTTTTGTACATTTAATTTTATAACAACAGTGAGTTTTTATGAAGATAGCATTTTTAAAAAAAAAATTAATTTTGTACATTGTTCTTTGTTCCTGTAATGCAAAACTGTCAAACTTTACAGTTTATTAACAAATTGTTATCTATATTTGGTCTTTAATTTAAGATTAGGTTTGCCATATTATTTAGATGCTAAAAGATGTCATGCACATGGATATAAAATGAACAGAAAATAAAAAATTAAATTAAATTAATGTAGTCTTCACAAAAAATATTTTCCAGTTACTATTGTTTCCAATTCTAGTTGTTTTCAGTTTAATTTGTATTTGATGTTAAGAAGGAGATTAGAGGATGACGATGCTGTGAGTTGTACATCACTTATGACTATGCAATGTTTATGCATCATCCATGAATTTTCTTTTCTTTATTTATTTATTTATTTATCAAAAAGCTTAGATATTATCAATTTAATGCACCCGTGTTTCATTTTATCATATAATTCTATCTTAGAGTACTGAACTAACTTTTATGGAGAACTTGCATGTTTAGAATTATCAAAAAGATCAAAGATCAAGGTTATAATAATTGCAGATGCATCAGTTGATAAATGAAGGGATGATTTCCATTGGTCAGAGCATAAATCATGTGATCAGACCCAATTATGTTTATTTCTGTATCAACTGTAAGAAGAACTATTTTATACTAACTTCCATAAATAGAGTCGCGTGCAAAGTAAGTAACATAAACACTGAACTGGAATGCATACACACTTCATATCTTTAAAATGAATAAAAACATGGTAGGTTTATATTTTATTTAGAAAAAATTTAATAAATTGATTTGACAGGATCAAATAACACATCTTTGGTCAAAAGTTGAGGTAACTAACTGAGAGAAGAAATTGGTTTTTGCACAGTAACTTGTGCATTGCAAATCAGGACTAGGGGGCCCCCATGTGGCAGAGTGGTCTCAAGCGCTCTCTGTTATGGACCACTGCCATCTTGCCTCTGTCTGTGTGGGTTCAAGTCTCAGATTCGGCCAATGTGGGTATGTGAGAAAGCTTCCCAGTAGCTTCTCGTGGGTCATTGGTTCATTCCGGGGGTTTTCCTAGGTTCTTCCACCATTAATACTGGATGCCATGTATAGCCTATCTTGTGCTGAAACATGGTGTTAAACCCTACAACAACCAAAAAAAAGCAAACCAGGACTAGACTTTGTGGATGGCATGGGAGATGAAAATTGTTTTTGCACAGTAACTTGTACATTGCAAACCAGGACTTGGGGGCCCTGATTGGCCATGTAAAATTGAAGCCTATCAATTTTTGAATCAAACGGTTGAAATCCAAGGTCACATTTGCAGAAAAATGGAAAATGGTTTCTGTTGGAAAAAGTCACTTCTTGACCTGGTACCTTCACCAAGGCTTGTAAATGGCTTATACTTTTAGTAAGAATGAAGTCTATTTTTTGGTTTAAAGGTGAAAAGTCAAGACCGCTGTGAATAGAACAAAATTGCTTTTTGCAAATAACTTTGATTCTAGGCCAAGTACCTTAACCAGATTTTGTACAGGTGTAGATGGTTTGCACTTAAATTATGGAAGTGGCCTATTGAATTTAGGGTTGAAAGGTTAAAGGTTAAGGCCATTGTGAATTAAAGACAGTTGGATTTTGTTTTAGTGTAAGTTTCTTGACCAAACGTTTTAGAAAGCTTCAACTTAGGATAATAAAGAAATCAACAAATTTTGAAATCTGAAAGTTAAAGGTCATGATGAGTCTAATAATGGTTCTGCACATTATGTTTTTGCTTAAGATTACTTACCTTGACCAAAGGTCAAGATCATTGAGATCATTTGGTCACTAATCTCCAGAGTCAAGTGTACCCCACTACTTCTTACATCAGAGAATATTAAAAGGTGAGTATGTACATTAAACTCCCAATTCGACTTACTGACGTCTCTCATTTATGCAAATTAATATTTATACCCAAGAAGCAAACATGCACCTCAACATGCACATCAACATGCACATCATTTGTGTATATAAATGAATATGCAGCATCGTTTCCCAGGTATGGCCCATAATATTTTGATGTGTTCTACTTGGATGAAGATTTTGTTCCCAATTGATTGACGGATTCAAGTCATGCAAATTTGACATGTGAAGTTTCTTCGGGATGCAATATGTAAATTGGTTTTTTTATTGTAATGTAATGATAACAGTACTCTTCTTTTTTTATCATTAAAAACTAAATTTGAATTTCTGATAGAATAGCTTGATGTATAGTCTATTAAAACCGTAAAGTACATTCAAGTGCATCCTCCTATCATTTCTTCTCAAATAAGTAATCTGCATTGCTTATAATCATGTCTGCTATAAATATTGGTACATACAAAATAGAACCTCTTTTCATGATATTTTCAAAACAAATTATCAAATCCAAAATGTATGATTTTTTTTACCTCATACTGTTCATGTTTTTTTTTATACATAGACCACTCCAGTGTCCAAATTAGTTATAGCACCTGCCTCTGATGCAGAAGTCCCAGGTTCAAAACCCAACTGAGTCAAACCAAAGACTGATAAAAAATGTCATTTGCAGCTGCTTTGCTTGGCACTCAACATTAAGAGGTTAGAAGTAATGTGACTGTGTGGGACATGATGCCACACGTCTGTGGCATGATGCTTCAGTGCTAGAGACATTTATATAAAGTGTCACATTGCAGACATTGTAGTGATTTGACTGAAAAATTGTTAAAGCTATGTTAAAATAAAAAAACTAACCCTTTGATGGCAGGGTAACGTGCTGTTTGTGGTACATTTGTTCTGTTTAACAGGGACAATGCTTTTCTTCAATGTTTATTTTTCTTTGTTGTTTGATTGTGTTGCAGGTTCACCAGCATTAGCAGTATCTGACTCTGAAGACTCTATCATTGGAATCAAGAAGAAAAAGAAAGTGGCCAGTGATGATGAGGGCTCAGATGACAATAAAGTTGATGGTAGGTACAAGCTTCACGGAATCGGTATTCAATACAATTTTTGATAACAGAATAAAATGTGGTATATTGATTGCTCACATGAGTCAAATTCATACCAGTGTGCCAAAGAAATAATAAAGACGATATGTTTTGTGTAAGTGTAGCTGTTTATCTAAAGGTTACATTTTATTTAGTTTACTTTGATTGTACATAGTTTGAAAACATGTTACAGCATATTCTAGCAGTATAGATGTATGCTCTTCTTGGATGGGTGGGCAAACACACACACACACACACACACAAAAAAAAAAAACACACATACACACACACATATGTATATACACATACTTTTTGTGGGTTGGTGATTCTTCCGGGGTTTTTCCCAGGTTTTTCCTCTAACAATAACATTGGCCTCTATGTATAGCCTATCGTGTGCTAAAAAACGGTATTAAACCCTACTACAACAACAACATATATACACACGCATACAGCAAGTGCAATATTATTAAATTGACTTCATATCTGTTATAGGGAGTGAGTGTAGTTAATTGGTTAGTGTGTTGGAGTCTGGTGCCAAGGGTTGAGGGTTTGAATCCGGTCCAGGTTGGCTGCTGTTTAATGTCAGAGCTAAGTATTTTATTTCCAATACCTCAGCACTATAGTCTTTGATGTGTTTATGTGCCAATAAACACTATTTCTATTTAAAATTACACCATTGGTAATGATCTCAACATGCTGCCATCAGGCCGATTTAATAAGATGTAATAATGAATCAGTTTACAGTTGATTTGTTATTTGTCCCCACATTCTTATCAGTCTGTAATGCTTTCAATGCAGCTACTGTAGGAGACCTATTTGGTGATGCTGATGACATCAGTTCAGATGAAGAGGGCAAAGAAAAGGGTGATGCTGAAGATGCTGAGAAAGGAAAAGGAGAGGAAGGAGATGAAACAAGGTTAAACAGTTGACAAGTTTATTCTTTTTAGATTTTTGAAACAAAGTTTGAGGGCACATTTTTACAGAATTTGCATTTTGTAATGTGGCAAAACCTTTCTTTATCTATGTTGGCACTAATGATCAGCAGCATTTTCCAAAAGATGAATCATTTCAATCAAAACAACAAATTTGGTGACAAAGAGTTAGCATGTGAAGCCTAAAGTTTAGTAAGAGCAAAATTCACAAATTTGCTCTCCATTACGGATCACAGCCATCTCACCTCAGTCTGCGTGGGTTCGAGTCTAAGATTCGGCTAATGTAGTTATGTGAGAAAGCTTGCCAGTAGCTTCCCGTGGGTTGGTGGTTCTTTCCGGGGGTTTTCCCGGGTTCTTCCTCCACTTATAATACTGGTCGCCATGTATAGCCTATCGTGGGGCTGAAAAATGGCGTTAAAACCTACAACGACCTGGTAGATTCTATCCTTGCATCAGTTTTTCTTCATAAGGGATCATTGCTTCTTTCATTCTGTATTCCTTTTTTGTATGATATGGAAGGAAAACTACCTCAATATTTACTCTTCAAAATTTCTGTAAGTTCCACTAAGCATGTTCATCAGATAGTATTGATGAGTCAACTTTATGGACAGTGTTTTAAGTAAGAGATTGTGCAAATGTGCATGAATAACTGATTAGCTTGTTTTTTTTTGGCTGCATCCATACATGCCAACCATTACGCTTTTTTTTCACTAAAATAAGCATAAACGTAAATGGATTATGCTTTTTCGATATATCCACCTTCCAAAAATGCAAATAATTTGTTTCTCCTTTGAATACGTTCCCCGATCACATTACTTTAGGGATATTAGCCTGCTACCTCGCGAATCCAGCCCTACCAAAAGACGAAAATTCGTCTTTCCTGTCTATGTCATATAGACAAAGGGCAATAACTCTTGCCCCTTACCTCCCCTTGCTACCCGCTAGGTGTCGCTTCTTTAGTTTTTTTAGCTTCGCTGTACGTGAAAACACGTACAATTAGACCTCCAATGAATCCAAGCCATCTTAGTGTAAATTCTGACCATCCGAAGTTACATTTGGAAGTACTGTGTTGGATAATCATTCCTCTACAGGTTGTATACATTATTTTACAATATTTTCCAATTTGAGTGACTTTGTCACCTTTTCTAGACTTCGGACCAGGTTGCAACGTGGTCAAGCACGCTTATGGCGGTACTAGCATGTAATACATGTAGCACTCAATAATTTCGCTTATTCCGTATGTAACGTTTACGATATTAGCGACTTAATAACGTGCTGCATTGATAATTTGTGCTTTATTTATCTTCTTTGTCGTTTCAGTAGACTTCAAAAAAGTCTTTGAACGACCAAGTTGCGACTATTTAATGGAGGACTTCGTGTTGTAGTCACGAGTTCACGCGACACATAATCATTTCGCTTCCTCCGTTAGTTTCGGTTATGGAATAGCGACTTAATAGCGTGCTGAATTGTTAATTTGTGCTTTGTTTATCTTCTTTTTCGTTTCAGTAGACTTAGTCTCTGAACGACCAGTTGGGACTATTTAATGGCGGAATTCGTGTTGTAGTCACGAGTTCACGCGACACTAAATCATTTCGCTTCCTCCGTTAGTTACGGTTATGGTAATAGCGACTTAACAGCGTGCTGAATTGCTGATTGTGCTTTGTTTATCATCTTTTTCGTTTCAGTAGACTTCGTCTTGAACGACCCATTGCAACACGTTCACGGCGATAACTAGTGTTGTCATTAAGAGTTAACATGGCACGGAATAATTTGACTACTCCGTTAGTAACGGTTATAGTATTATCGAATTAATAATATGCTGAATTTTTAATTTGTGCTTTGTTCTCTTCTTTTGTCGTTTCAGTAGCAAAGTCGACAACGAAGGCATGAATGACAAAATGGGTGTTGGCAATGTGGAAATGGAGGAAATTATGTTGACATGGTTTAGGCTGTCCAGTGGGTGTAAATTTCACCGCAGGTCCGTGCATGGCTTTCGGGCCTGTAAGTCCGGACGCATGGAGTCTATGCTGGATCAATTGGATCCATTTTATTATGCACTTTCGCCGCCCGTCCAGCCGTCCGTCCAGCCGACACCGTCAGCTCAGCCGGCACTTCAGCAGGCACCAACCGGCACTAGCCGTCCTTCCGGCACCGTCCGTTCAGCCCAAATGGCACCGGACGGCCAGCCGAACTTCCAGCTTGCATCAACAGGCACCGGCCGTTCAGCCCAAATGGCGGCACCGGCCGGCCAGCCGACCTTCCAGCCTGTGTCAACAGGCACCGGCCGTCCACCCGGCAACGACCGTTCAGCCCAAATGGCACCGGTCGTCCAGCCGACCTTCGAGCCGGCATCAACCGGCACCGGCCGTCCATCCGGCAACGACCGTTCAGCCCAAATGGCACCGGTCGTCCATCCGACCTTCCAGCCGGCATCAACCGGCACCGGCTGTCCATCCGGCAACGACCGTTCAGCCCAAATGACACCGGTCGTCCAGCCGACCTTCCAGCCGGCATCATCCGGCACCGGTCGTCCATCCGGCAACGACCGTTCAGCCCAAATGGCACCGGCCGTGCAGCCGACCTTCCAACCGGCATCAACCGGCACCGGCCGACCATCCGGCATTGACCGTTAAGCCCAAATGGCACCGGTCTTCCATCCGGCATCAACCTGCACCGGCTGTACATCGGATTTATGGAGATTATAGTGATGTACCCGTCAGTCAATCTGTACTACTGTTTACATATCACTACCATGAGAGAGATGTTATAGATGAATCTCCGTCCAATCAGACCATTCGAGAGACAGGTGCCGGTCACAAGGGAGATATAGTGAAAGTATCAATTATGACAGAATTGCGTCATCTAGGTCACCTGGTATGCTGTACAGATATGCAAGCTGTACCAGAACCAACATTCCCTCTGAGCGAATGGTAGATGGGCGCGCAGTGCTGGCCGCACTACACAAGCATTATGGAGATTTATATTAAAAATGATGAGAATTCCGCTGCGAATGGATGCCTGAGTTGACCAGAACACGACTCATCACACAGTGAGTGTGACGAAACACTTTCAGCCGTCCACAGATCAGATCATGGACCGGACTGAGCTTAGCGCCACGGCCGCAGAATAAAAGACTTATAGGTTGTTGGGAACTTCAGAATGCCCTAAACCTCCTACTGCCATTCAAGACTACACAATTCAGGCATCTGTAGATCTTGAATGAGGAGGAAGAGACGATGTCCTTCCTGCTTCTTCCCCAGTCGAAAAAAAATAAAAATAAAAAAAAAAAAAAAAAATTCAGCAAGCTAACTTCCAGCGACGTTCTAGTGTAGCTGATACGAAAACTCCATCAGACGCCTTCAGTACTGATCTCAAATGCCACGTCAAAGCTAGTCCGAAACGTAGTCGATACGTCTTCATTGTTAGACTTGACTTCATTAGGCAAATCCAGCCATGACCACGCTTGTGAAGTGAAGGCCTGGATTGCTAGAGTTGTTAACAGGGCAGCTCAACATTCTATGACCAATGCGCTGACTGCTTCTGCCAACTTCGACCTGATACGATGTGACGTCTGTAGGTGGTCCACGTTGCACAGGCCCCATCGTACTCGGATTTTACGGATGTCTCAGTTTGGGACACCTTTACACTTTGGGGGAAAATTGAAAAAGTTTGGAAGCAGGCAGCTCAGGAACTGCCCCTCCAACTCGTCGCCCAACTTTCGCAGGCGTTTCGAAACAATCATCCCCTGACACAGCGGAGGGATGATGGCCGGACCGGGGAAAAGGGATCCTTATAATCAAATGTGTAATATAGATTCCAACCCAATGCTGGGAGTCAACAGTCTAATCAAGCTAGATGGCAACCATACAGAGGCGGCAAGAACCAAAGTTTCTCCGCCTTCACGCCTTCTAACTCTAGACGTTGACATACCCTGCCCACCGCCAGCGGACTGCCTACCTGTGGGCAACCGCCACCTGCAATTTCAGGACCACTGGACCACTTTATTACCTTATAACATTTGGGTGATTCAGGTCATTTCGGAGGGACTTGGGACTTCATTTATCCATCCCCTCCTCTGACCTCCTCTCCCCTCTTCCTGGATGTATCGTCAGATCGGGAGAAGGATGCCTTTATATATATATATTTATATCTTAATAAACCTGCAATATCTGGGGTTTTATTCATGGCTGTTTCTTATCCAGAGGCCGTTCATCGACCTGAGCCGCCTCAACCACCCTGAAAGTCAATGTGGCGATGGCGTGATCAAACCATCCGATGGGTATGCTGTCAGTCTAGATATGACCGACGCACATTTCACGTCCCTATCCCACGAGTCGCGGACATTTCTCAGTTGTGCTTGTCGGGACTCGGTTTATCAGTTCCAGGTCATACCTTTTGGCTTCAACTTAAGCCCTTGGGCTAGTACCAAGGTTATGGATTGCGTCGTCACCTTGTTCCGCTCGACTTCATCTATGGCGTCGGCAGTATATTTGGACGACATCCTCCAGAAACATCTGTCAAGTTCTACTCTGCTAAAATGCAGAAGCGATCTTATATCACTTTACATCATATAGGCTTTCTCGTGAACTGGATAAAGTCTGATCTCTGTCCAATCCGGATTTTGGTCCATCTGGGTGTGGAGTTTCTCCCGATCTGAATCTGGTAAGGCTTCCTCGAGTTTGCGATCATCCAGATAATTGCACTCGTAGAGTCCGTTTCCGACAGGATGCGCATTTTAGCGAGAGAGTTGCAGATCCTCGGATTATTCAATGCGGCAGAAGACTTGATCCCGCTCAGCCGTCCTTTTATGCGCCCTTTACAAAGGACGTTGCTAGCGTAATTGCGCCCTTTTCAAATCCCTTCGATCCCACAGTCATGCTCACGCCAGAGCTTCTATCATTCTTGAGTCAATGGCACAACCCCTGTGGGCTGTCCACAGGGATTACTCTGGAGATACCCCAAGCGGGGATAACGGTATGTTCCGCCACTAGTACCTACGGTTGGGGTGCCCACCTGTTTCCGGACTTCGACACTGTCAGCGGCACGTGGGTGCCAGGGGCGAGCCCTTTCCACATCAACCTTTCAGAAATAACAGCTGTCATCAATGCCTTTCATTTCGGGCAGGATCAACTCTTATTACAAACTGCCCTCATTATGTCAGACAACATTGTGGTGGTGCCTTGCCTCAAAACAAGGGGACACCAATCACCAGACCTGTGCAATCTAAACTAGCAGTTTCTACATTGGTTCGACAATCTTCACCTCAATGTACAATTCAGACACATTCTTGGCAGACTCAATGTCTTGGCTGACACTCTATCTAGTTATTCACACAGAATGGTCACTCCATCAATCGGACTTTCTTCCAATTGACACACTTTGGGGACGTCCGATGATTGATCTTTTACAACAAGGTGGAATCGCAAGTTGTCCACCTTTCATTTCACAGGTTCCAGACCCAGAAGCTTGGGTCGTGGATGCTCGATCAATCAGCTGGGAAGGGTTGTGGTCCTTCTCCTACCCTCCCACGGTCTTGGTACTGAAATTAATCCAGAAGTTAAGGGGTCAGAACTGTCAGATGGTTCTGATTGCCCCTCTCAGATGGAACAACTCCTGGGTCTCCGATCTACTCAATCTAGGCGATAGATCTACCCAGGAAGATTACAGTCAGCACAAGTATTCGCAAGCAACCGCGCCAGGGGTGTTCCACCTCTGTCCGGACCGTCTTTATGTTCAAGCTTATCTCTTGTCCAGACAGCCTTGCAAGACAAACAATTTAAATCTTCGATTGCGGAGAGAATCTCGAGAGCAAGAAGGCCCTCTACTCTGAAGGTTTACGAGGGCAAGTGGCATGTTTTCAGGGACTGGTACCATATCATTCACATTGTTCCTCTGAGTGTCACAATCCCTTAACTGGCCGACTTTCTCTGGCTTTTCGAGGAGAAACAGCTGGCTCCAATTATTATCAAATGCTACTGCTCCATGATATCAGACACATTCCGCCATTCTGGTACATGTGCTATCAGCGACGACAAAGATTTGTCAGATCTTTTAGACACTTTAAAATTCAATCGACTAATATCCCTCACCCTGTTTCCAAATGGAATCTGTCCTGGGTTTTAACATGACTCAATTCAGACAGTATTGAGTCTTTAACCCACGATTAGTTAAAGCTACTATCATACAAATTGGGTTTCTTGATAGTCTTAGCTTCAGCATGCAGGGTGAGTGAGTTACATGTCCTTTCTAGTGACCCGAACTCTCTTCCGTTCCGATCAGAGGGTCAATGGTCCTCTTGACGCAGCCAGGCTTCATAGTCCAAAATAGATTACCATACATTGGCAATCAACGAGTCGTCATTAGCTCGCTTTCTTTATAGATAAGTCAGGATCAACAGCCATGTAAGATCCTGTTTGTGCACTCTAGCACCATTTCAATGCATAGAGGTGAGTCAGGTCACATACAAGCACCTCTTTCTTCTGGTGATAGCTGGGACATGAAATATCACCATTCAAGCCCTTGCTTCATGGCTGAAGTGGGTTATATGCTCGGCGTACTCTGAGGATTCGCAAATCAGTCACCTTATAGAAGCTGTTGGCTGACATGCAGAGTCAATCTTCTACAGTTTTATCTTCAAGTTTGTACTCGCAGAGGCAAACATTGATTCTAGTAGGTCCGGTGTTGGCAGCCCAGACGCCCACCAGACCCATGTGCAACAATCAGCACAGCCTATTAGCTTCGCTGGATTCGCCAGATAAATTTTCGTAGGTAAGAAGATTTCAATAACTATCTTCTTAACCGTATAAAGGGATCACATATCACATGACCCTGGGCTGTGTTGCTGATTGAAAATTAGGAGACCGGGTTATCATTCACATGGGGAATCCAGCCATCATTCCTTAGAGGATACCCGGGGTGGAGGTCGGATGCTCCGCATTCCCTCCTCCTATTACTTATTCTCCTAAAGTAATGTGATCGGGGAACGTATTCAAAGGAGAAAGCAAATTTTGTAGTAAATTATGTTTCTCCGAGAATACTTACCCGATCACATTACTAAAAAACCCTCCCAACCACTCCGCCATGCGAGCATCCTCGTGTTTTATATACCGCTCAGCTTAAAAACTAAAGAAGCGACACCTAGCGGGTAGCAAGGGGAGGTAAGGGGCAAGAGTTATTGCCCTTTGTCTATATGACATAGACAGGAAAGACGAATTTTCGTCTTTTGGTAGGGCTGGATTCGCGAGGTAGCAGGCTAATATCCCTAAAGTAATGTGATCGGGTAAGTATTCTCGGAGAAACATAATTTACTACAAAATTTGCTTTTTCTCGTTTTTATTAACAATCCGTTAATCCCACAGACCGTATTTTAGAAAGATGGCTTTTACATAACTAAAATATAAGAATATGCTTGTTTGTGGATTTGCGTGTACTTTCCTAACAGTATCATGTTCTATTTATAGCAAACCTTGTTATACTTTCAAAAATATCTCCTTTCAAAAATTTCACAGATGGATAGAAAAAGGCAAAAAAAAAAATCTTCTAAATATGAAGACATGAATGCAGCATCATGTGACATTCTATTTCAAGTGATGTAGAAAGAATTTTAATATTTTGCGCTAAAAGTCTTAAGATGGATTCTAGTCGATGTATGTGTAAAGTTAAAAGTGCTACATATGAAAACTTGAAAGAGTAAAGAATGTTAAAAGAGAGGGGCAAATAAATCATTGTTTATTGAAATTTTAGCATGTTATATGTGGATTACACTTTTTCTGCCTGGGTTGTGGTTTTTGACGACTTTAATTACATCTTTTCCTAGTTGGGTTGGCATGTATGTGCATTGGCTTCTTTTTTATGTTAAGCACTTGGATGAAATATGGTTCAGGAAATCGATCTTGACGTGTTTGATTTGTACATATGTGGGTGATAGTATTGTTTAAACCATTGAAGCAGCCAACACTTCACGTTGGATTAGTTGTGGTTTTTTGTATTCTTTAGTTTGGGTGTTTTGTAGAGGCTCATCTGCACAAATATGTATTTACAAATATTCCAACATTGACAGACAAATCCATCAATTTAAATACACACGAAAATGTCTACCTTCAGAAAATCATGAAAATTGATGAAAATCATTTATACCGTATAATACAGAAATAGAAGCATCTAAATCTTATCGAATTGTCACATTTTGACCAATGGGCAATCCTGTTATGTTTATTAACTAATGAAATTTCATTTGTATCAACAGTATTACTAGATTGAGATCTTCAGTCAATACACTTTTTATATTGAATATGGTAAACAGGATTGTTATTCAACCAACTTTTGACAAATGCTTTTTTTTTTGTTCAGCGGGTGCCAGTTATTGATGATGGAGATGAAGAAGGGGAGCAGGAACCAGAAGAACCTCCAGAAACAAGGATTGAGGTTGAAATTCCTCGCATCATCACAAATCTTGGCAAAGCACTGCATTATGTCAAACTGCCAAACTTCCTGAGTGTGGAAACAAGGTATATAGCACATACTTTTGAGTATGGAAGCAAGGTAGTTTGAATTTACTAAATAAGTGTGGATCTTCCTATATCGTGTCCGAAAACTTAAATTGTTCAAAAAAACTATAGCAGAGCAATGTCCAAAATATTACAAGGCATTTAAATATTATATTCCCCGCCCCCCCCCCCCCAAGGTCAGGAAACATACCATGTCCGAAAACATACAGCAGATACAGTAATTAATATAATGTTTGAGTGTCAAAACATGATAGAGGATACTTCAAGCATGTAGAAATAAGGTTGTTAGAGTAAACTTCTTGACTGTGGTATTTAAAATATACTCAGGGTTCGTATGGTCTTTGAAGGTCTTTGAGAGTTTGGGAAAAATGAGGTAGCATTTTCAAGGCCTTGAAAGTTTGGGAAAATCGAGCATATTACCCTGAGGTCTTTAAAAGTCGTTGAAAATTGAAATAATAAACCCCAAAATTTTTAATTTCTTTCCAGAATCACAAATAAAATTCGGATGTAATCTGGTTATCCTGGTTTCTTTCTTTTGATGACCCGTTCAGTTTCATTGCTGATGCAATAACAAAAGTGGCTTTGTTTGACCATCCAAAGTTGGCCTCAGCGGCAACATCAATAACATGTGCACTCTTCATCAAAGCAAGATGGTTACAAACTTCATCAAAGGAAGTCGCAAATAAAATTCCCTAAGGTCATTAGCTTCGGATGTAGCTTGCGGATGTAGCTGGTTTTCCTGGCTTCTTTCTTTTGACGAATCGTTCAATTTGATTGGACGAGTCCATCGGCTTTGGCCAATCAAAATGTTCATTACACTAATTCACTCTACGTAGAAAGTAACACGCTCGAGGATTCAAAATTTGTTCAGTTGATTTACATCTTCAGTGTTTAAAAATGCCAGGTATTTGCTCTTTCAACGATATCTGGCTTGAACAATAGAAATACAAGGCATGGCTGCAAAAGGATAAATTATGTAAACGAAACTGATATACGGCTCTGAAACCTGGGCTGTCACTGCTACAGCTCTCAGGAAGATACATCGCAATGATAAAGCCATGATACGATGGATCTGCTATGTAAATTCCAAGGTAAATGTCCCATTTGAGTCTCTCCTCACCTAGCTCAACATAGAAACATTTCTGACATTATCCAATCAAATAGGATGCGATGGCTGGGCCATGTTGAGCATAGTAAAGGGTGGATATCCAAGGTCCGTTCCTTCAAAGTTACTGGAAGTCGAGCTCCAGGCAGACCTAAGCTAACATGGGAAGAGTTGACAAAAAGAGACAGAAAGACGTTGGGGCTGAGCGGAATCAATCCACACGACCGTAGAGCCTGGAAGAAAGCTTTGAATACTCTCGTGACGAAACACACAGGCCTACCCTCATTAGAGGATTAATAAAAGGCCTGGATAATCAAAATGGATGATTATGATGATGATGAAAGGTGTTTTGTACATTGTATAAAATTAAGACGATCAACTTGGCTTCAATGGGAGAAGGAGCCCTTACAAGTCATAGAAAGGTAAGTTGCAAATTAGTAACTACATACTGTTCATTTAGTGGAACAAAGATGCAGAAGTATAAGCTATTGGTAGTTTTGGGCAAAATAATGATAACTCATTACTCTTCAGGTATAAAATAAGATATTGTTTAGTTTGATGATTTGGGAGATATGGCAAAAGAGGGCCCGTTTAAATTTACTTATACTGTCGGTTTTTTTAACATGTTTGAGGGACAAAAATTATTTTTTAAAATTTTGTTCTACATAACAATGTTCCTTGGTTTAATATAGAAACCTCCATTGTAATAAATTCAATTCACGGATAAACAGTACCAAAGTGCGCATACGTACACTATAGTAGAGTTAAGCAGGAGTTGTTGTTCTTAAATTGCGAGTAAAAAAAATAAAAAAAGTAAAAAAAATGGCATTAACGTGTGCTGTGAAGCTTAACTGTAGGAAGTCAAGTCATTTGATTAGGCAAATGAAAAAAAAAGAATTAAAAAATGTGTTTCCAGTTGATGGAATGTCCACGTTTCTCATTGCCGACCCTCGACTTTTTCCCCAATGGTATAATTTTTTCTTGAAAATAAATCACATTGCCGAAATTGATTTGTGTATCTCTAGTCTGACTATACATCCCTGTTTGTTTGTACCCCTAAGTTGTCCAATCGAACAATCATCCTTTGACATGCTTCATTAGAACAGATGACAGCCTTGATGAAGTGTTTTATTCTGTCCTTTCCAAAAGAAAGGAATATGTTGAACTTTGGAATGTTCTCCAGAAAATGTTGTTGTTGTCACATGGGCAGGCAACAGTGGAGAGAGGATTTTCTGTCAACAAACAGGCATCTCTTGAGAACCTCAGCAGAAAAAGCCTCAGAGCTCAAAGGCTAATCATTGACATAATGAGAAAAGCAGGTGGACCTTTGGAAATCATCATTAGCAATGAAATGATGACATGCCTCCTCTGCAAGACATAATTACCATGCCTATCAGGATAAGAAGAAACAGAGGAGAAGGATGAGAAGAAAAACAAACAGGAAAGAAATGAGAGTTAACCTTGGGTGAATTGGAAGAACTTAAAGCCAAAAAGCTGTCTTGAAGCTGATATTGCCAGCCTACATGCTTCCTCTGTACAGAAAGCAGAAGAGGCAGAGTTAAAAGGACTCATTGTGCTTATCACAGAGTCAAATGCTCTCAGGAGAAGAGCAGAGGGAAAGATGACAGTGGTGGCATCTCTTTCCAAAATGATTGAAGAGAGAAAAAAAAGCAAATATAATAATGCATTTAAAGCAGTGCTGATGTCTGTAAAGAGAACAATTTATTTTGTACTAAATCTGACACGTATGTTACATATTTCTGAAAAAATCAACGAATGTTAACCTATCTTCCAGATCATTATAATTCAATTTTAGGAAATTATAGTTTGACTTTAATCAGTAAACAATATTGTAGTATTTCATTTTGGCATTCGTTGTTTTCTCATATAACCTGTATACACAATGTTAGGAAAAATAGGTCTTGGAAATCTCTGTTTGTGGTCTTTGAAAGTTTGGGAAAAGTCTTTGAATTTATCATTCATAGTTCAGTATGAACCCTGAAATTTATTACTTCTTGAATGTGAAAACACACTATAGACATTATTTCCTTTGTGTGGAAACAAGGTAGTTTAAAGTATACTTCCGACTGGAAATGAGGTAGTATATCATATTTCCTGAGTGTGAAAACAACATAGCATACTGCTTGATTATAGAAGTAAGGACTTTTTAATGTATTTTGTGGATACAAGCTAAAGTTTGCTTGCTGGATAAAAACTTATTTAAGTACTTGAGCTTGTATGTCTGAATGCAATTGGTATGTATGAATAATACAAGAATGACACATAGTACTGGCAGAATACACATCTTATACTGAAGACAGGTTAAATTAACAAAGTACAAGAAAATGGTAAATTACCTTGTGGTACATGCACGTATTTGCCATTGCACATAACTTGGATTGGTGTTGTGAAAATGCTTTAATTTTTATGCGAATGTTATGTCTTTCTGGGTTTATTTGGAAGGTTTTTTTTTTGTGGCTTACAAATTCTTTTGCCTTTATTAATCACTATAATCTCACCTCTATCTGTATGGTTCAGATATTACATTTGGCCAGTGTATATATGTGGGGAAAACTGCCAGTATATTCTGATGGGTTTGTGGTTGTTAAAGTGTTTTTTTTCATGTCCTTCCTCCACTTGTTATATTGGCTACTCTCTATAGGCCGTCTTGCACTGAGAATTACCACTAAACCAAACAAAAAAATTCTTGATTCATGTGATTCTTATTCTATATAGCTTTGATTGTGATGATGTGTCATTAAACCATGATACACATGTACATGCATGTACACACACAGACACACACACCCAAAAATTTGGCTTTACAGTTATTTGTTTGAGTCTTTTATGGGGTCCAGAGTGGCTGAGTCGTCTAAAGCGCTAACTGTTAAGCATCATCGCCATCTCAGCTCTGTCTCTGTGGTTTTGAGTCTCGGGTTCAACCAATGTGGGTATGTGAGAAAGATTGACAGTAGCTTTTCAAGGTTCGGTTATTTCCTTGGTTTTTGCAAGGTTATTCCTCCACCATTTATACTCGCCACCTTATATAGCCTATCTTGTGCTGAAAAGTGGCATTGAACCGTACAACAACTTATTTTTAATCATACAAGTTGAACAAGCTATCAGTATTTACTGACAATTAAACTTTTTATGATAAGTAGATTGTTTCCTAAACCTTTGGAACCACACTGCATATTTCTGTAACTAAATGTCATTATTATATTAAATGTAAATATATCTCTCCTTACTCTTACTAGTTCATGTAACAAGGAGTCAAAATCATAATTACATCGACATGTTGTGTATGAGTTTTGGGGGAAAATTTTACTTATTGTGGTAATGGAGAATTCATAAGCACCTGTCTCAATTATGCAGGGTACACTGGTTTGTAAAGGGATTGATTATATTTATTTTACAAATTACATTAAAATAATTTATAATAAATGAGCTTCCTTTCAACATATGATATAAAGTTATGGGCTTGTGTTAATTATGCACTTCTAAAAGGCACTAAAGCCATATATTTGTGTTTAGGTGTGAAAAATTTAATTTTGTTATGTACATGGTTGCCTTGGGAACAGAAAAAGATCAGTGAGTTGGCTAGTGCATAAACCATATGAACCAATTTTATTACCTGAAAAATAGTAACATCACTGGATGTTTTTAACCAAAGGTCTGCAACACATAAATTTTATATTACCCTAACTGGTAGAAGAGCTGTTCCAGTAAAGCATACTTGGGACCCAGAGAAGGTAATTTTAAATTGCGGAAGCACTACTTCTATTATTTAGAATCATTTATATAAAAGCATTGTGTTGTTGTTACAGGTTTATCGCCATTTTCCTGTACATAATAGGTTATACATGGCCAGTATAGCTGGTGGAGGATGACCATGAGAAGCTACTTGCAAACATTCTCACATACCCACGTTGGTCAAGTCCAAGACTCAAACCCACTTAGAGGTTAGATGATGCTGATTTTTAAAGGCAAGCGTTTTAGACCACTTGGCCATTGCGGGTTCCCAGATACTTCATTTTTAAAGTATCACAAGTGTATTACTATTTTCTACTATTTTCTACTTCCTTGGATAACATTCTAAGTTTTTCTGCATGAGTATTTGAAGGAACATTGGTACTTTTTGGTATTTAACCCAGATAGCACAATGCTGGTTTTAAAATTCCTTGTACAAATTTATGTTTTGACACAGGCCATTTGACAGAGATACATATGAAGATGAGATTGATGAGGATGAAGTATTAGATGAAGAAGGCAGAGCCAGGTGTAAATTAAAGGTGAGTTTCAGGCAGTCTTTTACATTCCATATTAGGAACACAATAGTGATTGGGTTATTTTTAATGAAGCTGTTGTGACTGTATTTTCATATTGCTCATAGTCAGTCAGTATATACCAAGGTTGATACTTGTTGTTATTAACTTAGTTGAATTTATTATCCTATAATTGTATTGGAATTATCTAACCAAATATTTTCCAAAATGCAGGATTAAACAAATACCTTGTGCTTTACAATATTATCATGTTAGCTCTATTGGTGATAGACCATAAAATATTATGGGATGGCCTTGTGATATCTATTTGTTCAATGTCCATCAGCTGTCATCTCTCCATTGAGTTTGTTACTGTAACTTAACTACATGGAAGATTTCTATGAACATTACACTCAATTCATTCCCTGGTCTTGTTGGTTCTAACTGTGACATCCAGACATCTTTAAAATCTTGTTATCACTGCACCTCGTGAATGGATTTTCATCTCAACGTGGTGTTTTCACACATTGTCTAGCTGGTCTAAAAATGAAAATCATATTATCACTGCACCTCATGAATGGATCATCGTCTCAACATGGTGTTTTCACTCAATGTCAAGCTGGTCTAAAAATGAAAATGGAGCTGATATTGGGTTTTCATGTTAAGACATTTTAATATCTAATGGGATTTTCAACAAATGCTGATTATGATATCTTGTTGGTTCTGAGTGAAAATGATGCCAGACTGAGTTTAAATGTTGCTGCTAAAATGAAACCGTTGTGCTTTCAGTAACTTAAAGAAGGCTATCAATTTTTGGCTCAAATTGTCCTGGTCAGTGTGACTGAAAGAAGAAAAATATTTTATTCACAATCACATTAGTTGTACATTTCACACATGGACAAGGCTTTGTCAAAGACTTGCACATGGGTTGAGGAAGAAGCCCATCACCTTCTATGTTTAAAATAATAGATTTTGCAGACTATTTGTTCTGCTGTAATTGTTGATGACTTAGACATTGGGATAGACTGCTCCAGTGGCCTGGTGGTTAGAGTGTCCACCTTGGATGTGGGAGGTCACAGGCTCAAACCCCAGCCAATCCATTCCAAAGACTTATTAAAATGATACTAGCAGCTGTGTCAATTGGCTCTCAGCATTAAGAGTTAGTGCTGGAACTGGTTGGCCTAATGTTAGAATAATGTGACTGGATGGTACATGATATATGTATGTGGACTTATGTCCCAGTTCTAGACATCACTATAAACTGTAGAGATATGGCTGTCAGAGGTCATTATCTTGGGAAATGTAATATGGGAAAATATAGTTTTCTGTATCATATGAAAATAATAGTTTTTACACAATATGTTTAGTTCAAGACACCATTCCTTGATCAGTGGTCCACTTCATCAAAACTTTTTGGACTTTAATTTCCAAAACGTCGGACCTTTAAGTATACATTTTGTTATGAACACAAGGTAAGTAAATGATTTTTTCAGTGTATTGCAAGGACTAAATGTTAAAGACTTTTTATCAGCTACTTGGCATGCTTGCACTGTAACATAACAGATACATAAAGTACTTTCCATGCAGGTGGAGAACACAATGCGGTGGAGAACTGTGAAGGATGAGGAGGGCAATGAACTCAAAGATGAATTTGACAAGCCAGAAAGAGAAAGCAATGCAAAAATTGTCCGTTGGTCAGATGGCAGGTTAGATTTTCCTGATGTTTAGTATGGTATTTATAGTATCTTCCCTAATTCAAAAATGTGTTTATAGTCAGTGGGCAGTGTTAATAAAATGTATATATTATTAATAATGAGAAAAAAATTGTCTCATTGTTAACAGCTTTTTAACCCAAATTCTTACCGGCAAATGTGTGAAAATGAACGCTGAAAAGATCCTTCTTTTTAACAAAATAAAAGTCAAAAGCACAGAACACAAAATTGTGTCCAGTTGACACAGATAAATTACAAATTTATTCAATTTTTTTTTATAGCATGTGCAGTGTTTTCTTCAGGCTAGAAGATTTTAATGTAAATATCAAAATGAAGTAACAATGCAAATAGATAACTGCTGAAATTAAAAGATAGAATAATAGCCAACAATCCTGATGTCATGTATACCATGGCGTCAAGTGAGTAAGACAAAAAATGGTGGTCAAATTACTATTTTAAAGAGATAATTTCCAATATTGTTCCATTGGTGGTTTGTACTGGAAAACTCAATCATGCATGTGTGAAAATACGAGAAAAATTTGAAAAACCAGAGGAATAACAATAACTTTCCCCACATCTTAAACTAACGACAATTGATGAGGGGTAGACGACAACTTCAAAGAGTTCAGCTAAAAATATAGAATTCAACATCGACTGTAATAAAACTCTTTAAATAACCTCACTATGATACAGCATGTAAATATTTGTCAAAATTTTATTTCTTTCCAGTATGTCTCTACATCTTGGGGATGAAATATTTGATGTTCATGCAATGCCCATTCAAGGGGATTTCAACCATCTGTTTGTACGGCAAGGCACTGGATTGCAAGGACAGTCTGTCTTCAAAACCAAATTAACATTCAGATATGTCATAAACACAATGCTTCTGATTCCTCACGTCAAGCCAAATTAACATTCAGATATGTCGTAAACACAGTGCTACTGATTCCTCACGTCAAGCCAAAGCTTGCTAAAAAGAGTTGCAATCAACTTTGCCTTGGCACAAAATCTTTATATTAAAGAAAATGGGCAAATCCTGATGTCTGTGTTTTTCTCATTTTCTCATTGATATCAAGAGTTTTTACAAAGGTAAATTTGATTTAAACACTTTTAGAAAATCCTGATGTTGGTGACCACTTTGATTATCTAAGTGGGCAGAGCATCTGCATCTGATACAGGAGATCATGGGTTAAAAACCCAGGCCAAGTCATACCAAAAGATAAAAGTAGCAGCTGGCGCAACCTGGCACTCAGTATTAAAACGTTGGTGACATGACTAGTGTCAGGATAATGTGACTGGGTTGGACATCATGCTACATATCTGTAGCATAGTGATATGGCTGAAAAATTGTTGAAGCTATTTTAAAAATCCAATTCTCACACACACACCTGATGTCATTGTCAATATCTGGAGTACTAAGTGAGTTTGGTGGTAAAGATTTGGTGTTCTGCATGTTAAATGTCACTAAATAGGTTTTAGAAATGTAACAGTTTTAAAAAATAAAGAATTCATTCATTGGAGTCATTTTCCATTAGCTTGCCATTTATTTCTTTAGACAAAATACAGCAATGAATTTCTGAATTATAACTTCTATGTATCGGAAAAGATTAGTGCTAAGTTTAAAAACAGTGAATCAGGTTCTCTAATTCACTCTGCCAAAGAGACATCTCATGCACACATTTGGGATGTTGAAGGTAATATTTGTAAATTTGAGAAATTGTCATATATTCAAAGTAAATTGTATACATGTACTTTTGAAAAGAAATGGCTGATTTACAACATTTCTCTAATCATTGATTTTCAGTGCAATAAATTCTTGATCATCCCTTGAGCATTGTCTTATCTAATATTGATGAGGAGTTAAAATTCTTTCCATTTTTTTTAGACCCCACTCAACAGAGTCCTTCACACACAGAAAGATGACATTGTCCTTGGCAGACCGATCAACGAAAACACAGAAAGTCAAGGTCCTTCCAATCTCAGGTCGTGATCCTGATGCTCACCGAACAGAAATGATTAAGGTCAGATTGGAAACATTTTTTCCTCTTCTTTATCTTATTCTCTTCTACTAATTTCCCATATTAATATTAGTATATATTGCCGTTATGGGGTCTTGAGTGGCTGAGTTGTCTAAAGCGTTCTCCGTTACAGATCACTGCCATCTCACCTCAGTCTGTGTTGGTTCGAGTGTCGGATTCGGCAAATGTGGGTATGTGAAAAAGCTTCCCAGTAGTGGGTCGGTGGTTCTTTCCAGGGGTTTTCCCGGGTTCTTCCACCACCATTAATACTGGCCACCATGTATAACCTATCATGTGCTGAAAAATGGTGTTAAACCCTACAACAACAACATATATTGCTGTTATAGATAGGTGTATGCCATTCAGTGATAATAAAAAGATTACTTTATTCAATTAGGCCACTGGCCCATTTTACAAACTACAATACAAGTAAATATAATGTGTGCCATGGTTTAAAGAAGTTAAATAATGGTGTTCATCATGAGTATAGATACATAATGTCCTATAATTGATGCATTATTTATAAAGACGTTACTACCTGTAAGTATATTATTCACCATTCGGTTTAGTTATCATAAGATTGGCTAAGACCAAAACCCAAATTGAATAAGAAAGATTTCTTGTCATTAATGTATTGCTATAACTCCTTAGGGATAAAACAATCTACAGATGAAAATAGATAATAAAATTCATTGAAGTATTTCTTTCTTATGTGGTTCATACGCTGGAAAAGTACAAACAAAATGGAACACATCTTCTACCAAATAAACACTAATATCCTGGCTTAATTCACAATACTTATTATTTCTCTCAATCCTGCTATACCTGCCAGTCTCTAAATTTCATTGTATGTGCTGAACATATAATTTTAGCAAGTAATTTCCTAAGAAAATACAATAATGCACACGAGAGATAATTTTCTGGTCCCAACTTGGTTTTATATATGCTATAATACCCTCATTTATTTGAGTTTTTAATATTACTTTAACAGTTTTGTAGTGTTGAATCCTTCATTCTGTGCAAAAATAGTTTAAAAATTTGTTTTTCATCTCCAATATCTTGATTAAGCCAGACCCCAAACCTAAACAAAATAACATGTCTTTAATTTTGGTAGCCCAGGTGACATGGTTAGTTTCATCTAATCTTTTCAACATTACATAGCAGTGTGTGTATGAAGTTGAAGACATTCTTATGACCTTTAACCAGTATTTAATGCAACATAAAAAATATGAGGTACAAAGTGGGTATCTTCTGCACTCCTAATAATATGTACAATCACATTATTGGTAGATTTAGGAACACCTAAATACTGTTTGCAAATATCATATTGCACAATTTCAGTATTTCTACCAAATTAACGACCCAATTTCTGACTCATAGCAATACATTTTTTTAAATGCATCCTCCACACTAATGCAGCCAAACTGTTTTTGATAATTCAAAATCTTTGAAGTTGCTTTCTTTGCCATCATACCAGTTTTATCACCGAAACCTTCAATAACATTTTTTGGTTTCTGAACTAGCTTTACTAAATCGGCACAAAAAGCAACATCATCAGTGTAAAGTATTTAAGTGTCCTTATTATTGTCTGAGATAAATCCACTTCTGTTGAAATCGAGCTTCAGCTATGTAATCAAATCATTAATAAAACGGAAAAACATGGTGGGGCTTAACACACAACCTTGCCTTGTACCTAGTGTACATTCAAAATAAGTAGTTTAATGTTACGACACAGCTTTATAGATTTCTATACATATCTATTAAAACGTGTACTATTTACCGTTCATATTGATGACCATAATACATCAAGCTTTACTTTAGCAAAAACTTTATTAAGATCTACAAAAGACACTGAAATCCTCTTTTGCATATTATATATTTCTGATCTAAAGCCTGAATAATAAAGATATTGTCACATGCGGAATATTTTTCCAAGCCTGCCTGTGCTTTGTCAAAACACTATTTTCTTACACCTACATATATGAATGAGTATTCAATATATCAGTAAGGACATTGTATCAATAAGAGAAACATATCAATAATTGTTTTGAATCATTATTGTCACCACATTTATATATAAGACAGATAATACTCTTCTCCTACTGTTTAGGAAAAAGCTGGATTCAGATTTTGTTGAATAGAGCATTAAGGAATGGTAAGATCGTTTCATTCATGCATTGATAATAAATCGAGTAGATATCATATTTTGTTTTTCATTTAAAGTAAACTTATCATAATTTCATTGTTTGTAATTGGAGTATTTAAGTCATCAGCCTGGAAGTGAGGTACTTGCGATCAATATTGTCAGTCATCTAACTTGTATACAGGCTTTTTCAATAAAGAGTTAAAGTTTTCATACAATTGTTGGGGTGGGTTTAGATATATTCTAGTTCTCTTTGGGAATAATGCGTCTCCTGTTTCAAAATATGCCAAAATTGTCCACAGTGGTTTAAGTGTCTGTGTCGAATGTTCGAGGTCGCGGGCTCAAACCCTGACCAAGTTGTACCAAAGAGAAACATGAAAGCTGTCTTGCAAGGTACTCAGCATTAATATGTTAGTATTGGGACTAGTCTGCCTGGTGTCAGGATAATGTGACTGGGTGGTATAAGATGCTAAAAATTATAACCCAGTATTAGAAATCACAATAAAGTGCCACACTGCAGACATCATAGCGATATGAGAAAACGTTTTAAAGCCACTTTAAAAATCCCTAACACACACAGACACCCCTCTCAAATATAATTGCAGTCTATAGTGGTACAGTGGTACATATTGCAGTACGGTCAGAAATCTGTGGTATATCATGGAACACATTTTTTGTGGTACCCAGCGCTAGCTAGTGGGTATAGTGTTTAATGCTACATCAGTACAATAGTCCTGTGTAAAGATATGCAGTAAAATAAAACATATAAAGATAATATGATTTTACTAATTTCCAATCGGTGATCAATGCAGAAAAGCATAATATCATAATATACAACGCCAGACAAATTAGCTCAACAAGAAAAACATACTGGAATGCTTATACATGTTGGAATCATCTGTGTCTCTGGTGGCCTAAGTGGTTAGAGTGTCTGTCTCAGATGCTTGAGGTCTCACATTTGAACCTCAGCTGAATTTACCGAAGACTTACACAAATGATACTAGTAGCTGCCTCTCTTGTAGCTCAGCAATATTAGGTTAGTGTTAGGAATGGTTGTCCTGGTGTCAGGATAATGTGCCTGGGTGGGACATAATGCTATATTCTACAGCATGATGCCTTAGTGCTAAACATCACCATAAAGTGCCACACTGCATACATCATAGTGAAATGACTAAAATTGTGAAGCTACATCAAAAGTCTATCACACACACAGTAGTACAGGTGAGCTTGTTGTTTTCATCATATGTTCAAAGTAATGGAGAGAACACACACACACACACACACACACACACACACACATATATATATACATATACGTATATGTATATATGCATATATATATATATACTCCTATGGAATGGATACAAGGGAGACACCAGATTCTTTTAAACAATTGTGCTCATCAATTTTCAGAAAGAAGAGGAGAGGTTACGTGCTTCAATCCGTCGTGAGTCCCAGCAGCGAAGAGTGCGGGAGAAAACCCATGCAAGTGGAGTTAGTGCCGGTTACTTGGAAGGAGGCTATGATGATGAAGAAGATGGCGAGGAGGTGTCTATTGCAGCCATTAAGAAACAGTTTAAACCAGGGACACGAAAAGGTATTATTACATGCTCTGTAATTTTTTTATTGAATTTATTTTTTGAAACTCCATTGTTTATTTGGAAAAAATTTACGGAAATAAATTAATTTGTACATGCTTTTTTTAAATTTCATTTTAAATTTGTTACTGAATGCATCAAGTCGACATATAATTACGATATGTACTAATTTTACAAAAGACCTGTAATAGAGGGCATTGTTATTCAGCTGTATATCCCTATTCACTGTCCATAGAACCTAAGTTGGCATGAATCCATTCAATGCAGTCATATAAGCAATTACATGAAAGCGTATTCTGCTTAGTCCATAATTAATTAAATTGCATTTATTTATGTCTGTGGTATATTAGGTAGATTTAATGTTGCCCCAAAAGGCCAAGTGGTCTAAAGTGCTCATCATTAAGGATCACTGCCATCTTACCTCTGTCTGTATGGGTTCAAGTCTCGGGTTCAGCCAATGTGAGTATGTGCAAAAGTATGCCAGTAGCTTCTCATAGGTTGATGGTTTTTTCTGGGAAGTTTCTGGGTTCTTCCTCAACCATTAATATTGTCTGCCATGTATATCCAAGCTTGTGCTGAAAAAAATGGTGTTAAATGCTGCAACAATAATAATGTTGCCAATGTCTGTCCTTCATGTTTTTTCATGTTAGTCATGAGGTTTGTTTCCTTTCAAAACAGTTTTAAGATTGCTTAAGTTAAAAACAGCTTTTATGACGTTTTATGCTAGAAAGATGTTGGTGAAATTCTTTTTTCATCATTTTTATTGACTTGAAACTTTGTACTTGCAAATTGAACCAAGCTTTCCTCAGTTTTACAATATTTGCAGAGCTTTCATGTTGTATGGATAATACTTCTCTGGCTTTTGATATGCCCAAAGTTTGATTTAGGGTATTATGCTGTGTCTATGTGTCGGTCTGTTAAGTTTTATTTTTCTGACTGTAATGTAAAGAGCACATACCTTTGCCTGATATTGTGGATGGCATGCACCTTGGGTCCGAAGGAAGCGTATTAACTTCAGGGTTATCAGTTATGATCGCTGTGACTAAAAAAAGAACCAGTTTTCATTCTTCGCAATCACAAAGCAAATTATTTCTACACAAAAGACCTTGACCAGACTTTCTTGATTGTTTGCACTTAGTGTAAGGAAGAAGACTTTTGATCTTGGGGTCAAAAGATTGATGATCAAGGTCACTGTGACTGAAAGAAGAAACATTTCCACGTTGTAACATTTCTGTATCATAGACATGGACCAAACTTTATAGATGGCTTGCATTTTGTATAAGGAAGAAGCTGATCAGTTTGGAGGTTAAAGGTCAAAGATCAAGGTCATTGACTGAAAGAATGTAAAATGATTTTCACACATTTTCATTTCTTGATCAATATCTTCACCAAAATATGTTTTTTTTCTGTTCAATCTTGAGTAAGAAAGTAGCCTTTAATTTTTGGGGTCAAAAGCTCTAAGTCGAGGTTACTCACTGAAAGAAGAAATATTTAATGCATCATAACTCATTGTAGACAATGTTTCTTGAGAATTATTTACTGAAATCATGCACTTAAAGTTTGGAAGAAGCATATTGATTTTGGGGTCAAAAGGTCACGATCATATTCACTCAAAGAAAATTAGTTTTGCTGAAAGGTTTTATTTTAGAGTAAGTCTCTTTATCAAACTTTCTGGATGGCACACATTTAAGGTACAATTCTGGAGTCAAGAAAATAATGTTTTATACACAGAAACTTTATTTTGCTCAAGACTGCATATCTTGGTTTAAGGTTGAGGTCATTTAAATGCCGCTGTTAATCTCCCAAGTCAACTATTCCATATCATGGCCTACACAGACATGTATATATAATTTGCCATTCACAATAAATTTATTGCATACATTGCATTGCGGATTTCAACACCTTGAATTAATGACTCTCAAAGAGTTCGGAGTTGGTTGATGAATCGCTGCTTGTGATGGAGAAAATAGGGAGACAGTAAGGCATTTTATGGTTAAGCTCTTTTGGGTGGTTAAGCTTTTTTGTGTATTTCGGACCATCATTAGACTTTGGATAGCAGCTGTGTATGAAAGAACCTATTCTAATTAATGATCAGCATATCCACATTTCACTCTCTCTCTCTCTCTCTCTCTCTCTCTCTCTCTCTCTCTCTCTCTCTCTCTCTCTCTCTCTCTCTCTCTCTCTCTCTTACAGTGGCTCTTTACGTTTGTGTACTTACGTTTAATTTCATTGATATCTACTTTTTTGTACATGCCTTGCACATGTATAAAATTTTAGGATTGTGAAATGATGGAGTATTTAACTGAGGAATTTTTATTTTTATTTTCTTCATAATATGTTAACCATTGGATTGAAGAACCATCCCAATGTCACCTTATAATCTTACATAATCTGGTGACAATAAATGTTGTATAGGAAACACACGCATGCAAACCCTAGTGCACGCGTTGATACAGCACACAATGTCTTTTTCAATAGACAAATAGGAACATCTAGGAGACATAGACTTTGTGATAATATCGTCCTTATTTTCTGTTTACTATCAAATCAGACTTAACTATTTTTGGGTTAGCTATGAGCTTGTAATACCAGTAGAATAACACATCATACGCTATGACATGATGTTAGAAAACATTCATTTGAATTATAAAACATTAGTCTTAGTTACTGTTTCCAAATCAATTTAAATGCTTTTTCAGATTTGATTGCATTATACTTCTCAAGATTATAGTGATCTTTAAGAAAAACTTTCAAGCCATCTAATATAGGCATATCCTTTTTCATTTTGCATATATAGATATAATATTTGGCTAAATGAGAATAAAACTGAAAATGTTATTGTATATTCTCTACTTGTCCGAGGATGTAAATGTTTTAGATTGTGATTTTTTTGTATCATGTGTATGTGTGAGTGATATTGACTTTTAACCTTGCTGTAACAATTTTGCTACACTCTCTACAGTGTGGCAGTTAATATTGATGTCTTGCACTGGGGCATGATGTCCCACCCAGTCACATTATCTTGACACCATGCTGACCAGTCCTAACGCTAACCTCTTAAACTGAGTGTCTAGCAAGGCGGCTGCTAGTACCATTTTAACGAGTCTTTGATATGACTGAGCAGGGGTTTGAACCCACAACTTCCAGCTACTTAGAAAGTACTCTATTGCATAATATACAATTGAATATCATTATTTTACTCATTGACTGTCAAGAAATAGCTCTATATTTAAAAACTTGTCGAATTTTTTGTACCTAGATGAAGACTGTAGACCATGTATAAAATGCACAATTAAGGATATATATGCTAGTGAATTGTTTTCAATCTGACACATTTATTCAATTTTCTTCAAAATCAAAGCTGAACAGCTAATGTACTGCAAGTCAGAAATTATGAACAATTTTCCAAGTTCATGCATTCTTTATTTTTTTACTAAAAACTAAGTCACCTGGTCAAAGGTAAAGTGAGCCCTGTTTCTGTTGTGCACCAGTAGAACTTTTTGAACCAATTCTTAGAAATCACTTTGCCATTATCTGCCAGACTCAACTGAAATTGTTCATCAGTGGTTTTTGGATTTGGACGTTATGATATGATTACCATTGCTTAAAATAAAAAAGATTTTTTTTTTCAAAACCACAAAACTTACGGAAAATATTGTTACCCATGAATACAGTTGAATTCACTGTATAATACAGATAATTACATCACATTAATTATCAGCTTGGCTGATTTTGTTGTTAATAGATAAAATAATTGTTGAGGTTGTTTTCATCTTGCAGAGATCCCCAACATCTACTCTTCAGACAGTGAAGATGCCTATGATTCGGATAAAGAGGAGAAAGGTGCCAAGAGATTACTGAAAGCCAAAAGACTGGACAGTGATGAGGTAAAAGAAGTTTTAAATCCAACAGATGTTTGGGAGCATGCAATGTTTTGCAAATTTAGTGAAACTGTTAAATTTGCTATGATTTTTACATTAAAAGCAATTTGAAATTGTATTTTTTTTCAATGAACAAATAAAAAAGATATTGTGATGTGAAGTTCATTTATGTTAATTGCATGTCATCTGTAATTTTTTTGTGAAGCTGCCTAAGCGAGAATTCATTAAATTTATTACAGTACTGGATTTACAGTTATACATCCTAGAGACAGCACTGAATACCCTACACACATGCACTGACTGTTAATTAGTATCTTTTTATAAAAAAACGTCTAATATAATTCCCATATTAAAGTTAATTATATGTGTTTGATTAATTTCCTATGATCAACAAATGAAATTAAATCTTTACAAGCATGGACTAATATGAACAGTGATATAAAACCTGTTTTTTGTTTTATAAAATGACTCTTACAGCTGCCAGTTTTTAAACAATATTTTTCAGTTTTTAATGTATTAATTTAACTGTTGCTTATAAGATGGTGAGATAATCAGATAATGCCAACTTTAAATATCCTGTCAGGCTTGCAATCAGCTTCTTTATAATTGGTAAAGACTGACACTTCATTTATAATTGGTAAGGACTGTTACTTCATTTATAATTGCTAAAGACTGATACTTCATTTATAAATGGTAAAGACTGTTACTTCATTTATAATTGGTAATGAATGATACTTCATTTATAATTGGTAAAGACTGACACTTCATTTATAATTGTACAGACTGACACTTCATTTATAATTGTAAAGACTGTTACTTCATTTATAATTGGTAAAGACTGTTACTTCATTTATAATTGGTAAAGATTGACACTTCATTTATAATTGTAAAGACTGTTACTTCATTTATAATTGGTAAAGACTGATACTTCATTTATAATTGGTAATGAATGATACTTCATTTATAATTGTAGGGACTGACACTTCATTTATAATTGGTAAAGACTGACACTTCATTTATAATTGTAGAGACTGACACTTCATTTATAATTGTAAAAACTGTTACTTCATTTATAATTGGTAACGACTGACACTTCATTTATAATTGTAAAGACTGATACTTCATTTATAATTGTAAAGACTGTTACTTCATTTATAATTGGTAAAGACTGACACTTCATTTATAATTGTAAAGACTGTTACTTCATTTATAATTGGTAAAGACTGATACTTCATTTATAATTGTAAAGACTGTTACTTCATTTATAATTGTAAAGACTGTTATTTCATTTATAATTGGTAAAGACTGATAGTTCATTTATAATTGGTAAAGGCTGACACTTCATTTATAATTGTAAAGACTGTTACTTCATTTATAATTGGTAAAGACTGTTACTTCATTTATAATTGTAAAGACTGATACTTCTTTTATAATTGTAAAGACTGATACTTCTTTTATAATTGGTAAAGACTGATACTTCATTTATAATTGGTAAAGACTGACACTTCATTTATAATTGTAAAGACTGTTACTTCATTTATAATTGGTAAAGACTGATACTTCATTTTTAATTGGTAAAGACTGATACTTCATTTATAATTGGTAAAGACTGATACTTCATTTATAATTGGTAAAGACTGTTACTTCATTTATAATTGTAAAGACTGATACTTCTTTTATAATTGTAAAGACTGATACTTCTTTTATAATTGGTAAAGACTGATACTTCATTTATAATTGGTAAAGACTGACACTTCATTTATAATTGTAAAGACTGATACTTCATTTATAATTGGTAAAGACTGATACTTCATTTATAATTGGTAAAGACTGTTACTTCATTTATAATTGTAAAGACTGATACTTCATTTATAATTGGTAAAGACTGATACTTCATTTATAATTGGTAAAGACTGATACTTCATTTATAATTGTAAAGACTGTTACTTCATTTATAATTGTAAAGACTGTTACTTCGTTTATAATTGGTAAAGACTGATACTTTATTTATAATTGTAAAGACTGATACTTCATTTATAATTGGTAAAGACTGATACTTCATTGATAATTGGTAAAGACTGACACTTCATTTATAATTGGTAAAGACTGAAACTTCATTTATAATTGGTAAAGACTGATACTTCATTTATAATTGTAAAGACTGACACTTCATTAATAATTTTAAAGACTGTTGCTTCATGTATAATTGGTAAAGGCTGTTACTTCATTTATAATTGTAAAGACTGATACTTCTTTTATAATTGTTAAGACTGATACTTCTTTTATAATTGGTAAAGACTGATAATTCATTTATAATTGGTAATGAATAATACTTCATTTATACTTGTAGAGACTGACTCTTCATTTCTAATTGTAAAGACATACTTCATTTCTAATTGGTAAAGACTGATACTTCATTTATAATTGGTAAAGACTGATACTCTATTTATAATTGTTAAAGACTGATACTTCATTTAAAATTGGTAAAGATTGATACTTCATTTATAATTGTAAAGACTGTTACTTCATTTATAATTGGTTAAGCCTGATACTTCATTTATAATTGGTAAAGACTGACTCTTCATTTATAATTGTAATGACATACTTCATTTATAATTGGTAAAGACTGTTACTTCATTTATAATTGGTAAAGACTGTTACTTCATTTATAATTGGTAAAGACTGATACTTCATTTAAAATTGGTAAAGACTGTTACTTCATTTATAATTGGTTAAGACTGATACTTCATTTATAATTTGTAAAGACTGATAGTTCATTTATAATTGGTAAAGACTGACACTTCATTTATAATTGTAAAGACTGTTACTTCATTTATAATTGGTAAAGACTGTTACTTCATTTATAATTGTAAAGACTGATACTTCTTTTATAATTGGTAAAGACTGATACTTCTTTTATAATTGGTAAAGACTGACACTTCATTTATAAATGGTAAAGACTGTTACTTCATATATAATTGGTAAAGACTGATACTTCATTTATAATTGTAAAGTCTTACTTCATTTATAATTGTAAAGACTGTTACTTCATTTATAATTGGTAAAGACTGATACTTCATTTAGAATTGGTAAAGACTGACTCTTCATTTATAATTGTAATGACATACTTCATTTATAATTGGTAAAGACTGTTACTTCATTTATAATTGGTAAAGACTGTTACTTCATTTATAATTGGTAAAAACTGATACTTCATTTAAAATTGGTAAAGACTGATACTTCATTTATAATTGTAAAGACTGTTACTTCATTTATAATTGGTTAAGACTGATACTTGATTTATAATTTGTAAAAACTGATAGTTCATTTATAATTAGTAAAGACTGACACTTCATTTGTAATTGTAAAGACTGTTACTTCATTTATAATTGGTAAAGACTGTTACTTCATTTATAATTGTAAAGACTGATACTTCTTTTATAATTGGTAAAGACTGATACTTCTTTTATAATTGGTAAAGACTGATACTTCATTTATAATTGGTAAAGACTGTTACTTCATTTATAATTGGTAAAGACTGATACTTCATTTATAATTGTAAAAACTTACTTCATTTATAATTGTAAAGACTGTTACTTCATTTATAATTGGTAAAGACTGATACTTCATTTATAATTGGTAAAGACTGTTACTTCATTTATAATTGGTAAAGACTGATACTTCATTTATAATTGGTAAAGACTGTTACTTCATTTATAATTGATAAAGACTGACACTTCATTTATCATTTTTAAAGACTGACACTTCATTTATAATTGTAAAGACTGTTACTTCATTCATTTATAATTGTAAAGACTGTTACTTCATTTATAATTGGTAAAGACTGTTACTTCATTTATAATTGGTAAAGACTAATACTTCATTTATAATTGGTAAAGACTGTTCATTTATAATTGGTAAAGACTAATACTTCATTTATAATTGGTAAAGACTGTTACTTCATTTATAATTGGTAGAGACTGATACTTCATTTATAATTGGTAAAGACTGTTGCTTCATTTATAATTGGTAAAGACTGATACTTCATTTATAATTGGTAAAGACTGTTACTTCATTTATAATTGGTAAAGACTGATACTTCATTTATAATTGTAAAGACTGTTACTTCTTTGATAATTGGTAAAGACTGACACTTCATTTATAATTGTAAAGACTGATACGTCATTTATAATTGGTAAAGACTGATACTTCATTTATAATTGTAAAGACTGATACTTCATTTATAATTGGTAAAGACTGATACTTCATTTATAATTGGTAAAGACTGTTACTTCATTTATAATTGGTAAAGTCTGATACTTCATTTTTAATTCGTAAAGACTGATACTTCATTTATAATTGTAAAGACTGTTACTTCATTTATAATTGGTTAAGACTGATACTTCATTTATAATTTTTAAAGACTGACACTTCAATTATAATTGTAAAGACTGTTACTTCATTTATAATTGGTAAAGACTGATACTTCATTTATAACTGGTAAAGACTGATACTTCATTTATAATTGGTAAAGACTGTTATTTCATTTATAATTGGTAAAGACTGATACTTCAGTACAACATTTATTATTATCTATTTCCTTGCAATCCTAGGACTCAGACTCAGGCCCAAAGAAAAAAAAGCCTAAAGTGGTTGAAAGTGATGAGGAAGAGGAAGCAGGAAGAGCAGGTGGTGCAGCTAGTGATGAGGAGGCAGGAGGAGGTGGAGCATCAGAGAATGATGGGGGAGGAGCTAGTGGCACTGGAGGAGGAAATGATTCTGATTGACATTTATCAAATTTGGCAAATGTAGACAAAGTTTGAAATTCAATCATATGTGAAATGTTTGATCCCTACTTGTTTCCTTTAAAATTGATTACAATATTACATTCAGAAAACCATGTATAACTTGAGATAAATGAGTGTGTTCAAAAGGGTTTTATAACAACAGGCTTGATACCATCTGTCATAATTAGCCTTCCAAGTCAGTTGTTGAAAATATAGATGAAAGAAAATGTTTTTAATCTGTTTTTCTGGCAATAAATATAAAATAGAGTCTAGTAAATACAGGTATAGGTTCCAATTTATTTATTTATTTGACCATCTGTCACTATTATTGAATCATCCAATTTATCAGTTATAATTTCTCTGACTGATATTGGTCAAAGTTCAATTATGCTCCATTCCTACTGTCTGTTTGAAAAGTAAGTAGTTTTGAGAACACATTTTGTGAACAGATTAACACACTATTAAGTGTATCTCACTGCCAACACTAGGATTTAATTCATTGGTTCTCAGTGCTTGTTTATCATATGTATGTACTTCCTTCATAAACAATTTGTTGTTCAACCTTTCCATTGTTTTAAGTAGCTGTGGTATTAATAAAGCTTTAGTGGGATGAAGACATAACTGTATTTTTCCACAACATTGAAGGAAAGACAGTGTAGCATTATGTTTTGACTCCATCTCTTTATTACCTACAAGTCACTTAATTGTACATATGACAACAATTTCTTTGACCATTGTTATTTTATATCCAAACTTGACATGTAATTGTATTCTTTGTAGATCATTAAATGAGTATGTTCACATTTCAGCTATTAATACTTAAAAGATAAGTATCCCCTTTCGCGCTCAGGGATGTAAAGTAGACCAATACACACCTTTGGCTTCCATGATGTAAAATAGACCCAATACACGATTTTGGCTTCCAGGATGTAAAATGGGCCTAAAGCTACCTTAGCATGTTGTAAGGATTGACTAATAGGTAAAGGAGCCACAGGACCTTAATTGCTAGTGTGTTGGACTTGCAAGCAACAGGTACTGGGTTCAAAACCTAGCATTGGATCAGCCCGGGTTGGTTACCATGGTGATTTTTTGCGCAAATCATTTTACCTCAATTGTCTTGGCACTAGGTAACTTCTATTGCTGTGCCATAATACACCAAACCAATCCAGAAATCAAGAAATTTAGCATTCCTTGGAAAAATATATGTGTATATAACAAGAAATTAAAACATGGTACATTAAAAACATATTTTTAATTGAAAGTTGTAGATGTATTCATTAAGTTACACAAAATCATCATGTTAAGCATGAATAGATCAAGCATGTAAAAATGTTATCATTAGTTTCAAATATGTACAGAAGGTGTAATTGGTGATGATATTTCTAATTTGATTGGACTAAATATGCACAATTTTCAGTAATTTTAATTCAGTTTCACCTCTCAATACAGTCAACATTGTGCTAGCTACAAAGAAATAGCAGGTGCCCTACCCGCTCTTGCTGCTCTTCTCCCATTGTGTGCCCCTCAGTCTTCTTGAATTGCAAAATTCTCATCTTTATGAAAGGTTATTTTCCACGTGCCTTTTTAGTAAGATTGGTAGTTTTCATTAATTGGTTACAAATGACTTATGCAACCTAAATAAAATATCAAATAATATAGACTGCTCTATTGGTTAGAGCATCCTCCACGGATGTGGGTGGTCATAGGTTTGAACCCTAGTTGAGTCATACCAACGCCTTATTAAAATAGTACTAGCAGCTGCCTCGCTAGGTGCTCAGCAGTAAGTTGATAGTTTTAGGATTGGTTGCCCTGACGTCTTGATAATCTGATTGGGTGGGACATGATGTTACATGTCTGTGGCATGATGTCCAAGTGCTAGACATTACTATAAACTGGACCACTGCTGACATCATGGTGATATGACTGAAAAAAAGTTAAAGCTAGGTTAAAAGTCCAAATCACACATGCACACACAAATAATAAGTGTATGTTTTCACCTCAGCTTAACTTCAATATTAAAGGGTGTTAACGGCAAGGAGTTTGTCTAGGATACGTTTTACTCCTTATGGTTCACTGACCCTAAGAAAACTTCACCTGTCCTTTCTGAGACAGTAAATAATAATTGATAAAAATTTGAACTAAAATTCCAGAATTGAATGATGTTCCTATATTTATTAACAATGTGTTGCGTGACCATGTAATGGACCATTTCACTCCTATTGATTTACTGAAGTGGGTCTTCAGACTGATGAACAGTATTTATGAGTTGGTCATGCAAGGGGAAATTAAGCCAATGCCTTGACTGATTTGTTTGAGACTTTATGAAAAACCCGATGCGCTGTTGATTTGGTTTACAATTTTGTACACCTCTTCCATGAGAGGTTGCTTGCCAGTTTAGCATCCAGATATCTTGTTTACTGGCAGCTGATAACTTTTAATGTGTACTTTTCGATTATGGGTGCTGCATTTTTCTAATTTTTGCAGTAATGTGGTTGATTTCTGCAAAATGTTATGATAATCTGGGATTGTCTTCAGAATCAAGACTTCAGTTTCTGTTTTCTATCTATTTGAAACCAGAATTGATAGTATTGATTCTGTTAAAGTGATCAGTGATCAGCGTATTAAAGGTATTGTTCTAGTAAGGTAATCAGTCTATATAAAATAGTGATCATTTTGTTAAAGTGATCAGCGTATTAATGATTGTTCTAGTAAGATAATCAGTCTATATAAAGTAGTGATCATTCTGTTATTAAAGTGATCAGTGATCAGTGTTTTAAAGGGATTGTTCTGGTAAGATAATCAGTCTATATAAAGTAGTGATCACTCTGTTATTAAAGTGATCTTTGTAATAAAGGGATTGCTCTAGTAAGATAATCAGTCTATATAAAGTAGTGATCATTCTGTTATTAAAGTGATCAGTGATCAGTGTTTTAAAGGGATTGTTCTAGTAAGATAATCAGTCTATATAAAGTAGTGATCATTCTCTTATTAAAGTGATCAGTGTATTAAAGAGATTGTTCTAGTAAGATAATCAGTGTATATATTAAAAGAATCATGCTTTTGTCTGAACAAAATTATAAAAAGCTAATAATGAGAGTCTCAAAGAGTGCAGTATTTGTGCATCTGTATCTATAGTGGTTGCCTATGTCTCATTCATTCTTTCATTGTAAATAAAAATTCATTTTCATATATTTTAGTTTCTTTCTGATGTTTCTTAGAGATTTCAAAGCATTTTCTTGGACAGGGGTGAGGTCTGGGGTGATATAGTATGTACAGGAGGATATTTTATACTAATAAAATGTCAACAAAAACAGACACATGTTTTACAAACACTAAATATAGTTAACATATTTATAACATAAATGTACTGTAGACTTCAATAAAGAAAGAAATGACACATAATAAGCATATTTTGATTCTCAGCAAAAATCACTTCATTTTTACATTTATATGCCCAATATGAGGCAAGGTGTATTATATTTTGATGTTGGCCATTATTAGTCTGTTGACAATACAAATGTGTTACGTGTTTAAGCTCTAATAAATAGTAACACAAAAAGTGAAAACAACAAGCTTTGCAAAATTTAACAAGTAATTTATAATTTGGATAAACATTGCAAAAATGGGAACAAAACTTAGTTTTAAGAATCAAATCCAAAACTAATCCAAGATTAATGCATGAATTAAATTACAAAAGAACTAGTAATGAAATGTTCAAGTTCTGTTGGAAAATTGCGGGGCCCCGAGTGGCTGAGTGGTCTAAAGTGCTTTCCATTACGGATCACTGCCTTCTCACCTCTGTCTGCATGGGTTTGATTCGGCTAATGTAGTTATGTGAGAAAGCTTGCCAGTAGCTTCTTGTGAGTCGGTGGTTCTTTCCGGGGGGATTTCCTAGGTTCTTCCCCCACTAATAATGCTGGCCGCCATGTATAACCAATTGTGTGTTGAAAAATGGCGTTAAACCCTAAAACAAACAAACAAACTGTTGGAAAATTCAAGATGGAAGACGATGACATCTGTTGAAGTCTGTTTTGTGAAGAAAAGTTAACAGGGATGTAAAAACTGGCTACAATGAAAGAAATTGACTTAATGTCAGATGTCAAAGCCCAAAAAACTAACTATATTTCACTAAAACAAAGATTGTATCGCATTCTAATATGCAGTTTTATAAAAAAAACAAATTGCAAAATCATGAGGGAGGTAGGAGTCACATTATTGTTTATATCACATACTGATAATATGACACTGATGAAAACCAATTATTTAAAATAAAGATAAAAAGTTGTTTACTTGTTCACTAGTGCCATCTTGACCTTGACAACAACCAATCATTTTAAAGTTAAAATAAAACCTGTTTATGTGGTTGCCACTAATCTTGAATCAAGGTCAGGATCTAAGTCAACATTTTTTACTTGTTTACCAAAGAAATAATTCAGGCCATCTGATTTTTCGACAAGACATTATCTCTAGTGAATAAATTTACATTACAATATCATGTAATGAAAAATAAAAATAATTGTATACTGGCAAACATTATTAAATTAAAACAAATCAAATCAGATATACTTAAATGGTACTAACATCTGCCTTGCTAGGTGCATAGCATTATGAGGTTAGTGTTATTACTAGTTGCCATGGTGTTAGGGTAATGTGACTGGGTGGGACATGATGCTACATCTCTGAGGCATGATGCCCCAGTGCTGGGCATTACTATAAACTGCTACACTGCAGACATTGTAGCGATGACTGAAAAATTGTTAAAGCTACATTAAAAACCCAAGTCACACACTGAAAGAGGGAAACTGGTTTATTTTATAATTAATTTTACATGACATGCCTCAAACAAAGTTTTGTGATGGGCTTGTATAGAAGAATACTAATGATATTTAGCTTAAACGGTCAAAGATTATGGAAACTCGCTGAAATTAGACAAATTGTATGAACACAATAACATTAGTTCTATATGAAAGACCTGACCCAAAGATAGTGGATGACTTGCACATAGGTTTAGAAAAAATCATTGATTTGGAGATCAAAAGGTCATGTCCACTGACAAAAAAAAAGAAAAATTGTTTCCATGCAAAATCTACAGCTATTTACATTGAGGACAATTAGAGATGGAGTAGGTGTATAATTTGCTATTTAACCACAAGACCAGCTGAACTTATATCATGTATTGTCCATCGTGCATTGCTTTTTGCAAGTTCTAACAAATTCTCAGGGCCAGTATCAACCAAACTTGGTGGGAAGCGTGATGCTAATTCATATTTGTACAAAGTATGTTGTAGAGCTATCAAATATGGGAATGGTTAGTGAAAACAGAAGCTATAAATGACTCATTAAGAACCAATGCACAGAAATTGACAAATCTTATGGCAAGTAGTTTGGCTTGAAGGCCTTTCAAATTTGTATTTAATTTTTGTATTAGCAAGACCATCCTGACAACACAGATGCTGTTCTGTTTACAGATATAACCACCATTACTGTAAATAAAAAGACTTCCTATAAATAAAAAGACCATTCCTATAAATAAAAGGACCATTCCATCATCTATCAGAGCCACAACTTGTGCTAAAAGAGAAGTGAAAAGAAAAATAGGAATGGAAGGCTTGAGCAAAATACATAAAATAAAGAGAAAAACAAGAGGGTAAAAGAAAAATTAAATAAGCACAAGTGAAACTCAAGCTAAGAAGGTGGATACAAATCCAGAAAACAAACATGAACAAAGAGAAAATGTGGAAATATCACAAGATTGATCAGTTTATAAGAAGTCGTAAATTAACTCCGGGAAAAAAGAAAAGAGCAATAAGGTAACAGAAAAATAAAAAAGATGAAAATATGATACAGGTAAAAACCTGTATTTTGATCGATACTTTCTTATAAACAACATTCGAGATCTCTCTCTTTTGACCTACATTTCTATCAATCTGTCACTCTCTCTCGGTCTGTCTGTCTGTCTCTCTCTCTCTCTCTCTCTCTCGATCTCTCGATCTCTTTTGATCTCGAGATTCTCTCTCAAGAACTATCTCTTGGGACATTTCTCTCGATCTCTCCCTTTGTGTCTCAAACTCTTTACCTCTATATATCCCTCTCTCGAGATCTCTCACTCGAGATGATTGCTATCATTCTCTATTTTGAGATCTCTAACTCTCTAGATCTATATCACTCTCTCTCTCTCTCTCTCTCTCTCTCTCTCTAGATCTCCATTTCTCACTCGATCTCCTTTTCTCTTTCTAGATCTCTGTCTCGTTTTCGAAATCTCTGTCTTTGTATCGATATCTCGTTTGTTCTGTCTCAAAATGTCTTATCTCTTTCGAGATCGATATATCGAGGTCTTTCTTTCTTGAGATCTGTCTCTAGATCCCCTTCCTCTCTTTCTCTCTCTCTCTCATTCTCTCTCTCTCTCTCTCTCTCTCTCTCTCTCTCTCTCTCTCTCTCTCTCTCTCTCTCTCTCTCTTTTGAGCTCCATCTCTCTAGATCTCTAGACATCTCTCCGCTCGAGATTTTTCACGTAATCCCTCTTGAGATCACTCGATCGATCGATCTATTTTTTAGATCTCTAAACCTCGCTCTTCCCCCCTGTCTCTTTCGGTATCTGTACTCTTCTCGAGACCCCTCTCGCTCTCTCGAATCTCTTTCTATCGAAATAGCTTTCACCCACTTACTCTCTCTCTCTCTCTCTCTCTCTCTCTCTCTCTCTCTCTCTCTCTCTCTATCTCTCTCTCTCTCTCTCACTCGATCAAACTTCTTCTCACTTGATTCTCGATATATCTCTCGATCTCAATCTCTCATCTCTGTTCTTCGCTGGAGATCTCCCTCGTTCTCTCTCTCTCTCTCTCTCTCTCTCTCTCTCTCTCTCTCTCTCTCTATCTCTCTCTGGATCTAGATTTCTCTATTTCTCACGAGGTCTCTCTTTGTCTCTCTAGATTCATCTTTCTATCTGTCTCACCATCTCTGTCTCTCTTCCTCCATATCAAAATAAGTCGACCCTCTATAGATCTCTCTCAATTTAATTCTCGACATCTATCTCCCTCTCATGAGATCTATCGAGAACCCCCTCTCTCTCTCTTAATCGAGATCTCTTTCTCTCTCTCTTTCTTGATATATATATATATATATATATATATATATATATATATATATATATATATATAAAGTCTCTCGATCAATCTCTCTGTCTCTCGCGCTCTCTATCTCTCGATCTCGATATAGACTATCTCTCGATCTCTACAGCGATGAATATCTCTTACCATCGTTCCATCCATCTGTAGATATGTCTCAATTGATCTTTTCTCTCTCTCTCTCTCTCTCTCTCTCTCTCTCTCTCTCTCTCTCTATCTCTCTCTCTCTATATATATATATATATACACACATATATATATACACACACACATATATATATATATATATATATATATATATATATATATATATATATATATCGAGATGTCTCAATCCTCGAGACCCGAGATACCTCTTACTTTCGGTCTCACTCTCCATATCTCTAATGAGATCTCTCGCTCTGTCTCATTCGCGATCACGAATCTGTATCACTTTTTCCATTTTGACTCTCTAGAGATTTCGTTCTTTCTAGAGATCTCTCATTATCTATCGAGTTTATCTATTTCGCTCGATATCTCTTTGTCTCTCAAGATCTTTCTCCCTATATACCTCTATCTCTCTATATCTCTCTATCATGACCTTTCTCCTCTCTCTTGATCTCTTTCTATAGATATTTCTCTCTAGATCCCCCCTCTCTCTCGATATATATCTCTTTTTTGAGGTCTCTTTCGAGATCTCTTACTGTGTTTATTGAGATGGCACTTTATAAACATGTCTTTCTCTCTCAAGATCTCATCTCTCACTCTGTTGTGATCTTTCTCTCGAGCAAGAACTGTTATTTTGGAGATGTCGCTACTTTTCGAGCTCTCTCACGGTCTCATTCTCTTTATCTCTCTCTCTCTCTTTATCTATATGCTTATCTCGATATATCTCTCTCGCAATCTCTATCACTCTCTATATCTCAATTTGAAGACATCTCTCTTTCGAGATCTCATTCACTCGAGAGATCTCCCACGAGATCGCATTCTCGAGATATCACTCTGACTCAAGATGACTGGACATATCGTTTTGAGATCTCTCTCTCTAGATCTCTCGCTATCTTGAATCTCTTGCTATAGAAATAGCTTTCACTCACGAGATATCTTTATCTAGATGTCTCTCTCTCTCTCTCTCTCTCAACCAATCTTTTTCCCTCTTGTTTCTCGATATATCTCTCGATCTCTGTCTGCCTGTTTTTCTCTCTCTCTCTCTCTTTCTCATCACTTTCTCATCTCTCTACCTCGCTGAAGATCTCCCTCTCGTTCTTTCAGTCTCTCTGGATCTAGATCTCTCTAGATCTAGATCTCTCTATTTCACGAGGTCTCTCTCTCTGTGTCTCTATATATCTCTTTATATATATATATATATATATATATATATATATATATATATATATATATATATATATATATATATATATATATCTCGATACCTCTATCTCTAGATTTGTCTTTTTCTAGATATTTCTCTATCGAGATATTTCTATCTTGATCTCTATCTAAATCTCTCACTCACTCTAGTTCTCTTTCTCGCTTTCGAGATCACTCACCACCCGCACTATATATCATTATCTCGAGATCTCTCTCACAATTAATATGTAAAAATCGATTTCTCTATGCAGATCTCTTTTTATCTCTCCTTCTCTAAATCTCTCTCTAGATATCACTCTCCCTATCGATATATCTATATCCAGAGAGTTCTCTGTATACAGATATCTCTTTAATCTGCTAACAGATGAGACGAAGATACATCGTTGCAGAAATTTGACCTGGATCTGGCCATTTGTATTCTTAGTCACGTGACTGCACAAATATCGCAACCTACGTGTCAATGACATCAGAAGACTTAACGAATGCTATGTTCGCAATTTTTTAGAAAATAAATCATATTCCTATCGATTTCAATCAGGAATATCTCGATGAAAGATCGTTTAAGTTTGCTGGGCCGGCAATTAAACGGCTACCCAATGCCGACACCAGACGGTGTCGGGGAATTCCAACTTTTTGTTAGGGAATGCGCTCTGACCCTACACCCCAACATGAATGTCCAAATATAAAAAATGGGGTGGAAAGGGTCAGAGGAAACTCGGACTATAGGGGTACCAGAGGAGATTCTAACCGATTGTGGGTCGCAGTTCACTTCAGAACTCATGGGGGAAGTCAGTAGCTTTTATATATTAGACAACTATAAACCATTCCGTATTACCCAATGTGCAATGGGTTTGTTGAAAAGTTTAATGGAACAATCAAACAAATGTTGCGACGTATGTAAGCAGAAAGGCCAAGAAATAGAGACTAATAACTCCATGCTGCTTTACTTCACGGTGATGTTCTGTCAAAGGTTCACCTGTATTATTTTGATAGGCTGCACTGTAAACGGAGCAGCATGTAAACAGCACACAGATTTCACTTCTGGATCATCACCAAGGCCCTATGGCTCAATGTGCACTGTGACCGAAATATACACAGACTACCACTGTCTGCGCTTATATTCTCAAGAATAAACAATTACCTTTCAATTCCCCAAGAAATTCACCAATGTAACTCTTCTATCATCACTAAATGAGAGAGGAAAAATGTTCTAAAATAGACTCGAACTACATTCGTAAGTACTCAATTGTAAATACTAATTGTGATGCTATTCCTATGGGTAGAACAGTACGATCATTACAACTCAAAGAACAGGGTTTTGGTGTTTTCTCCAACTGATAAGAAAGAAATGATGCAGATATATTGAGGATGGGACGCCCCGCATGTTTCATGCTAAGATGTTAAAACTAAATTGTAATTGAAATCGTATGTAAAGAGAACTAGGAGCGTTAAATGGCATTAGTTTTGCCGTTTCCGAGGAGTATGACGAAGAACAGGAGTCTATTACTTGACTTAACATACATTCACTGCTTTATCTTGTGAGGCTGAAGTTGATGTAAGTCCCGATTTAACCGAATGTCAAGGAAATCAACTCAGGAATTCGATGGAAAATATCCAGGCGTATTTGCAAACAAGTACGGACAAACGGATGTACTGTATGTACCATCATATAAAACTTCCTTCACTATCGGGTCAAGGGTTACCCTATACATTGCACAGCTAGGTAGGTTGTCGAAAATGATTTGAAAGAGACTCGGGGTCATAGAGGAATCTTGTTTCACCTATATGTAGCCTGTCGTGCTGGCTAGAAAGAATGACGGAACGAATAAGTTCCGCATTGAATTTCACCAACTAAACAAGCAAGTGGTAGTTGACGCTCGAGCAGTACTAGATATAGACAGTACGAAGTTAAATCAAATGAAGGGATACTGGTAGATACCCTTATCAATGGAGGCAAAAGAACTGACTGCGTCCGCGTGTAGGGAGAACAAATTAAAACCCGACCCAAAGAAACTTGCAGCAGTCAGGGATGCACCACCACCTGAATCGAAGAAAGAAGTCAGACCACTCACTAGGTTAGCGTGATATTACCGCAGATAAATCCTTAACGTCACAGTCATTGCAAGTCCTCTAACAGATTTCAACAGGAAAGGGACAGCCAAACAGGATTAAGTGGGGGAGAAAACCAGACCAGGCCTGTTAACACATTACAATACATTAAAGTTACTAATATATGTCGCCATACTGAACAACCAGAGTTAAACCAGCTGTTTAGTCTAAGAACCGGTGTTTCAGAGATAGGCCTCCGGACTGTATTGTTAGAGAAAAAATATGGAGCTAAATATTAACTGTGTTTAGGTTTGGTCTGGGGAATTGATAAATTCCAAAGATATATTCCATCAACCTCTTCTATTCCTCGGTATGGCTAAAATTACAAATTCGTAGTTGATGAGCCGGGATTTGGCTTTGGCGCTTCATATATTCCGAATTGAAACCATAAAAGGAACATAAAATGTAAACACGGATTACATGAGTAGAACCCAAGCCATTTTCACATTACTTAGTTTACAAAATTTTGAAATCATGTACACCATTTTTAGGTGGAGGTGTTTACCGTAATGCCTGATATGAAGCGTCTGATAATCGAAGTGACACTTTTGGTACACTGTAGTTTTTGATTTCATAGGTCTGCTCTTCTCCTAATGTGCACGTGAAAACAAAGACGCTTTTGGCGTCTGCGCGGCACGTGCGAAGTACAGAAACCGGTTACATATTAAGTGTGTGTTATCGGGATTTTTAACGTAGCTTTAACAATTTTTCAGTCATATCGCAACGATGTATGCAGTGTTGCAGTTTATAGTGATGTCTAGCACTGGGGCATCATGCTGCAGACATGTATCATAATATCAAAGTCATATTATCCTGACACCAGGCCGACCTGTCCTAACACTAACCTCTTAATGCTGAACGCCAAGTTAAGTAGCTGTTAGTACCATTTTTGTAAGTCTTTGGTATGACTCGGCCGGGACTAGAACCCACGACCTCCCGATTCCAAGGCGGACGCTCTAAGCACTAGACCACCGGATCGGTTGGCTACATACTGAGACAGTAAATGTTTTGGAACAGACTACATGGTAGTGTCATTTTACGCGTAGCCGTTAATGTGACTATCGTTACGGTGCACTTTTCCATCTAATTTGAAAAACCAGTTGTGTGGGATGTATATCATGATTTTTATTTTAAAGTGATGGATAGATCTTGATAATGAAGCAGAACTTTGGTATGCGTTGCTATGTTATTCCAAACGATTACTACTGCCATAGTTCTTTAGCGTAATTCAGACTATGTGTGGTTTATTTAAGGTAGTTATGGGCGACATGTATGTTTCTATTCATCATAAATAAGGATATGCTCACCTATGCAATGTACCTGAATATAGCTTGGATTGTTTGTAACGTTTTTCATTGAACCCATTTCGATCTTAAGGGGCTGCTAGATCGGCTTCGTTGCAAGTGGCTGCAAATATTATTGTTATTAGGCAATGACGAAATCGAACTGGCAATTCATCCACATTTAAACCAAGATCATGATCCATGTTTATTGTTGTTGTTGTAGTAGGGTTTAACGCCATTTTTCAGCACTAGATGGGCTATACATGGCGGCCAGCATTAATTGTGGAGTATAAACCTGGGAAAACCCCGGGGATAAAAACTCCGACCCACGAGAAGCAACTGGCAAGCTCTCTCACATTTCCACATTGGCTTAATCCGAGACTCGAACCTACGCAGACAAGTGTGATGGTAGCAATCCGTAACGGAGAGCGCTTTAGACCACTCGACCACTCGGTGCCCCTTATCCATATTTTAAACAAACGTTTAGATATCATGAGAAAAAATAATACATTTTCTTTACAAATATTTTATTTTTTATTTCACTGGAATATAAAAATGAAAATGTACAAGCGAGAACTTTACATTGTGTGCATCATAAAGTGTAGGAAAACAGAGAGACACACAGATAGACATATAAACCGACAGACAGACAGAAGTAAACACATGAAAATAACAATAATAATAATAAACAAGTTGCATCTTTTCGTAAAAATTACAATTCTATCTTTATACTAATTTATACAGACACAAACGGCTAAAACACGGTATTGGTGCTGATAAAGGAATTTTCATGTTATATGCATGAAAAAGAAAAATTAAACAAGATATGAACCAATTTTAAGATTGGTAAGCCTTTCATATACCTCTCTTACTTTCCTGAAAATTTCAAGAGGTTAGTGTAACCCATTGTTGAGATATCCATGGAAACAAGGTCTAAAAATGGCCATTTTTGAGCGTTATGTAGTCTCACTCGAAAAAGCTTGAATATAAAATAGAGAATTCTCTAAATATCATGCTGAAATTATGCATTTATTGGCCTGGTTTTATGCGGAATTCTATCCTCCAAATATTGCTTCTTGAATTAAAGAAATCGGTAAAATATTATGGATTTTATAAGCAAAATACCGTCAGTAGAAGTTTTGTTTCAACACTGAAATTCAAACACTAATCTGTTGTTATATGCCAACATTTTGTACAAAATAACATTCATTATAACTTTTATTGACATCTAGAACTCGACCTTATATTATAATAAGTAGTAAAACCATTTAAATCACATGGCTAGCCAAGATATTCGAATGAGAGCTTGTTCTTTGTCAAACTTTCCAGTTCTAAATTTTGTAGTGTCTGTAACCTTTACAAGTTTATATGGCAATAATTTTGTTGTTTCATTATGGAAAAGTATAAATCCTACAAAGGCTCATGTGTATCCATGTGATGTCCAAGTTGGCCAAAATTGGTGGTGCTGTATTGTACCATTAAAAAACAGCAACTCAATAAAAAAAAGTTACAGACACTACACAAACAGGTATAAAAATGAAAGATAACAGTATTGTTCTACTTGTCATTAAAACATTGTTTTTCTCAATAGAAAGTTCCATCTTATGTGATGTAATGTTGCATCATCTATTTACCTCTGCAGCCAAGAGCAAAAAAGTGATGCAATAACTCTCTTGATTGAATATTGCATCATTCTTGCAGCACTGTCTGTTTGAGTAATTTACTACAGGACAATGTAACCTGAATTTCTTATCCTAGAAGAAGCTGCCTAATTACTTTTTTCTGTTCTTTACCATGGTACATCCCTAAGACATGGGAAGACGACAAAAGCAAACCTCTGGGAACAACTCTGGTAAGTTTGTATTGAATTGGTAAACCACACTCTTAAATTGTAGTGTCTGTAACCAATATCCCCTTTTTATACTGTCTATGACTTTATCCCTGTTTTTTTTTAAAAAATGAAGCCAAATTATGTTTCCTATTACAGTATTGATGTGTAAGGCTAAATTTTGACATATTATCTGTCTGCAATTTGTACTATTTTGGTATATTTATAGTTTCTTTCATCTAGATTTCTGATAACAGGCAGCATTTTCAGTGATTTCTTATAATATGCAATTGAAACTGAGTATTTTTGCATTCCATATCATTAGACTAGTAAATTCAAACAGAAATATTATGAGAATTCAATGAGCTCAGACTTAGTATTGGATACATTGCTGATATTGTCAAATGGTTACAGACACTACTAGACATGTGAATTGACCCGACTGTTGTTTAAATTATTAAGGAAAGTGTGCAATCATTGTAAATGCTAGAACATTGAATAATCATCAGGTTTTATGCTATTTCTTTTTCAATCAGATACTTTTCTTTAAGAATCTACAGGTTATTCCAGTTTGCTTATGTATGAAAGCATATTGCGTACTCATTACAAGTATGTTTTGTAAAGTCTAAATTTCATCCGTATACATAGAGGAACAAAAATGAGAATGAAGTTGTTTGTACAGAAGATGTATATCATTTCTGTTGAATTGAAAATGGAAAATACAGATAATGAAGCTAAAACAGTTTCGAGAAGGGAGTTCATCCTTGTTAAAGATGTTGAGAGAAATAGAGAAGAAACTGATGTGCAAACACTGCAAGGTACAAGAAAATTACATGCTGTAAAGTCAGGAAGCAATGATTATGAACTGAGCATAAGAAATCTGAGCTGTTATTGTGAGCAATGCATGAAGGTTGACGGGAGATGCAACTTCAGCGAAAATGTTAATGCCTGGGAAATGAGAAAGTTAGTACTCAATAAAGATAATTTAAGTCAGAAAGGAAAACAACTTAAAGACAAGAATCCATCAACAATAGAAAATAATGACAAGAAAATAAAACAAGGAAGTAACCAGAAAGATCATAACTCAGCAACAAGCGAAAATCCTAATAAGAAACGGAAGTCAACAGAAAGACAAAACATTGTGACAAAGAAGATCAAAGTTGACAAAAAAGCACCAACCAACACAGAGAAACCAATAGAGAAATACCACCCTGGAGAATTTGTTGCTGTAGGACTTAAGCCAAAGAAGGGACCTCTAGATGTATACTTAGCAGAAGTAATAGACATTCTTCATAACGAAGTTAGACTTAAATACATGAGAAAGTCTGGCAACATGTATGTTTGGCCTGAAAAAGATGATTATTCACAAGAGGCTCTAGATGCTATCTTGTACAGGGTAAAAGCTCCACAAATAGTCAATGAAAGGGGTCATTTCAAGTTTAATGCAGCTGAATTGTCTAAGCTCAAGTCAAATCTGGAAAAAAATCATAAGCACTTCTATTTGAAATGACAATATAAAGTCAAGGTTTAATGTGTAGTGTCTGTAACCTTAAGATCAGTCACATATGGGTCTGTGTTTGAGTCAGCACCTTGGGTTGAATAATACTTTAGTGATTATGATTTATTGAACATTCATTATACTACAATATTTTACTCTTACAAACACTATTTAGTATTAAACTTTCAAGTGCTATTTACCAGTTCATAATTTTAACACAAGTATTGGACATATACCTGTTACAATGTGGTTTTATCATTTTATTAACTAATCAACATTCATTTAATGAATAATTCTAGTCAATGTGTTCATGTTGAACTATTTTTGAAGTGAATTTTATGGAGATATGTATGGTTCTGCAGCTGTATTGAAATGCTATAGTTTTGTAGTGTCTGTAACCAATTTTATGGGCAATGTACTTCTGACTCTTATGGAAGTTTGCAATATTTTTGGCCAGTATTAATGATTTTGTTTGTTTAAATATTCTTCTTGGTGTTAGATAAATGCCTAAATAAGATTATTCTATGTCTTTTATGTTTTTTATGCAAAAGTTTCATGGTTAGGTGTTTTTCTAAGTGATGCCTTTGTCATAGATGTTTTGATTTTGTTATTAAGTTGTTTACCACTTCCAGTTATGTTGTTTACTTTAAATGTTGATATCCTGTTACTGATGTTACTGTGAAAAAAAATAAAGTTTTAAAGTTTTCATGCTGTTTTTCTTGCATGTTATACACCAAGTGTAGTGTCTGTAACTGTTGTTATACCACAGAATTGAAATAATGGTTAAACAAAATCGCATGCATGTTCAAGCTAATTCTAACTTGATCTGACTAGGGGACACCCTAGGGTACATAATGAGCTTCATTGAAATGTTCTATCAAACATTTCAATTTTTTTAAGTGAGTGAGACTACTCTCAGCACCAATACCGTGTTTTAGCAGAAAGGTAACAAATATGTGCACGTGTAGTCGAATTTACACTTGGAACTAATACTAATTTCGGATCCCTTCTTAATTTGAATTGATTGATGTGGTATTAAAAATAGCCAGTTAAAACATTGGGATGCATCAAGCTAATTCAATTATTGTGATTCAGAACTTTTCTAAACTGAGTTTGCGCAGTCTTTTATCTTCGATGACCATTCGATTGTCGAGTTGGCAGCTAATTTAATAATTGAAAAACTATCAAGATAAATACACACTTCATAGACAGCAACATCTCTTAAAAGAACACAGAAAATGACAGTTGACTTTCTCACTATTTTTCACTGCCTAACAAAGGTTATTTATAATGAGTAATCAAGTGTGTATAAAGTATTATCGTGAAGTTTCCGTCGAAGTAAAAAACCTTCGTCCAAATTAACACATCAAAAGAACAAATACAATTGTGTAAAGTACTTAATTCACTTGATTTTTCCTTACATCCTTGCACGAATGGTCATTTTCTCAGACTTTGTTACTGTGTTTACACAAGCGTTATCAACGACGTTGCTACTTTAATTTTATATATTACTTTCTTACACTTTGTTTCCATGGTAACATGCTTAATATTAAATGAGAATATTTGTAAGCATGAAAAGGGACTTCAGTAAACTTGCTTGACATGTATAAATAGACTGGTTAAATGGTTTACGAATTACGCTCGTAAAACGGAAATGATTCTGGACAGAATAAAAAAAAAACGAGCGACAAAGAGATAGCTATATACATATCGCATCCCACCCTGTTATAAACGTGTATGTGTGAAGACAATATTCTGTTCCGTCTTCTCGTGCGGAGAGCTATCAATTTATTATTAGGAACATCGATGTCCTTTTCCCCATAGCGTTTCGATGTTGGAATACGATAAGCTCTTGTATTGAATTATGTACTATTTTCCGCACATAGTAACATTACTGTAAGTTTCCTCGTTCTCCCCATTGCCTGTAGTAAAAAGAGAAAGCTTAATTCGACATTAAACAGAGAGAGAGAGAGAGAGTGAGAGAGAGAGAGAGAGAGAGAGAGAGAGAGAGAGAGAGAGAGAGAGAGAGAGAGGAGGGTAAACGTAGAGGATGGAAATAGGTTGAAGATATAATTCTATGAATAATGGGGCTTATAATTATTACAAACAAAAGTAAAAGACGTACGGAATTTCTAAATGCATTTCTAATTATTTCTTTCATGTCATCCTGCAATGACATTTTCCTGGTTTTGGTCAAATTATTCATAAAGATGTTCTCTTGAAGACATAATAATAACCACGGGGAAATAACACAACATCGATAACAATTAAGAAAGCTAATCCATTTAGGACTTTCTCATTCCTATATTATAGCAGTGTTGTTTCAGAATATATAGCACATTAAATAATAACATTTCTCAGGTGGAGTAGTCCTTATTTTCAATTTATAGAGAAGTGTTATAGTACGCTTAAATTGGAACGATAGAAATGGAAATGTTTTTGTTTATGCCTGGTTCTGTCTTGATGCCTAATTACTGCAACACTGCAAATTTCAGATCATTACACACACACACACACACACGCGCACACACACACACACACACACACACACACACACACACACACACTTCTATGTCTATACATGTACATTATGTTTTGCGGAACATCCCCATGATGTCACTCGGCTACAGTTTACACGGGACAAACAGTTGTGCTCTTTATATGTCTTTTAACTATATTAAATTAAATGTGTGCAGACTCATACGATATTATCTGATATATATCATACTTTATGACACTATCTTACCATATTCCATTTGATGTAATGATGCATTTGGAATAAAAGATGGGATATTGGGAATTTGTCCATATAATCTGCTTCCAAAAGTAGCATGATCGTATGTTGGATCATATGGAATTGGTGGTTTTTCGTCCTGATGAATATGGTCATACGTCTGATCGACTTCCGGTGTAGACTGGCTTTCAAAATGATAAGCTTCTGCTTTGAACTTATTCTCATAGATATGACCAAAATCTGTTTCTATTTGGTCAGAAGTTGAAGTACCAGATGTATTTTTTACGTTTGAATATTCACATTCTTCAAAATGTTTGGCTTCCGTTCTTTCATCTAATGGATTGAGGCCAAGTTTCGAAGTTGTTTTCTTCCTTATTCGCCTGTAATTTTGTAAATATATTTTAAGCTTATTTATTTTATGAAGGCAAGTACACGGATGTCAAATTTAATTTTAAAAAAGCTGCACATAATGTTCTTTTCTTACACATTTAAAACGTGCGTAACCTCAACATAATATTTTGATCCGCCAGAATCATTTTAAAATAGAATCGGCATATTTCTTCTCTTATTACAATTCTACAACAAAAACAATTATTAAATATTCAGAAACTATGTGATTTTAGAATGTTATCTAAGATTAGCCTTTCAAGTTTTCCTTTCTTCATTCCGTAAACTAGCGGATCTTGAGCTATTAGGACGCCCGTTTTGATTATGCCTATGCTGCTAGCCTCGCCGCCCATCGAATGACAAAACCTGCTTGGGCAGAAAATTTCGAATTATTAGAGTCGATCTGAACGACCTAAGGAAACAGTATGGCGGCCCAGTTTTAGGTGACGAAATATGACTTAAGACCCACTGTCTTAAGCGTTGACCCATAGGAATGTCCCGGAAGTCGCTGTATACAATTCAGAGGACAGAAATCATCTCAGTAGTCAATAATTGCCTACCTTATTAAGCATACCACTGCGATTGCCAAGGCAATGAGCACCGTAAAGAAACCCGCAGCGAAGCCAAGGTATATCCACATGTCAGCAGCTGGATCACCAAACAACAGTTGTTAATGAAATTCAGAAGAATAAAAAAAGAAAGTCGTAATAATACTGAATGGAAATGACCATGTAGGTTGGCGAATATTCCCTTAGGATGTAAGACCTAAAAAGGCAACACGCATATATATAAGTGCATACACCTGAATACAGGCATGCATTACAATTTGAATTTTTGAGCTGTTAATATTTGTACAAGTTTAAGACAAATGTTTGGTTATGTTCAATGATTCGGTTGCCTTCGCAAAAATTAGATGGCATTCGCTGTAAGTTTTTTTATTTTATTATTTATTTTATTATTTTATTTTCTCCTGTCAAAAAATAAAGGACGGGTCTTCATTAACTTAGCTCTTGTAACACGAATACGTGACTTTGCACTTTGCACCTGCTATGGACAACGATAGTATGTATGTATGTATGTATTTATGTATGTATGTATGTATGTATGTATGTATGTATGTATGTATGTATGTATGTATGTATGTATGTATGTATGTATGTAAGCATGTATGTGTGTGTGTTTGCTTGCGTCTGTGCGAGTGTGCGCGCATGCACGTACATACATACATGATTGATTGATTTTTAACGGCGCACCAGTACTATTAGGCTATTTAGCGCCATACAATCGACTGTATTTATACACGTTTAAAAATACTAAAAGATTTAATATCGACAAGCGAAATAAAAAAAACAAATAGTTCAACATAAAATGGTAAGATGTTTAGTAACAGTAAAATATGAAGCTTCAGAATCAACATACATAGGAAAACACATGCTCATGTATACACCATATGTGGATAGAAAGGGATCGATTGAATAGATGCTTAAATGCTCCAAGGTATAAAAATATTAACTTGCATTTTTTTAAATAATTCCGTTTTCTGTGACTACTTCCCGGTGTGACTGAAAGTGAAATGTGGGTTACTTGAGTAGTAGTAAGGATCTATCTATCTATCTATCTATCTATCTATCTATCTATCTATCTATCTATCTATCTATCTACCTACCTACCTACCTACCTACCTACCTACCTCTCTGTCTCTGTCTCTCTCTCTCTCTCTCTCTCTCTCTCTCTCTCTATATATATATATATATATATATATATATATATATATATATATATATATATATATATATATATATATATCAGTTTTGTTCGATCTGTGTGATGGCATCCATATTGACCTGCCGGTATCGTGGTAGTTCACCATTCATCCCCCTACCTGTTTATATTACTACGGTCCGATAACATACTGACTTTCTTATTCTTTAACTTGTTACACACGATGTACACTACTATAGCATCTAGCCTTTTACATATTATATGATGTAGATACAATTACTAATATAAATTATTTATACTGCTGTCCTATTTAGAATGTATACTAGTATACATCACTTTACATTTACTCTTATCAATGCTTTATACTTGTATACAGTCTATTTTTTATATTTTTATACAATCTATGCTATATATCTGTATACAGTCTATGCTATATATCTGTATAAAGTATATTATTTATACTTTTATACAGTGTATGCTATATATCTGTATATAATCTATGCTTTATACTATTATACATTCTATGCTTTCTACTCTTATCAATGTTTTATACTTGTTTACAGTCTATTTTTTATATATGTATACAGTCTATGCTATATATATGTGTATACAGTCTATTTTTATGTGTATACAGTCTCTGCTTTATATATGTGTATACAGTCTATGCTTTATACTCGCATCAATGTTTTATACTTTTATACATTCCATTCTTTATACGTTTATACAGTCTATGCTATATATACCTGTATCAATGTTTTATACTTTTATACATTGAATTCTTTATACCTTTATACAGTCTATGCTTGATACTTTAATATTCTATGGTATATACTTGAAGACAGTCTATGCGTTATATTTGTATACAGGCTATGCTTTATACTTGAAGACAGGCTATGGTATATATACCTTTATAAATTCTATGCTCTATACTTTTATACATTAAAAGCCTTGTACATTTATACAGTCTATGTTTTATACCTCTATTCAGTCTAAACTTTATACCTTTATGCAGACTATGCTTGATATTTTAATACAGTAATTGCTTGATACTTTTTATACAGTATATGCTTTGTACTTGTTTACATTCTGTATTTATACTTGTATACAGTCTATGTTTTGTACTTGTATACATTCTGTATTTATACTTGTATTCAGAATATGCTTTGTACTTGTTTACATTCTGTAGTTATGCTTGT